>FLRD01000127.1:0-86528 GCA_900088485.1 Plasmodium ovale wallikeri | reverse complement strand
TTTTTTTTTTTTTTTTTTTTTTTTTTTTTTTTTGTTTCTTAAATTTCCCATTTGTTCATTAGAAACGTTACAAATGGGATAAGATTTCACCCACATAGAGATTGCAATTGTATATTTTCCTTTTTTCTTAAGTTAACTGTATCATTATTAAAATGTGGTGCCCCACCACGACGTTGGAGAAAAAAAAAAAAAAAAAAAAACACATCTTCCCTTCCGGGTAGCATATATTCCCGTTAGCATGTACCCGTGTTGTCCTAGTGCAATTTTTCCTTGCCAAACGGAGTGAAATTTGATACGTGTGCGTATTCATATGGGTAGACATATTGCGTGTGCGTGCATTTGGGGATGAAAAAATGGGGCATATATTATGCACATACATTCATGGCGCATGCTCAGAGCACGTTTGGCGCATTTGTGAATCTCAGGTATTAATGTGCCCCTCGATCATTGTTTTGTCCCCAGTCACCCAGCTCTTGCGTCGCCGCGTTTCTTTGCGAACATTTTCAGCTTACATTTGAGCTGCAGTCGGATGTTACGACACGCCAAAAAAAAAAACGAAGCACGCATGGGGGGTACTAGCGCACGAGTGGGTACGTGCATATGTATGTACTTGCACATGTTATTTCATCAGCACAAGCGTGGAAGAAACTTCAGCTTTCCGCGCATTCTTCTAACGTAGGGAAAGAGTAGAGGCATTCATTCTAAGAAACCAGCATGGAAACATATATATGTTATATTATTTACACATGTAAGTAATTACATATGTAATCCTATTCCCCTTACATTATGGGTATCATAACGCTTTTCTTAGTGCCGACCGACATTTTGTGAATTACGAGCATTGCCACTTTCGCAGAAATTTTTTTAAAATGCGAAATAGTAATTTGTGGAAGAGTAAGTGTTAATCCTTTTTACGACTTTGCTATTTTTTAGTGTACCTCAGTTTTGTTAAACCGCTTTTTATAGAAATAAGTCGCTCGTAGCTTCTTTGTAGTGTGTCGTTTCCACGTTTCGCTTAACAGCGAAGCCGCTTCCCGTCCCCTTAGTATTATCGGTCGATTTTGTTCCTGTTTTGTCTCTAAAAAAAAGCTCGTTAAATGGCTGCAAGAAACCCGGGACCGTATTTGAACCAAGTTCCGTTAGGCTTCCCAAGTTACAATAGAAAAGTGTTTCGAGATATTTTGGCCAGACGCGCATTCATGGAATCGGAAGTAAACACAAGGGTTTATAAGAACATTTTTGAGAACCTAGGTTTTAAGGGACAAATAAGAATTAACAACAAGGTACGCGTTGCGTATTCGGCACTAGCCCCCAAAATGGGAATATGTGTCCCATATGGAGAGAAGGGGCGATATTATTCCCATTTTTTTCGCTTCACTCTCAGGGTGAACCTTATGAATGGCCCGTAATTGATATACACAAAATACACATACATTTGAGATAGCTAACCCATTCCCCAAGAAGGATCCTTTTATGCTTTTTTTTTTTTTTTTTTTTTTTTGTCATTTGGCTTACGATTATGCATACGTAAAAGAGACATCAATTTTTTTTTACCTCCACTTCGTTATCCTCTTTTTTTGTTGATATCTTTCAGGTTGGTGTTAATCGTATACGCATGAGATGCATACAAGGTGGTTATTCGAGGGGAATTTATAAATTCACGAGGATGGCGAAAATGGCCTTTTTCCAGACAGCGAGAGAAGGGTGGTTAAAAAAATATGGTTATCGACCTGACTTGTTTCGGTGACATGTGGAAAAAGATATGTTTTTCCCCCTTTTAAAAATTAAAAAAAAGAACCATTTGCACAGATGGCATACGAAAAAAGTTTACACCGTGTGTACATATTTTTATATGCATTTATGTGTGCATGTCACCTACATTGCGCAGTGTGCTTGGCCTACGTCGTGATCATGCAACAGTACTGCACACTTCTGTCATTTTCTCACTAATTTCGAAAAGGAAAACAAAACAAAATTGTAGTTATCAGAATGCAGTGCACAAGTTGTTACAATAATTAGCAAATTGTAGTTTTATTTTTGCATGTACTAATGTATGTGAGAACTTTTTAAGGCCCTCCTGTGATTCCCAAGAGGAAGGACTTTTCATTTTCCCAAATCTTATATCGGTCGTTAAGGTTTTTTACAAAATCGATTAATTGGGGCTTTGATAATAGGACTCTATGCAGATCTCCGTTGACTGTAATGGCACAAATGCGCAAAAAAAAAAAAAAAAAAAAAAAGAGACATAAAAAAGTGCATCCTTTTGATACGCTTTATTGTAAGGTTTTGATTACTGTTTTTTTTTTTTTTTTTTTTTTTTTTTTTTTTTTTTTTTTTTTCACAAACATGTTATTTCACCTCATTTATTTTAGTATCATGAAATAAAGCAAGAACATAGTGCACTTTTTTTTTTTTTATTAAAACTTTTTAAAAAATATATTAATAATGAAAATATCATTATCTTACATTTTGAGGGAATGGAATAGAAGATTGACAAAACGGAAAAACAGACAGAGTCGAAGTAGGAAGTTACATCCTCTCTTTTGTAATTGGCTTCACATAATACCTTGTCTAAAATGTTCAGAATTTCCTTTAACCGTATTATATTCTATAAGCAGAATGCAAAAGAGCGGAAAAAAAAAAAAAAAAGTACATGATTTTTTTTTTATAGTTACCCATATAATGTTAGTTAAAATGAGTATATCACATGTAAGGCTAACAAAACGGTGGTTGTCCAATCCCCTCATTCGACATTTTTCCAAGTGTTCCCTGCGTAGCCTCCTATACGATAAAAATAAAAACAAAACCATGAACGTTTGCAAATTTTAAGTAATTGTGTGCGCACACATTTACATAGTCCTATGCACACGTTAGGAGGAAGTACTTAATATGCAAAGTGGAATTTATTTTAATACCTTATTAGATATAAAGCGTAGAGATAAAAAAACCTATCTTCATATATTTTTTTGGTAAAATTATTGTAAATGTTGTCATCTGCCCATAGGTAGTATATCTGTACATAAAACGTTCCACTCGATGTATGTAACCCGTACATTCCAAAACGTTTTTTTTTTTTTTTTTTTTTTTTTTTAACACGCATCATTATGCATAACACTAACGTACATGAATATGTGTACGCATTTTCATACCAGTATTGTCTTTAGTTCATTTATAATTCCAGCATATAATTCATAGTCCAGTGAGTCAAACAAGTAAAGCTGAAAGGCATATGCGCATAAAACGTAAAAACCTGTATATGGAGATATCACACAGGGCGTGCTTAAAATTTAACTGAATCTCCTTTTTACGTAATGTTGCCTCGCATAGTGCCGCATCGCGTAATCATTTTTAAGCTAACATTTTTCATATAGTCGATGATTTCATTATCGCAGAGAATATTTCCCTCGAGGGTGTTAAAAGCATAGGGATAGGTCCCATAATTGCTGAAGGGGTGCACCTCCTCAACTAAACTTAAGAAGGGGCAGTTTAGAACATTTTTTAAAAAAAACAACTGGACATTTATGCAATCTATGAAAACGTCACCAACATCTTTCATAGAACAGTAAGAGTAATGAACGATTAATTTTTGTGGAACTAGAACCATAATTGCGTTTTACCCCTGCAAATATTTGCAAATTCGCTTATCGCGTGTTCACTATTTTTTACAAGTTTTTTGCTCTCTCTGTATGTTATCTCAAATTTTACGCGCTTCGTCTGTTTTATACGTTTAAATATATTTTTTTCCTTTTCTCCTTTTGTTCCACTTTTGACATTTCAACCATTAAAAACTTTTCTTATTATGAGCACTCTTTCTTGCGTTGTGTAAAGTAGCGATTTAACTGCATACCCATTTGGGGCAATTTGTTTTGAAAAGAATACAAAATGGGAGATGATAGTGATATTGCTAATTTTGCTTTCACTATAAAATGTTCACTCATACACGTTGAACATTTTTTCCGGTCCATTTGTACATTCGTTTTTAACTAACATGCACATGGAAATGTACATGTACTCGTGCATGCGGTTATGCAAATATTTGTTTGCTCAGAATAAATATATCTATAAATACCTTTTTTAAACGCTGAGAACTATTTATGCTATGAAATGAACCCCTCTTAAAACATAAATGCCAAAGTTTACCCAAAATATGGGGAAAATCCCTTTGTGATGGAACATACCCCCTAAAGCACAGCAAGGAGCAAGAAATGAGTATCATCTATGAATTTTTGAAAAAAGAAATTAAAATGTATGGATACTCAATTTTGGATGTCGCAAAAGGGGATTATTTTTCCAATTTATAAGTAGTTGCTCCTGCTCAAAGAATCACGAATGCTGATAAGAGCGCAGCAAATTACACTTAAAAAAATACAAAACGGGTGAAGCCAATTTGTATAGCAACCCATATATATGTATATAATACATGCACATGTGTATGTACGCGAACGTAGAACATGTTTAAAGGATTCCTGCGTACGGACTCTTTAGGGAAATTTACGTATGCGCTAGTTCAAAACTGGAAATGTAGCATAATGTTGACATTTAGATAGATGAGGTTTTCACGTTTGCTACACCTCCTCATGTTAATCCTGAAAGCTTCACAACCTGCAGTTTGAAATGATTCGACGTAAATCATACGAATAGCTAAAATGAAAGGTTATCCCGTTTAAATTTTGTTTTCTCTCCATTTGTGTGCCTTTCCGAAGGCATTTATTTTTTAATTTTTTCAAAATTTTATAGTTCCTGCCGCTCCTCATCACAACACACACACACGTATATTTGCTTGTATGTATGTAAATACGCTTACACGTACGGTTCTTTTTCAATTTTCCTCTGGCGAAGCTGGAGAATAGGATAATCGACGTCGAACATATGTGCGAGCTAGTTTAAGCAATTTTACAAAGAATAAACGTGTGTTGTAAATTTTAGTTCCCCTTCTTACAAATATATAAAAGAAAAAAATATAATCATACATTTTCACTTTGGTAGACACTTTTATTTTGTTACAACTTCGTGGTAAACACACAAAAAAAAAAAAAAAAAAAAAAAAAAAGGCAATTATTATTTTATTTATGAACAAGCAAGGTAAAAATATGTGTTCAAGTAGCTTTTTCCAATTTTTTCTAGCTAAATCTGTTTTGTGCATGCGTCGCAATTTTTCTTTTTTTTATGGCTGTTTCTAATTTTTAAGAAAAAAAAAGTATATATATAAACAATTTGAAAATCTCATGTACGTGAATGATTTATTTTCCCCTAACCTGTTAGCTTACAACTATAACTGTTACGTTCTTATTTTACCATTACGTCTCTACACATATTTTTTGAAACTACTCTGCCTAGCAAGACAAAAATACAACCCCGTTTTTTCATAAAACAAAAAAGAAAAAACGTTTTTTTTTTTTTTTTTTTTTTTCAAGTACTTATTTTAAATTTTAATATGGAGTTTCCTTATTTGTGTATATCCTATTTTTAAAGACTCTTAATAAAAACCCTTTTTGAAGATTTCCATTTGAATATCATAATTTCCCACGAACAGAATACAAAATTGGCATATTTCCTCCCAACTTCATAAACAAAAACAGGAAAAAAAAGGAAAAATCCAAAAAAAAAAAAAAAAAAAACTTTTTCCACATTTTTGCTTTTTCCCCTTTGAGTTAACCATTTTACTGTGGAAATGAATTTATTTAACAGGGTTACATGTTCAGGTTGCAATTCGTGTAAATGCATATGCGGTAAAGATAAAACATGAATAACCTAGCAAATGTGTTTAGGTGTTTTGCGAATAGCACCTAGTTTTTTTTTCCCCCCACAAGTTATTAACTATGTCATTTTGTTACACTACACACTAGGTATCCGCTATGAAAGCATATACATATGCCTATTTATATACTTGCACGCTTTCCCACTCTATTTTTCTACCAGAAAAAGGCGATGTCAAAATTACCGAACGGACGTACACTTATAACGAATTAGACGCACTTTGTAGTAACGAAGACTCAGTAAGCTTCCCTTGCATACCAACAGAACGCGTCGTACTCACTTCTTTTGATAATCCTCAACTGTATTATCATCAGATAGATAGCGAATTTTATGCGAAGAACATACTGTACGATGTCCCCTTAATTAGCTATGCACAAGGACCCTTTTTTGAAAAGATGAAGGATTCAGAAAATAAAAAGTATAATCTACCAACTATTACTTATGTATCAGATCCAGTGTACATAAAGAGAAGACAAAACTGTATCATGTCCAATTTGTCTGAGGGCATTTGTTGTGAGCCATGCAAAGGCAAATGAAAATAAAAAGATGTTTATCCTTTCTGCAAAATATTAAAAAAAAGGTTAAAATTTTTTATATCTTTTATGATGTGTTCATTTCAAAAGGTTGATGGTAAAGTAAGACAATACCGCATGCCTATTTTAACCCTTTTTCTTTTCTTTTCTTTTTTTCCGCCAAGTGATGTGTTCATTTAGGAAAAAAAAAAAAAAAAAAATGTAATAGCGATTCCTTTCCCTTTATCAATATATTCTTACATATTTTTGCTTCAATTTTTAAAACTCGTCTTAGCATTCATAACTAAATTTAACATATTGATTAACGTGTGAAAAAAAAAAAAAAAAAAAAAAAAAAAAAACGGACGACGACAAAACATATAAAACGATGTATAAGCAAGTTAGCTGACAAAGGTAGTCACTCAGGAAAGTAACAAACTGAGAAATGAATATGTGAATAAACGAATGGACAGATTCGTAAATGCGATATCAGCCAAATGTAAAACAACATCGCCTTGATCATTTTGGTTTAGTTCTCTTCCCATCTTTAGCCACTACTTACTAGCATGCCCCTTTTTAATTGATACCCGCAACCTGCTATGTCAAAATATTTTACTCTAAGTAAAGCATAAATGTAAGAAGTGTGTAAATAAGTGGGCTGTCGAAAAAACTGTGAATGGCATATTGCTCCAAATGTGCATATACCTGCACCAGTGTATGCGCGAAGGTACACTAACGCACATGAAAACTCAGTTCTGAAGAATACCTGACGGAAGCATGCTTTATAAAGGAACAACTCGTGCACTTCACTTTTTCGAACTTTTCACCTATCCAACCACAGCCTGTAGTAAAAAAGGGAATGCGCAAAAATGGTGACGCGTACATTAAATTATTCCCATTGTCAGGGGGAATGGCATCATGGGTAGTTTTATCTCCGTCTTTTTTACTCAAATTTTTAAAAAATTGTTGCAAATTTGTGTATGTATACACAAGAGCATATGCGACGAATGTTTAAAAACGTTCATCCAAGTCAGACGAGAGAGCGGCTTGTTAACGCACCTGTCACTGGGTTTCTACAGTCGCACAGTTGGCAGTAACTGCTATCGCTGTAGTAATTCCCCCTTATGGATTTATGAAAATTCTTTTCACATCCTGCAACAAAATTTAACAATAGACGATGAAGGGGTGTAAAAATGTTCCAAAAATAGGATGAAGAAATTATTATGGTATATTATATTTCATTTCATTTCATTTATTTTATTTTTTTATAAACCATCTTCCGTTGGGTAACAACACTTTTCACATATATCTGTTGTACACATTTGACAGTGTCCAACATGGTAATGTACAGCGAAAAAAAATGCAGCAAACATTAATATAATTATTCGCTTCATCACTGATTTTATTCTGGCAAAATTCAAATAATAAAAGGCTTAGTAAAGGCACAAATGAGAAAAATGCACTCCTTTACAATATTCGAATGTTCTTGTGCACACAATTTGCGTTTAAACTGAATGGACAATATGCAAAATTAATCGATTGCTTTGTGTTGGTAGGAAATAAAAAGAGGAAGGAAAATTATCCTCAGCTGTTTTGTAAATCCTTTAAAAAAAAAAAAAAAAATTCTTCAAAAAAAGCCATTATTGTGGGTATACATGCGTATATATATACATATATATACATATATATGTACATATCCGCAGTCGATTGCATGAGGACCCGATGTTGTGCACATGCAGCGACGCGGGCATACGTGAGCCTACCGTCTTATGCAATTTTCCTTTTCTGCGCTACTTTGCTGTTATTTATTCGCACTTTCTGGTTTTCCTCAACATTATCCTTTTCGATAAATCGTACCTTTTAAAAAGTGTCTTCCCCAATATTACTTGCTCTATATGACCTGATCACTGAAACACCCATGGCTCATCATAAAATAGGCGACTTCCTTGCAAAAGAGTATGCATTATGGGCATTATGCTTTGTTGCCAAAAAAATAACAACTGCCGATGTGCACCATATACGTGCACACTTTGGTTAAGAAGCTTTTAAAAGCAATCCGCACTTTTCGTAAAATGATCACATGAATATTGCACGTGACGCTATTTCTGTCCAGACATACATACGCGCCAGTTGAAAAATAAACGTAAAAAAAAAAAAATTACTTGCAGTTACGCATTAATAGCATGTTAAGAAAATTTCAATCAAAGTTGGGAATATAAATAAGTAACATAATTTTTCGTTAATCATATTTTCGTTAATCATAAAATAAAATGATTTTGGAAGGTAGGCTAATAAATGTAAGAATGTATATGTGTACACAATGCATAAAAGGAAATGAACAAAAATGGAAAACGTACAGTGTCATTCTGCTTTCCTCTTAACAAAGTTTGAAGAAAAAAAAAAAAAAAAAAAAAAAAAACATTCATATGTAGAGTTAAAATATGAAATATTTATTTTTCTTTTAAATGGTTGGAATTGAACCATAAAATGTACAACTCGAATGAAAGTGCATGCATTTTACAAGTCCCCATTTCGAATGTAAAAAGGTTTTTCATGTCATGTGTTGTACTTGAAAAAAAAAAAAAAAAAAAAAAAGACAGATAACATGCACTAGTAGAAAAGTGTCCCATTTTGGTGCATTTATATCATATCCTGTTAATACATGCCCTGTCAAATACTGTCAGTTAGTACCTGTCCTGTCAGTGCCTTTTCCAAACGTGTTATTCTCCCCCGGTTTGCGAAATAAACGTTTTTTTTTTGTTTTTTTTTGTTTTTTTTTTGTTTTTTTTTTGTTTTTTGTTTTTTTTTTTTTTTTTTCACAGATAGATCCTCTTCCTGGTGCTATTCCAGTATTTTACAAACTTTTCGAGCATATCTCCCCTAACATTAACAAGAGTTCCCCCAATGGGTTTCATTAATCCCATGAGATTTCTCAAATAATGTACAAATTCATCATTGTTGGAAAATTTTATATCTTTCAACGATTCAGATATATCTATTTCACTTAGCCAAACAATTCTTATTTTATTGTAAATGTTAAAACATAAAAGAGTTATATGAATAAAGGGATGTAAAACAGTATGTGGACATGTGTAAAATTGGTTTAATTTCACACTAAAAAAATTAATTTCATATATAAATGTAATTATGTTACATTTATTTCTTAAAATATATTCTGAATTTAGAAACATTTCATTTTTCCATAATAATATACAAGAACCATTACTTTTCATTGCTTCAGGAAATATTACAATGGTACGTATTTTTTTATTTTTAGCATAATTATATACCTGTTGAATATTTTTAAACAAACCATTTTTTTCTGGAATTGAAAATTGTAAAGATAATTTTATTAAATCAAAAAAAAAAATTGGCGATAAAGTTCCATTTTTGTTTACGACCATAAATAACGGATTTAATCGAAAGGATAAATATAACACATCAACAAATGAAGTAAAATTTGAAAAATATATATGACCATAATCTTCATATATAAAAGGTATTTTTTTTTTTTTACATTTTATTTTTACTCTTTTATAATTTGCATATTGTTCATCTAAGTATAGAAAACCTAAATAAAATAATAATAACCTACAATAAATTGTCTGAACAATTTGATACAAAAAATCTTTAATACATGAAAATATCATCATTTTTAATATCCCATTTAAAAAAAACATAAAAATTAATGTTAACCCTATAAAACACATTCGACATATCACCAATGGTAGTAGTAACAACTTTAGAAGCTTCTCATGTATGCTTGGCTTTCTGTTCACCCACACTGGCAAAAACGGGTTTATACCCGTAGACTCATCTGCAAACTCTCGGTACTTTTCCATCACAACTGGCCGCTCACTGGCGAAGTGGATTATCTCGTACAGAAGTGCCTACAACTAGCCGCTCACTGGCGAAGTGGATTATCTCGTACAGAAGTGCCTACAACTAGCCGCTCACTGGAGAAGTGGATTATCTCGTACAGAGGTGCCTACAACTAGCGGCTCACTGGCGAAGTGGATTATCTCGTACAGAAGTGCCTAAACGATTCTGTTTTAAGTGCCCTCCCACCGTTTCTTTTTCCTCTAGCGTCGTGCGCTTTAAGTCACTTTACCCACCTTAGCATTATTCGCCCCTTCGCTGCGCTGATTTGCCTTTTCTCGTTAGTTTCAATTTATTGCCCTGATTTTCCCCAAAACTGCAAATTTTTTATAGCAAAATGGCGCATACACCTGTTGCTCCATGTAAGCACTTACCTACGTGTGCATGAATATACGGATATACAAAGGTGCACGCTCATATATATATACATATATACATATATACATATATACATATATACATATATATATATATATATACATATTTTACCTTAATTATCAATTTAGTTTAATCTTCCCTCCACTTACCATGCACTTCTGATCCTAAAATAAAAGTACTACGGCTTCGTTGCGTCATGTTCTCAGCATTTTTTTTTTTTTTTTTGTTTTTAAAGTTCCTATTAGTATATACCTAAACGTGGATACATGTAAATTTCGTAAACCCTTTGTGACATTCTCCTTGCAGCACATGCGCGCATAATTCGAGTAGATAAATTTTTAATACATATTAGGGTATATATGCTCACGTGCATGTGCTCATAATGGTATATGCGTATGCATGCCCGTCACCTATTGACCCCGACGCCATGAAAAAAATGCATGGCAAATAGTGTTCACGTTGACGCATTACGCGCGCGAGTGTACATACAATCATGTGTATATCCGTTCTTTGGAAGGAAAATTTCTCAGGGTGAACTTTATGTGCCTTCCGATGACAGAACAAATTTAGAAATCCCAAATGAGCTTAATTCTTTTGAGCAAAATAGCTAATCTTTGCTGCGGATGCCAAGGTTGGGCAGGTTGGGCAGGTTGGCCAGGTTGGTGACAGCGTGGGAGAATGCTCATGCGACTCGGCAAAAATTAAAATGAAGGGTAAATATATTCCGTACAAATGTACACCATTTCGTTGGTACCCATGTTTGGGAAAAAAGTTTAGTTTTTTTTTTTTTTTTTTTCTTCATTTTTCATCCCTGCAATGGATCTCCACAGCATTTGTCCACCCATGGAAGCCAAAATTTATAGAACTAACTTTTTCCCCATTACTTTCATCCATTTTGCTCCTTCTCCTTTTGTCTTATTGGCAAAAGAAATCTCATTTAAAAGGCAAAAACTGTTTACAGTCTTACCATTTTCTGAATGTATGAAAAATATATGTTCACTTTTTTCCCACATATTTAATGCCTATAAGGGATCTCTTCCTATTAAACTCTTTTTTACAAAATGGGTTCTTAAGTACAAATTGTTAATCACGGTGTTGCATCTCATCCGGGTTACATAAAATTTTCACTATGTTGATTCTTTCCCTCTGACAGAGTTCTTATCTACGGAGGTGACTCCCTTCTCATTGTCCCAAGTGCACCTCACATTTAAAGAGTTAAAACCATTTGTGTGGCCATTTACACAGAAAAAAAAAAAAAAAGGGAAAAAATTATTATCCTGACATGACTTTTCATTTTTTTCACCATATCGATGTTACTTTTGAAGGCACGAAGTGGCTCCGTATCTGGGAATATGCACTGTGTGTGACATGTTTGTAGCGCTTCCCCAGGGTAGGTCTTTACGCGTTTTTTACCATTCTGTGTATTTTCCTCGCAGAGAAAAAGAGACGAGTGTTTTTTTCTTAAAAATGTGAAACCAGTGTTAGTATAATGCTCTCCTGTAGTTATAAGCAAACAACTGCTTTCGTAGATCAAAAGGAATTCTCTTTGCCGATCGTTACGGAAAATTTTCGAAGCTATTTGATCTATGGAGACAAATGTGGAGAGATTCTTTAGACAATTTTTCATAGAGGGATAATACCAGTAGTTTGGGGGATTAGCGCGGAAAGTAGTGTTAATATATATATAGTACCTAAATGGGAAAAGAGATAAAGGAAAATATGTAAAAAAAAAAAAAAATTGTACATGCGTGTATATTACCCCTTCTGCGAAACAGAAAAGGTCGAGCCTTTTCCATTCTGTCCATGTGTCAGTACTGCTTAAAAGTAGTTTTTTCCCTTCATACCTCTGTAGCGGGAAAGGTAAGAAAAAAAAAAAAAAAAAAAAAAAAAAAAAGCACATGCACATGCGCAGGTGTACATATACTGACATGCATACGGACGCTAACGTGCATATGGACACTAGCACGCATATGGACACCAGAATGCATATTGTATACATACACGCGGGCGCGTATATACATACATGTGAATACCATGCGGAATGCGATAATGGACACGTTTTAAGGTTATCCCTAAAGAACTTCAATGCGTTTTCCACTTCGAACGTATGAATATGCACAGAGAGTGGATCTTCAATAGAGCTAATGCTCTTGCTTTTTTTTTTTTTTTTTTTTTCCATACATTCTCAGGCAAGACACAACATTTATCAAACTACAGTCAAAATAGTTACTACTCGTTCTGTTCTCTGGCGTTTTTTTTTTTTTTTTTGTTCTTCTTTTCCCTTGTGAGCTGTTTAAGTTTTGTATAAACATACACACACATATATATGTACATTCACGTATATATATGTGTACTTACGTAGACCCACGTGATCCCCGCTAAAACGTGCGAACCATGCAGGGCGAAGGAAGAATAGGAGAGAGAGAGCTTGTGGAATGGGTAGAAAAACTTCTTAAGAGGAAGAATTTCCACTTTAGGACGTTGAAAGATGGGGATGTGTATTTACAACTTTTTGGGCATATATGGCCACAGGTAATGAAAAAATATGTAGGGTCTTTATGTTTGAACCCTCGTAACGATACTAATAGAGGCAAAAATTGGAAAGTAATAAGAGAAGTATTAACTTGTGTAAATATAGATAAGAGTTTTGTTAATTTTGAAAAAATAATTAATGGTAATTTTATGCATTGTTATGAATCTTTAATTGTTTTATACTTTTTACATTCCCTTGTTAAAAATCATGAATGCGACTTTGTGTTAGCATATCAAGTTAATTCAAAATTGACAGCCTTCATGTCTAGTGAGAAACCTCTGATATGTTTAGCAAAAGCGGGAAGTGTGCAACTTCCCGAAAGGGGTCTTCAAAAAATGAACCCTCCATCAGTTGATGAAAATATATTTCTAAGCACCTATAAGAAGGGTGTAAATATATCTGACACAAAAGGGTCATCATGTGAAATATTACCCAGCATAGGTAAATCTTGCCCTAACGAGAAAAGTCAAACTTATTCCTTTATTAGGGATTGTAGCGTTAAAGGGGTAAGAGATACGATAAACGCAGCAGTCGTGGAAGGTGCAGCAGCCGTGGAAGGCGCAGCAGTCGTGGAAGATGAAGCAGCCGCGGTGAGAGAAAAATTCAAAAAAGGCAGTAACTGTTGGACGTTTGAAGGGAGAAGAGAACCACTTCTTCAGTGGGTAAAGCAGGCTGATATAAACTCAGAATTTGCCTATACGGAGGAGGAATATCGTATCGCAAGTTTTAGCAACACGTCCACCCGTAGAAATTACAATGCTAGTGGAAACTCTTCCCATATGTGTAACCACCTCAATAATGACAAGTTAAGTGAGGAAAAAAACACTCATGCGGGGGTCAACAAATGTGGTTATGACGAATGGGAAAGTCGCTCTATAAGAGGCCAAGACAATCGCGCAGAAGAAGAAAATCTCAATCGCGCAGAAGCAGAAAATCTCAACCGCGCAGAAGCAGAAAATCTCAACCGCGCAGAAGCAGAAAATCTCAACCGCGCAGAAGCAAAAAATCTCAACCGCGCAGAAGAAGAAAATCTGAACCACGCAAAGGAAGTGAATCACTATCACATGAATTCGGAAGGGAACTTCGAAAATGAGAATAAAGATACCCCATACAATTTAAGTGATATTTGTACACCACCTCAGAGTAATTTCTTCAAGTACCTTAATGCAAATAAAGGAGAGAGTATCTCTAGGCAGAGTGCTCCGCGCGTGTCTAAGAGAGAGAACGTGACCCTCCCCAATTTGAACCTGCCTAAATTTGCAAATTTATGCAATGATACTTATAGAGGTATGTGCGGGAATGCTGGGAATCATGTGAGGAATGTCGCGTGTCAAACTAACGCAGATGCCATTTTGCATCTTATGCTTAACGATACAAATGTTAGTAATTTAGAAGTTATATGGAAAGGGGAAAGTCAGAAAATAAAAGGAGAGTCTTTTGTTTTTTTTCTAAAAACGCAAATAGAAATGTATAAGAAAGAGCTTCATATGAAAGAGAATGAGCTACAACTAGTGCAGAAAGTAAAACAAAAGGAAATTAGTAGTATGAAAAAGTCACATTTTTCCGAAATCATCAACATTAGGGAAACATACGAGGCTAAAATTGCTCACCTGAAACATCAACACTTGGAAAATATAACTAAAGTCAGAAAAAATTTTGAAGAAAAATTAGGCCATTTGGAGGAAGATCTATTACTAGATCTGGATGTCTTAACCTGTGAAAACGAAAACGTGAATTATTCCACCAAAACAGAAAAGGAGACAAAACTGTCTATGCAACGGGAAAAATGCCACGTGGAAGATAATCATGTCGAAATTTTTCCATCCCACAGGAAACACTTCCATGAGGGTAACAAGTCAGAAGCAGGAGATACCATGGGAAGGAAAAACTACAATAATGATATTCCGAAAAAAGAATATTTTCTAAATTTCGACTGCACCTCTAGGGAAGACCATGCTATGAAGGCAAGCATGGAACACCTCGCCAGTGTAGTAGGCAAGACAGAATTTTTCCCCCGCAGAAGCGACTTCCTCGTGCATAACAACGACTACCGAGTGCACACCACCAACCAGTGCATGCGTAACAATGTCGACGCGTCACTTGAGAAAATAAAACATGTGATGAGAGAAAAAAATAAGGAGCACGAACTGAACAATGAATATATAAAGAACGAACTGCTGCATATAAAATCGTTATTATGTAAAATCCATTTGAGAAAAGAAAAAGAGGAAAATGAAAAAAAAAGAAACAATGAAATGTTTTATGAGATACTCGAATGTATGAATAGATTCAATGATGACACTAACAGATGTGAAGTTTTGGAAAAAGACTCCATATGTATAGAAAAAGTGAAAAAGGAAATCTACACAATTATAGGGAGGAAGCAATGTGAGAGTTTGATGAATGAGGACGTGAAGAATATGTTAGATGAAAATGTCTTGACCCGGTTAGTTGTTCACTTGGTGTATTTTCTGAGGATTGAACGAGTGAGAGGTGCACTTGTGAATGTGAAAAAAGAGAGAAATATTTTCATAAAAAATTATATTAGAAACAAACATGGTATTGACGAATCTCCTACGAATAAACACATTTCCGAAAAAACATACACAAAGGAAATGCACATTGACGAAACTGCTTCCATGTCAAGCGAAATGCCAAGCAGTGAAATTACAATATACGAGAAAACGATGGAAGCACATGAAAAAATAAAAAGTTTGGAAACTAAAAATAAAAAACTACAATGCATGAACGAGTACTATAAAAAGAAATTGGAACACTTAGAAATATGGAGAACTGCTCTAGACCACTTCACGGGGAAAACTCCTAGTAACGGCGGAGAGGATATCACAAACAAGGATAACAACGTTAACGGAAACATGAGCTACCTGGGAAACAATATTCATGTGCCGCTTTCCGAAATCAGAGAAGGTATCAAAACAGGTATCGAAAACCACAGTTTGAGCCATCATTCAATCACATGGTTTCCGCAACTTTTTCTAAGAACTCATGAGGAAGAAAATGAAAGGGATGCAGAACTAATGTTCCTTTTGAAAAAGTTGGGAAGGAACACTCCCCATCAGCACTTAAGTGCCTACGACAGTGTACACACATTAAAGGGAGTCGATACATTGGACGATTTGAATCTTTTTCAGAATGACAGCCATTCTTCACGGTGCATTGTGAGCGAGTCTCTGTCGTCGCCACGTCCTTCCTCTCCACCTTCGAAGACACACAATAACGATTCATCAAATTACGGGGAGGATGCAAACTGTGAAAGAAAAGATAAAACAAGGGAAAAGAACCACCAAAGCTACATCTACAGATGCAACTACAACAGTGATCGTAATTCCCCTGCGAGCGGACAGAGCGGGCATGGCGAAACGAACAACAGACTATGCGCACGTAATTGTAACGAATTCCGAAGTAACGACTTTCAGGGAGAGCTAAAGAAAAAATTAACATATATCTTTTGGCAAATCGTAGGTGATATATACAAATACAGAAATGCCATACAACAAGCATGTGATTATATTAACAACCTCAACAACGTTTTAGAAATTGCTATTTCGAAAAATGCACAAAAGGTGAAGGAGGAAAAAAAAGAAATTGAAAATGACTGTACAAGTAAGGAAAATATGTACATGTCAGAAAAATATAAATTAAGGAAAATTATAGGAAAAACGAAATTACACATGGACGTGTATAAAGATCAATATAACGACTTAAAAGAAGAATATGAAAGAGAAAAAAAAAATATAATAATTCTGACCAATGCATGTTACGAAAATGAAAGCACAAAATATAAACACACGATTATGAAATTTAAGAAATTAGAGAATAACTTCAGAATATGCAAAGCGAGGGAAAAAAAATGGAACAAACTAGTCAAACTTCTCACAATGGAGATAAGAAATCCGTCAAATGACAACCAAGAAAAAATAAAAAATGTCTGGCTAGAAATCGTCGCGACGAAGTGGCCAGATTGCAAGCAAGCGGGTGAACCGAAAGACGAAAGAGCGCGCGCATCGGATGGGGATGGAGACGCGGATGGTAGCGGTGACGGTAGCGGTGACAGTACCTCTTATTTGAACCAAGACATGGCACACTTCGCCTCCTTAATGGAGCAATTTAGTGAAAAAAGGAGCCCCTCGGGATGTGTCTTACCCATGCAACGCGCAGGATATAAGGGGGGAAATGAAAACCTAGGTGGGAAAAAAAGCGAGGCGAAAAACGAAACACCTAATGGAGAAATCAACCATGGTGGCGAAGAGTCTGTAAGTGCCCATGTCAGCGCGGGGAGAATCTCAGCAATGAACTACTACAAAGACAATTTTAGCATGTTTCTAGATAACATAATCAGTAATACCGCTCTACAATTACGTTCTTCTTCAAGTGAAGCCGAAAATGTAGAGACAGACCCTGGAAGTGCATTCTCCGATTCTGGGATGAGTGAAGAATGGAATCCTCAACCCGTTAGTCCAAGACAAGCAATTCAAAATGGTGAAAATGAGAGATGTGTCAAGATGGACGGTGTGACTAACACGGAGAGGGATAGAAACTGTGGTAAACGCGATAGCACCCATAGTAGTGACGTGCGAGGGAGTCGTGTTGAACGGGGATTCCTTGTTGAACGAGGAAAGAACTGGGTGGAGTCACTGAGTGGCATGGCAAGGGAATCATGTGTGATGTTTCAGAAAATTCTGAACATAAAGGAGGACGAGATAAGAGAGAAGAGAAAAAAAATTAGTTACCTTGAAGAGGAAATTAGAGAATTAAAAAAAGAAAATATGAAAAAACAAAATAAATATCAGTGTTTAGAGGAACAACACGAGTACTTAAAAAAAAAATTAAACTGCTTGAAGATCAATGTGGAAAACCTAAATGCACATATATTTTCTCTAAATAGAGATAAAATATTCTTAGAAAGTAGACAGTTGACAAAGCTACAAGAACTTAACATGGTTATACTAAATTATAAAGCCGTGGTAACCTCCATAAGGATGCACATAAAAAAAAACTCCTCCGTTTTGCATCTACTAGATACCCTTCCTCAAGAGGATGAAAAAAGAATTTTACATTTGGTAAATGCGGGGGAAAAGGACAATATTGGGATGAAATTTTCCAGAGATATGAGAGAAAAGGATGTAGATACCCCCCAATGGAAACACCCTTTGCATGGAGCCCTAAAAAGGGAAGAGCGTGCAGGTGACTCACAAGTATTGGCTAGCTTTTCAAATCTGAGAAGTTCTGCTCTAAATGACATAAATAAGAGTAAACCCGACTTTTGTCTGGGGCAACTAATCAACGACATCGAGGGCGACCTTGCGGGCGGAGTTCTACAATAGAGTGCACAGCAGGGAAGTGGTTCAACGCGCCCAACGCACCCAACACTGCAAATGAGGCAAACGCAACATGCGCAGGGTCACGTTTGCGGAAGCTCGTTCGCCCCTCCACCTTAAGAAACGCTTGAAGTTGGTAGCTGTTTTCCTAGTAATTAATCTTTTCCTCTTTTTCCCCTCATTTTTTCCTTTCTTTTTTTTGATGCAACGAGGTGAAAAACCTCTCCTGCATTATTGCATGGAATGCACACCCAGGAAAATGGATGTAAAAATAAAAAAACAAGCTTGCTGTAATATATATATTTACAAGTTTGCGAAGATTAAAAGAATTTAATGAATTTTCCCATATGGAAAAAGAGAAAAAATAAAATAAGAAATAAAATAAAATAAAATAAAATAAGAAATAAAATAAAAAATAAAATAAAAAAAGAACTTCTCATGCATATAAACAACATGGTCTGCGCTCCCTTCGTATATGCCCACTTCCCACATGGTAATTCATAAAAAAAAAATTTCCATACAGAATGTAAAAATAAGAATTACGAAATTGAAAATGATATGATGAGGTAGCTATTTGGGTGGGATGGATGAACATATGCAGACGGCGCGCTGGGGATTAGCACACGAAGCAAGATTAAAAAAGTTGAGCAAATGGTCAGCATTTATACATAAATACATACATGCAAGTTTATGTGAATGTGCATGTAAAAGATGGTGGACTAATTTCTTACAAATTAAAAAAAAAAAAAATTGAAGCGTATGTAACGTACGTTGAGGCGGATTACAACCATCCTTGCACAAAGCCCCCACATAACAAATGGATGAATTTACCACGTTAAGGAAAAAGGTTGTATATGCAGCAGACGAAATATATTTATAATGGGAGAAAATTAAAAGCTGTTTACTAATATTCGGGGGGAGAGAAGGGGAGAAGGGGGAAAGATTAAGCTGTTGATAAGTAGAGAACATACGGCTATAATTCTCATTTACGTTACGTCTCTTTTCATGTCTCGTTCTGTGTTGTACTGCCCACCTTTATTTTATAAGTAATATAATTTTACAGATATGTCCTGTGTATGTATATACACATATGCATACATACTATACGGGTCATACATTATGCGTAGGAAAAATAGCAGTAATACCATTTTTTTTCCACTTCGTCTCTTCTTCACATGAGTGCTCCATTACCCCTTCGATATTAAGCGGTAAAGTGAATTGTGAATGCTATTCTCACAATTGTCCACGTAACTCAATTGTACATGTTATCTCTTCTTCTTTGATTATATGCATACGTTTGACATAATTCGTTTGCTGCCTCTTTTCGTTTTTTCCCACCACAATTTGGGTTATTTGCGACAACTAGCCTTAATTCTACGCAGGTACATCCTTCTGGACATTGTCATCGTTCACATCGCCGTGTGGGTCTTCAGCATCCATTTCTCCGGTGGGGTTTTCACTGTTCACATCGCCGTGTGGGTCTTCAGCGTCGACTTCTCCGGTGGGGTTTTCACTGTTCACATCGCTGTGTGAGTCTTCCGCGTCGACTTCTCCGGTGGGGTTTTCACCGTTCACATCGCCGTGTGGGTCTTCAGCGTCGACTTCTCCGGTGGGGTTTTTACCATCCACTTCGCCGTTTAGTTTTTCACCATCCACTTGACCTTGGGGATATTCACCCTTCGTGTCACTCTTGTCATCAGCATCCTCCTCACCACGTACATCGACGTCGTTTTTCCCCAAGTTCTGATTGCTCTCACCTCCGTTGTAGCTGTTATTTTCGTCTATGCTGTAATAGTTACTGTTGTAATTCTCACTCTTTCTGCTAACAGTTGCGTCCAAAATATCGTTTGCTGGCTCGTCCGCACTACCGATAGCGCTACCACCACCTCCATCAACATTGCCCTCGTTAGCCAAATTGTTGTATCCTATTACCTGCATTTCATCGGTATGTGCATCACTATTTGCTTCGTTTCTGCTAGCGCTAAGGCGATCCTCCTCTCCGTCTACCACAACCTCGTCTTCCTCCCCACTGGAAGTTCCACCTAAGTGGTCACCTGCCATGTCGATATTGTCCACGTCGTTGTTTCCTCGTTCGATGCCATCGCTTACACTGCCACTGCGTACGCTACCATCGCTTATATTTCCGCTGCGTACACTGCCACTGCGTACACTGCCACTGCCTACATTGCCACTGCCTACACTACCACCACCTCTTGCACTACCACCATCTCTTGCACTACCCCCGCTTACACTACCACCGCTTACACTACCACCTCTTGCACTACCCCCGCTTACACTACCACCGCTTACACTACCACCTCTTGCACTACCCCCGCTTACACTACCACCGCTTACACTAGCACGACTTCCTTTACTACGATTTACACTGGCGATGCTGCTGGAAGCGCTGGACGACCGACAACTGGTCATCTCGTCATTTTTGGATAGATTCAATGTGCATCTGTTTCGAGTAGCGTTTTTTTTTTTCGACCCACTTGAAGATATGTCCTCATTGATAAGATCATTAGTCCTGGATTGCATATTCCACATTTCTGTATATTCTCCATTAAGTTTGAGAAGATATTGATGTGTTCCCCGTTCAACAATTCTTCCTCCGTTTAAAAGAATAATTAATTCAGCCGAGGATATGGTACTGAGTCTATGAGCAATAATAATAAGGGTTCTATTTTTTCTTAAATCTTCTACAGCTTTTTGAAATAAAAATTCGGTTTTAGAATCTAATGAACTAGTAGCTTCATCAAAGATAACAATTTTGGGATCTTTCAACAAACATCTAGCAATAGCAATTCTTTGTCTTTCTCCTCCTGACAATTTTACACCTTTATCACCAACTAGAGTATCCCATTTTCTTGGTAATGATTGTATGAAATCATACAACTGTGCTGATTTAACAGCTTGTACTAATTGTTCCTGAGTTGCATCTAATTTTCCATATAAAATATTGTATTTTATAGTTTCATTAAAAAGGATAGTATCTTGAGGTACAATACCTATTATATTTCTAACCGAATTTCTTGTATAATTAGATATAGTTCTTCCACCTATTTTGATTTCCCCTTCAGCATCATAAAATCGATAGAGAAGTTTCGAGATTGTAGTTTTTCCCGAACCGGTATGTCCAACAATAGCACAAGTAGTTCCAGGTTGTATATATATATTAATATCCTTAAGAGACATATGTAGAGGTTGTGAAGGATAATGAAAATTTACATCTACAAATTGTATACTTACACCAAATTTTTTTTCATGGGATGTTAAAGAAAAATTTTCTAATTCCTTATCATCTGACATATTTATTTTTTCTCTTAAAATATCTGTAAGATCACTTATATCTGTAAATGACTTAACAATATTTGCATATAAAGTTCCTAGTATGGTTAGAGGTGCAAAAACGTTAGAGGTATAAACAACAACACTTATGAATGTCCCACTATCAGCTCCATCATTAACTATCATATATATTACACAAAAAAGTGTAAAAAATAATGTACAATTCAGAATAAATTGTTGAATACTATTTAATATACCTAAACTGTTTAAAATTTTTAGGTTATATCTATTATAGTTAGATAGAGCATTACAGAATCTTTTTATTTCATAACATTCGTTGCTAAAATATTTTACATTTTCATAGTTCGTTAAAGAATCATGTGCTATATCATGATATACATTGTCCATTTTATTTGCCTTACTTCTAATTTTTTTTCTCCATTTCGTTATTTTTATAGTTGCATATATATATAATGTTAAACCTATGAAAAGTACACTACCTAAAAAACTATTCTTATATTTAACTACAAAAATTATACATGTTATTATGCCTTCTATAGTTGCTGGTATTATATACATTAACAATGAATTCATTAAATTGTTTGCACTTTCTGTACCTCTATCTACAATTCTCATGATACCTCCAGAATTTTTTGTAGAAAACCATTCATATGACAAATAGTGAAAACTTTGAAAAATACATTCTTGTAATTCTATAAACGCTGATTGTTGTACTTGAGAATATAACACACCACATATTTCTTTCAAAAATTTGGATATGAAAAAGAATGTTACATATAATGCCAGAAAATACACAGAATTTGTCATATTTTTTTTTAATACCTCATTTGAAGCTAAACCTAGGTATATTGGTGAAATAACACTAAAAAATTTTGACAAAATAATAAAAAAAAAAATTAATACTATATATGATCGTAATATGAGACTATTCCCTTTTTGATCTACTCTTCTACTTGGCCATAAATAGGGAAGAAGTATATTCTTGAACTCCTTATATGTTAGCTTATTTTCTAAATAACTAATGTTTGCATTCGATGAGTAATCTTCATCATTACCATCACTATTTGTCATTCCATGATTTTCTGTGGGACATTTTTTTGGAAGAAGACTTTCTTTTTTATTCTTCCCAGAAAATACATTTCCTATTATAGAAGTACTACTACTACTACTACTGCTACTGCTACTGCTACTGCTACTACTACTACTATTATTAATTTTTTTTTTTTTCCTATACCATCCTTTTACCTTTTTTGAATTTTCCTTTCCTTCTTCTGGGTCATTTAATTTGCTGTAATTAATATCAGAGTCTAGACAATTTTTTTTATCTACTTGATATATTTCATTGCTTACTGTACTAACATCAGTATCCAGTAAATTGCTTCTCCATTCCCCTTCCAGGAGTTTATACTCATTAGATTTTATATTTCTCAAGAGAATTTTTTCTAATTCCTTTTTTGCAATGATATTTTTCTTCTTCACATTATATAGTCCAAATTGAACAAAGTAATAGTATAAAGATGAAGCAAGACTGTATATAAAAAATACCACCTGTGTAATTGTTACCATTACGTCGTTATCACTGTTGGAGATGTTGTTCAAACCATGTTCTACTAATTTCATATTTCCCCCTTTACCACTACTGTAGTGGAAATTTATCATTTTGATACAATTCACAATTGCAAGTATACCTGTGAAATGTCTAGAGAATGCATGTAAATTTCCCAATGTACCCAATTTACTTATTTTCGAATAAAAAAAATGTAAAATTAATGAATACAAAATTCTGCCCATGTTCAGAAAAAATATATCTACAAGTGATTTGTAAAAACTATAAAATATTTCCTTTTCATAATTGTATGAATATACTACATTAAACTTGTAACACATAAAAAAAAGTATAACCAGTATAATAATATCGACAATATGGTATATAATTATCTTTCTCTTTATATTCCTTCTTTTCATTTCATTTTTAATTCCCAGGTATCGTAAATACTCATAATTTGACACATCCATTTTGTTAAACTTGGATAATTATTCAGAACTTTTTATGGGGTGAAAACCAAACTTCAATATGCACAATTCGGAAAGTGGGAGGTGGTGGTGGTAAGGGGGGTAGTGGTAGAACCTTACTATAGTTCATAAAAAGGGTTAAACGCATGTGCGCATGGTTACCTACATAAACATGAGGAGAGTTCCTCTACCCCAGGAATGCACAACTGATGCAGCTAAAACGTGACTTGACGGATAAAAAAAAAAAAAAAAAAAAAAAAAAAAGGGAGAGAATAGAATGAAAAAATGAGGAGAAGAAAAAGAGGGGAGGGGAGGTTAACTAAATGACAGTAAGCTATATAAAACACCAGCCTCGTGTGGTATCTACTGCGTTTGTCGGGCTGCAGAGAAGTATACTTTCTCACCCACTCAAAAGGGAGGTTACTTTTTCATTATTCGCAAGTACGTATATATATACATGTATACATTTATGCACAAATGAATATAAATCTTTTCTTGTTTTCCCTTCATTGTCGCCTCTGCGCTTTTCCTTTCCTTTTTTTTTTTTTTTTTTTTTTTTCTGCAACGTGGGTTTCAACAGTTCGATTTGGCGCACGGTGTTTCGGTATCTTTATTTTGTAATCCTTGCACGTTCTGCATTTTTCAACTCTTCGTGCCCAATTGGAAAAAAATATATATATATATATATATATATATATATATATATGTATATGTTTCCTACAATTTCCTACTTTTTAGCGCTACCTACGTGCTATTTTTTTTTTATATTTTTTTGCACGTTTTAGTTTTTCCCCCTTCGCAAAAATACCCATTTGAGTATTAATTTCAGTGTTTTTTTTTTTTTTTTTTTTTTTTTTTTTTTTTTGGAACGCAACGACGTGTTGAAATGTAGCTCGAGTTCTATTTCGCGCTGGGGATTTTCCCCCTGATAGTTTTTTTTTTTTTTTTTTTTTTTTTTTTTTTGTTTTTCCCCTCTTCCGTGACTTGTAAAGGTGTTACTTTTCCAGCGCACGGATGGAGAGTAAGACTTTAGAAAAAGCCCAGAGTTTCATTACATGTAGGTAAAACTGCTTATGCACGTGGCTCACGTACACGCGCATAATATAGTGTTCACACGTTAGAGAGAACGTCCACATATTTTGCGAGTAACGCGGGGAAAAATATAATGCCACAAAATTTTGCACATGAAAAAAAAAGAAGCAAATTAGGATAAGAGCATTCGTTCGACATGTATATATGCTTAAATGAGAGCACACGGTCTGTGCAACCTTTCCACCAAGCTGTGCCCCCTTTTCGCTTGAGCAAACGTAGTAGTTTGCTAAGCGGGGAAATGAGAAAAGGGTGGTACAGCTTAGGAAAATGGAAAGCAAAAACGGATGCCACGCCAACGGGTGACAAATTGAGCAACGGAGCAGTTGCACCTGCGCGCATGGGTGACGCTTAAAAATGGTAGCCCGTAGGGGGTGTACCAATTTTGGGACGCGTAAAATGGCCAATTGTTCTTTTGTTATGCCTTGATGCGGCACGCATTCGCTAGTGTTAGCAGTGCCTTCGCCAGTGGTTTCTCCCTAAGACTCGCTCAGCTCTCCCTCTTCCGCTTCTTCCGCTTCCACTTCTTCCACTTCTGCCTCTACCGCTTCCACTTCTGCCTCTTCTGCCTCTGCCTCTACCGCTTCCACTTCTTCCACTTCTGCCTCTACCTCTACCGCTTCCACTTCTTCCACTTCTGCCTCTACCTCTACCTCTACCTCTACCGCTTCCACTTCTTCCGCCTCCCCCTCGGAGTCCATCCCGTTGAGCAAAAAGTTGAGGGTAGTCTGGTTGAATGAGCAAATGTCAACGGATTTTGTCAGGTGTGGTTTGATCAATTGATGTAGTTCGTAAAGAAGGAATCGAAAATTGGTGTCAAAAAGTAGTTGATTTCTGTATATATTTATGATTGACAGAATTATGTTAATAGCACATTCAACATAAAAATGAAAGTTACCACAAGTTAGAAAAGCATTATGTTTTGTTTGTATTTTTTCAAAAAAATAAAAACAGATGAGATATTTTTTCATATAACCTAGCAATTTATAGGCATAAGAAAAAGGTAAAGATATTAAAACTTCATTTAAAATACTATTTTTAATATTACACATAATACTAACTATGAATTCAATGGGATTTCTATTTAGTAGTTCAGGTCTAGAAGTAGGTTTAATGGGAGGACAAACAAAAGTAGGTAATTCATTTTTTCTTTTAGCTTCTTCATAAGAAGTTAAGTTTTTATAGTAGGTATCTATTAATATTAATTCTTCTTCTATAATATCAATATATTCTATCAATTTTTCCGACGATTTTATACTCTCTATAGTTTTTATTGTTGCTTTGCTCAGTAAAATATTTTTTTCTATAGATGATGGATATGATAAATCATTTCTAATGGCTTCTTTTTCTATTTGTAGATTTAATTCTTTATCTCTTTCTTCTTCTAAAAATATTAAGTCATCTCCTTTTTTCCAGCATCTTATGCTTTTATGACTTCCTGATGTAACAAAAAAATTATCATTTGAACTTATGACTAATGATTTTAAAATCCCAAAATTTCCATCTACTGTACATATACATTGAAATTTTTGAGCATCCCACATTTTTATATATCCATCTCGAGAAATACTGATCAAATTATTGTTTTCATTGAAAAATTTTATCACTGTCAACACATCACAATTTGTATGTAGTCTTCTATTTATACTACCATATTCTATATTCCATATTAGGATAAACTTATCTGAACCACTTGATGCTAATAGTTTAGAATCCTTTGATATATCTATACATGTAATTGGTAAACTGTGTCCATACAACGTCAGATGTAGTTTTAACGTATCGCTATACAATACCTCCACTATATTATTTAGGTATCCCACACAAATATACTTTCCATTTGGTGAATACAGGGCACAACTTACCTTATCTGTAAGGTGGTAGCAGTCTACTTCATCAAACTCCTTCTCCCCCGTTTCCTCCTCCTCCTTCACCCCTTCCCTGTTCGTTATTTTCCTCCGTTTTTTCCCCTTCCCAACTTGGTGTTCCTCTCTCTCGTCTTCACTTCCTTCTCCTCCATCGCTATTTTCCGCCACACTCGGTCTCTCCCCAAATTGGAAAACCTTCAAGTAGTTTTCCTCCCCAACGGAGAAGAAAAACCCGCTATTTTTCGAATCCTTGCAAAGACTAACAATTTTATTCGCGTGGGCCTTGTACGAATACCTCCGTTCGATATTTCGCAACTCGTACATATACAGATAACCTGTCTCATCACTTATCACTAAAAAATTATCATCATGACAGAAGAACGCGCTCGTACATGATTCCAACTCAATCGTGATCAAATTCTGCAAGTTGTTCATATTCCACACTTTCACATACTTTTTGCAAATGGATACCATCAATTCGTTATTCTCTGACAGGGTCAGAAAATCCACTGCGTTGTTGTGTCCCCTGTTTATTTCGCACACCTCGCTAAAGCACTTGGAAAAGTCGAATATCTTCTTCTCCACCACCTGCGTGCCGGTTTTCCCCCGCTCCTTCACCCTACCATTTGTCTTCCCCTCCTCGTCTTCCTCTCCCTCGTTGTTTTCCTCTCCCTCGTTGTTTTCCTCTCCCTCGTTGTTTTCCTCTCCCTCGTTGTTTTCCTCTCCCCCGTTGTCTTCCCCACCTGCTCGCACGACAAACTCGTCCTTCCTGTTCAGGAGGTCGAAGAGGTTCACCCGAAAGACGCTCAACCGATTGGCAGTGAAGGACGCGAGAAGGTATGCGTAAATATCCTTCTTCCTCTTCTTAAACACATCGACATGTTGAAGCCTAAACTTACAATTATAATGAAAAATATATTTAATTTCATCCTTTACAGTGTGTATATCATACTTGCCATAAATATCTATTTCCTTTTCTATAGAATCTAAAACATGTAATAAATTTTTATAATCGGCATTCTCTTTTCCCTTAAATTTTTCTATCCTCTTCTGCTCTATTAAGATCATACTTTTTTTTTTTTTTAACTTTTCTATATATCTTTTTTTTTTTTTTTTCTCAGATTTCTTCTGACTTTTAATGGAATTTATTTTATACACTTCAATCTTTCTAGAGTTTGTACAGCATATTAAAATTCCGTCATTGTCTCCCTGAGTACAATACCTCGTTCGATTACAAAACTTCGTTGACTGCTCTCTTTCCCTACTCAACATAGTCAACGGTGCAACCTCGTTAGATGCGTTAATACTGTTTGTCAAATCCTCTTTTTCGTTGCCTTTTTGCAGTTCGTTATTCACCCCCCCGTTGAGTAGCAATCCTACTGAGTTCTCTTCAAGTTGTGATTCCTCCAACTGATTTTCCTCATCGTTTTCAACCAGAAATGTTATCATCATATTTCTGATTGCTACTTTATGTTCCCTCTTAATAGATGCCAGAAAGCTAACATAAATTTTTCTATTACTAAATTTATCTCTCGTATTGGAGTACAAATCAACTTTGTATATACGTATAGAACTAGAACATGCAACGATTAGTCTTGTGTTAGTATCGTTAATTAGAAAGCAATTTATTTCTTCTTCACAATCAACTACTGTTTGGACACATGATTGAATGTTTAATTCCCATACTTTAATTAAACAATCTTTAGATGCACTAATTAACAAACTGTTGGCAAGAAAATCATCTGTATAATCATTTTTCATGTGTAAAAATTCTATATCATTAACAACATTAGTATGTCCTTCCAATTTAAATATCCCTTTATCATTTGTAACATCCCATAGAACTATATTGGTATCTTTACTACATGAGCAAAGATAATTACCATCTTTGCTAAATTTTAATTTACATATAGATGCTGTATGTCCACTAAATGTCGATATTATTTTCATCTGATCGACATCAAATAGTCTAATTGAACCGTTTGTATATCCCACTCCTATCATCTTTCTATTCTGTTCATTTACACATATGTACGTAACTTGATGTGTGAAAAAATAATATGGAGGTGTAAACGGTACCGTTAACTTTTTCCGAATTTCCTTTTCGTTAGTGTTCCATATACTTACGCATTCGTCGTGTCCTGTCAAGAGAGAGCAGTAGTTGGAAAAAAAAAAAAAAAAAAAAAAAAAAAAAATATATATATATATATATATATATATATAGTTAACGCATATCTGCATTGTTCAAGAAGAAAAACTGCAAAGAGGTTACACTGCTTTGAGACAGTATTGTGGTGCTAAAAGTGCTCACGTGCATGAATCTCCTAGCACACATTGTTATTTTTATTCCATTCATTTTAACATATTTCTTTTTATTACCCGTTAAGATATTATTAAAACTGAGAAAAATTGCATTGGATGTACGGGAATTTACTACCCCGAAGCAGTCCTCAAACTCGTATCGGTCGTATGACTTCACCATTGTACGAGTAATTGGACATAATAATACTATATATGCGAGGGACAGGTTCTCGCTCTGCTAACAGCTATCTTGTGAAAACTAAGTGCAAAGTGCATACCCCTCTGGAAGTCACCATCACTTGGGAATATGTATATGCGTGCGCCTATGCACGAGGAATGTTATGTAGAAACAGTTCGCCTGCCCGCGACGGCGTGCGATGAACCTAACAAGCGCAGCTATTGTTCGCAAAACTAACTCTTTCTCGTTAAAAGTAACATGAACGAAAAAACAGGCATATCGAATATGCATGCAGCGGGATTTTCTTTTGTATATAATCACACGATGTTAGACGTGTTCGGCTGTTACTGCGAAATTTAAGTTCCTACCGTTGTCGCAAAATGTATCGCTTTTGATAATTGATGTTTAACTGCTCAAAAGAACCATGCTACAAAATAAACATCACAACGATGGAAGGGTTGTTACATTACAACTTATTCGATGCATAAAAAAAAAAAAAAAAAAAAAAAGCAAAATAAATATATAGCTGTACAACGGGAGAAGAATTCATCTTCTCTTTTATACTCTCATGACAGTAAAAAAAAAAATCTATAGTGATTTTTAGTCATCTGCAAGAAGAAAAAAAAAAAAAAAAAAAAAAAGGAATATACATGGGTAACATAATAATCGAAAGAAAAATACTAGCGCAACAAGATCGTGCATACTTAGCGAAATATATGAAAAATTATTTTTATACCCGATAAGTTTAAAACTCTTTGAAGCGATGTATAACGTATTCCCCCAAAAAGGGGGAAGCACTTCCGTATGGAGAAAATTAAAAAGAAAAATACCTCATAAACAGAAATAGAAAAAAAATAAAATAAAATAAAATAAAATAAAATGTTTACCAAAAATATACATTTGTATATATTGTCCGTTACTTTTTTTTTTTTTTTTTTTTTTTTTTTGGTAAAGGGGGATAAAGCAACATGTAACATTTCCATTTGTTGCTGTAGCGTTTTCCTTTTTTTTCTTTTTTGTAATACATCCCCAGTTGGGTGTTTATATCCCAGTGAGATTCGAAAATATGTATGCTTAAGTAACCTGAAAGAGGGCACAAGGGGCAGATCATGCATGTACGCACTCTTATCTTGTAAAAATACTCCCTGTCATGTATTTGCACAGGGGGAGGAAGCATAACGTGGGAATAGCTTAAGCATTTGCATGGGCATTGCTGTAGATATAGATTCCCATCAGGGGGATGGAAAACCGAACCCTCAAATAGTGAAATTTCACAATTTCACAATTTCACATGTGACCACGGCATCGTGCACACATAATAATTTTTCTGGGAATACCCATTCACTAACCGATGAAGAGAGAAGACTAATTCTCAAAAATGGAGAGTGATAAGCCCAGTGAAGTAACTCGAGAACAGACTAAATCGAACAAAAGGGGAAACAAACGAAAATTGGAAGGCCCCTCTCAAAATGGTCAAGCAGGTAGAGGTGAGCTAACTGGGAACAGGGATAAAGGGAACCAATGGAGCAGTTGGGAAAGGAGAGAAAATGACGAATTGAGCGAAAATGGGAAAAGCGATGGGGAGAAGAGTAACTTGATTGAAGACACGTTTGCAGGAACTCTCGGAGGAAGCGTTGAAGGTACAGATCACAAATCAGTGCGAACCTTTGTGACAAAGAAGAAAATATACGAGAAGAACATTGCACAGATAGAAAGGCAAATACAGACAAATAAACTGCATAATCTGGGGAAAGCAAGAGAGATTCTTTTAGAGATGCTTACAGTAATTAAAAATAGAAAAGAAAACATAAGTGCACATTTCTAGCACATCGGTTACTACGCCATGCATATCTCCTCACCTCCTTTACCTTTATCTGGTCCGTGCTCCACCAAATAGGTGAGCTCTTGTGAAGGAGAAATTATTGGGAAGGAATCGAAAAAAAAAAAAAAAAAAAAAAAAAATAGACCAAATGGAGAGGCGTCATAAGTAAAGCGCCATTTTTAGGTATAAATCCTTTGTTAGCAGAACGCCCATCTGGTTACTAAACCTACATGACCGATTACCACTCCATTCGGCTATCTTCTCTTCACCGGAGGGAAAACAATAGATGAGGCTGTTTCTTCCTCCCCTATACACATGTACATATATTTTTTGTGTCCTTTTTTTTTTGAGGATCTTCGAACGTGATACTACAAGTGGACATATGCTATTTCTTCGCTTTGTCTCTCTGTGTAAGTGCGATATCGATGGCACTTTTAATATTTTTTATTTGTCCTTCTTTCATATAGTGTATTACAACATTATTTTTGTGAAAATTTTGTAAAAAGTTGTAAAGGATTTCCTTTTGTTTTATTACAGATGTATATCTTTTCATAATCCCCTCAATATATTTCTTTGGAATTGTCTCACAAGTAAATAAAAAAAAAGTGTTCAATATCATCAGTTTTGTTTCAGTTCTTTTTTCGTAATAATCAAAACTTAATATGAAAAGAAGAAATGTACTTATTCTTCTCCATGTTTTGCCATAAACCTTTTGTGATTCTTCTACACCTTCACTTACAATTTGGTAACATTTGCAAAATAGAAATATGTTTTTTACAAACTCGTTAAAATCAGCATCATCAATTGTTAGCTTTTTCATAGCTACGGTATATTCCACCATATCGAGGAAGTAACTGAAATGGGGAGGGATGATAAAAAAAAAAAAAAAAAAAAAACACACACACAGCTCAAAATAGGACACTTAAAAGATATATATATATATATATATACATATATACATATATACATATATATATATATACATATATACATATATACATATATACATATATACATATATACATATATACATATATGTATATATAAGCAAACGTTCAGAGATGCGGGTAGACGGAAACATCCCAAACGAAGTTGGCGGTGCATCCACGTGTTTCGGCACGCAAATTGATTGCCACCAATGCGGCCATTGCACAGGTATGTATGGCGAGGAGAGCTTACATGACGAGGTGCAAGATTGCAGATATGTGAGATGCCCATTTGCTCCTTTGTTCGATTGTCCCGCTGAAGTTTCCACCACGATTTCTTGCTTCTCTGTCTTGCATATTCATGGTAATAATTTCCATTTCATTTTTAAATTTTATGGAACTAATCAGTTTAATAGACTTAGCCACGTTTTGTATGAGTATATCCCATTCATAAGGGAAGTTATTTTGAGTGGAGAATGAATTAAAGAAATAAAAAAAGGAAATGTACAAATACATGTAACCTTTAATTTTCTTTTTGTCGTATAAAACTAACTCTATGATATCCATATGTTTTTCTTTCTCCTTATAATATGGTGATATAAAATGTGGGGGTAAAACAAACTCATTTAGACTTAGCTTTTCAAATATATAGAAAAGGTAAAAGCTGAATTTATAAGTAAAATTGTAGACTATTTGTGGGAACCCCTTAAACATCATATGGTGATACTTCTTTTTCTTAACAATTAGGGACAAAAAAATGAGTGCGTTTAACTCCTTCTCATTGTTTATGTGCATATCCTTTGTTTTACTTTCCTTCCACATAACCCCATCCATTGGGTCAACTGCCTGCTTCTCCGGTTGCGTTGTTCTCCTGCGTTTGCATCCCCTTTCGCCATCGCCGCTACCGTCGCTATCACCGTCGCTACCACCGCCGCCATCACCACCACCGCTATCACCGCCGCTACCACCGCCTCCATCACCACCTCTGCCACCGCTACCACCGCTACCACCGCTACCACCGCTACCACCACCTAGGGACGCGTTTTCTCCTACGTTAGGTGGTGCAGCCGCCATCTCGTCCGTGGTTCCCTTTGCATTAGCGCCAATTTGAGAAAAAATAAACTCAATGGACACATTTAAAAATTGCATATGTTTCTTGACAAATGCATTTAGTAGACCCCATTTGTAGAACAAGGGAATGATGAAGTTAGAGCAGGTATGTTCATTTTTAAGTGTATATAAAGAGTTTAATTCCTTACGACCATATTTATGTATGACCAAATAGTCATCATGATTTAGGTTAAGGTATTTTAACAGCTTAAAGTAAAATGGTTGCATTGCAGTATTTATACTATCCAAAAAGTAGTTTTCCGCAAAATGTAATTTCAAGAAATCTTGAATCTCTTCAGATCCACATAATTCCATCTCTTCTTCATTTTTCGGTTTAAGAAAATTAGCAACACATATCAAAAGGGAAGAATATCTTACGTATTTTCTATTCAAATTGGGATCATTCCAAAATTTGTAACCTATGATACTATCTATTGCTTCTTTTTCTTTTCTTTCTTTTATGGAAATATTATCCCTAGTGTTATTGCACCAATCAAAGTAACTACTCTCCTCCATAAGTAGAGAACTATTTTCATCCTCTCGTAACTTTGCATTAGTTATTTCAAACAGAACAGAAGCAAGTTTATATCTGTCTGTTAATTTCCAATTTGTTGAAAACTTACTAACACAAATCATAAGAGCTGGGTATTCATTTAGGAGGTTAATACATTTCTTTGCTTGTTCCTTAATGTCACATGTGCATATAGAATGTGTCATTAAATTTGATGACATTTTCAAAAAATCGCATATTTCATTGTTGTTTATTTTTTCATGGTTTTCTTGTTTCATATATGACAACTTTTTGACACAACATTGAATGTTAAAGGTAAAGAAATCTTTTGTAATTCTTTTTACTAAATCGTTGTAATCAATTTGATTAAAAAAATCGATATTCATATGATTATGCAATTGTATAATTAGATGTACAAAATTTTTTCTGACCCTCAAACATTTATCATTTATTAGATGCTTGATTCTATTGAATAGATGTAGAAAATGCTGATTCATCTTTTTATTTTTTGCCATTTCATACAAACCTATTATTACTTCATTTTTCACATTGTCATGTTTCTCTCTCAAAAGCTTGTTTATCACTACATCCAGCAGTGCCATTCTTTTTTCCTCGTTGATTATTTCCCACAGTTCGTTAAGTACCTGTTCATGTTGAGAAGTGTTTATATACATAGTGCATGTGTCCATCGTTTGTACATTTTACATGTAAGTACTTCTACACAAAATTTTTGTGTATACATTTGGAGTGGGCTTCCATGTCCACCTCCAGTGCGTATTTGTGCATGTCGCTTGCATGCCCCTTGCATGTCCCGTGCATGCCTCTTGCATGCCTCTTGCATGCCCCCCTTTTTTTGTACTTATTTTTTCCCCTTACATAGCATATGCACTTGGCTGCTGCCTGCAGGACGCATGCATTCCCATCTTCACTCAACTCAAAGAGGGCACTATATGCCCTAAAATGGATTATGCAAAGGGGAGCTCATGTGAACATGTACATGGAAACATGCACGTATTCGTGAACCCGCACATTTACGTTATTATTTCATTTCCCCCATTTGAACTTCAGTTGCTAACTTTTCCATTTCCTGAAGATAGTTTACGCTTTTTACACACGGGTCCTTCATTTTTGCACATTGGTTGAAGGCGATGAGAGGAAAAGCAGAGGAATAAATAATAAAAAAAAAAAAAAAAAAAAAAAAATCAAAAAGTTAACCGTATAACTAGTCAACTGGGATGCTGACACAGTACATCTAACTTTCTCTGTAGAGGATGCAAATGAAGAGTACCACGATGGGGAAAATGTACTGAAAAATACAAGTGGCGTTAAATCGAATTTTCCAATTGGGGGACTACAAAAAAACGGGAAAAAGAGAAATAAAAAGGACATCCTTTACTCTTATTTCGTAAAGGGAATGTCAGCATATGCGAAAACCCTCTGCTATGCAACAGCACATGAGGCATGGCATGTCTAACATTTTGTGACATTGAGATTGCCCCTCCCTGTTTGTCGAATTACCATCAAGTTCCTCCATATAAGGGGATCGTATATTTTGAATATCAGGCGGTTGATATTCGTGTCCCTTATCGCGCGAAGGGAAGAAAGAAATGTTAATGAGTTAAAGTGTCAGAGGAAATGTGGACTTGAGGAAGAAAAACAGATGCACCCGTCTTCCCACGAAATGGTCTGCATCCAAATTAGGGTAATTACGCTTACCCCTTATTTGTATGAAATATGCTCAGCAGACTCCTGAAACGAGCTGCAACTTTAATGGGACATTTTAAGGCGAAATGAACAAGGTACTGAATTTGCATTTCCAGTGTCGCTTGCATGTCGTCAGGACAGTTCTGCACATGAATAGGAAAGGAGATGGGGAAATGGTTAACCATTCGGAAAGTGCACACATAATGAACGAATAATGCAAAATTTCTTCGACTCGAGATGTCAAAAATGTTAGCATTGTGTCTATTACTTTCCAAGTAGAATAAATAACTTGAGAATAATGCGTAATATTGTCATACGGTAAAACGACTGTATTGTGTACAAATTTCTGTGGACAATAGAAAAAAAAAAAAAAAAAATTAATAATAGCTAAAGGTGCAAGTGAGAAAGAAAACAAAAAAAAAATTAATAATAGCTAAAGGTGAAAGAGGAAAAAAAAAAAAAAAAAAAAAAAAAAAAAAAAAAAAGAATTACATTTTTTGCATACAAGTTATCAATTTTGTTGTGCTTACGTTAAAAAGGTGAAATGCAATGCTTTCACTCTGAGACCATACGTACGACAAAAAGGATTTTCCATCGGGACTGAAAAGGGGCAATGCAACATTTCGGCGCGTTGCCACGTTGTCACATTGTCAGCTCGGCGCTTTACCGAACCATCGATATATGCTAGTCGGCGTGCGGAGTAAAGACCATTTTTGCTCGCCTACTTTTCGTAAAACTTTGGGAGGTTCAGTGCATAGGAACACAAAACGTAAAAGGAGTCCGTTGTCCTCTCCGACACACCCCATTTTATGTACTTACAAAAATCTTTATACTTCTTTAATTTGCTGATGTCTGCGGTTTTCCCCTTCGTTAAGCGCGTGCAGGTGTGTAGGTGAGCACTTGCGTGGTTGTGCAGATGAGCACCTACGCAAGCGCGTCTATCGCGCATCCCCATCGCGTTTTCCCATTTTCGGTGGTTGGTGTACCTCTATCGAGCAACCTTTCCATAAAAAAAACAGGAGGAGGTTTATTCTGACTCTGCCTGAAAATTCGCTTTCCTTTAAATTTAGCTCACACATATGTAGCAAACATTTTCCAAATTGCACTCGCACTTCCTTATCGCTCAGCATGAATTGAATTTCTGTTCATTAAAAGGGGATATGCGTGAAGGAATCATAGAACCGTATATGGAGGTGCGCATACCCGTTTGCACCCTTTTGAGGAAGTGTCCAACGGCCTTGCATGTTCTTCCCCTCTTTTCGCTCACTCTTTCTCTCGCCTTTTCTCTCGCATTTTCTTGTTAACCCGTGAGTTTATAAAAAAGGGCTTGGAACGATTCCTCCATCTGTGTGTGTTTTCTCTTTTTCTCAACACTCTCTAAATGTTGCATATAGATTAAAACGAAGCTGATACATGTTAGGAGGTACTGTCTATCATTTTCATCCTTAAAAGGGGGGAAAACGAGAAGGGGTTATTAAAATGGAGACAAAAGTGTGGCAGAGGAGATAACTCCTTCTGCGCTTACGTTCCTCCCTAGCATGCATCTTCTGATTGGTGTATTTTACCACGGTTGGAAATAACCATGCGCATATCTATATATTTTTTTCTCTTACCTTAAATAATAGGGTCGAGTTTGCCTCATCGTAATTGAGCTTTTCAGGACAGATGTGCTCTTCTAAAACTTTATGAAGACATGTCCATATTTTTTCCAATTCGAGATTTTTACAGGATTGGAAATGATTTAGCAGATCCGCCTTATAAAGTTTAATGAGGAACATTTAAATGGGTCATATTTATACACGATTAAACAAAAAAAAAAAAAAAAAAAAAAAAAAAAAAAAAAAAAAAAAAAAAAAAAAACAGATGGACGTGCGTAAAAAAAATAATAGCAAGTTGTAGTTGCCATCGGAAGTTAGTAACAACCCCATATATACTTACCTTCTTTTTGCATAATAGTTTGAACTCGGCCAATTCGTTTATGCCCTTTAGAATCTCTTGACACATTTTACCTTAATTCTTGACTATTTTTTACGTAGAGATGATGGAGTGGCAATGAAGAAGCGGAAAGATAACAAGTGTTCCTGTCTCTCCATACCATGTAACTTCTTCTTCCTTGATAGATGTGCACATAGTACACACGTGCGTAAGTATACGTACCCAAATTTTTAACACACCATAGGGGTGTATACGCAAGTCTTTTCCCGTCAATTCGGGCACTATACAATGACAAGTCTATTTGCATTAATTATGCGTTATAGCTTAATACAAAGAAAAAAAAAAAAAAAAAAAAGGGGGGGGTAACATAAATGCGAAATATGCACAAACAAAATCAGTATTTTTCAAACGGGTAAAACCAATAGGTAAAAAAAAAAAAAAAAAAAAAACACACACACACACACACACACTTATGTACATACCTGTCCACACATATACATATTGAACGTTTGTGTAATGTGCATATGTACGTACTTATGTGTGCACGTGCGTACGCACGTATATGCATGTATGCCAAACGAGGAAAAGAAATTATTTTATAAGTATATATGCATATACTCTGCAATGAGACATATATACACAAAACAAAAAAAAAAAAAAAAAAAAAAAAAAAAAAAAAAAAAAAAAAGGGGGATGCCGAATTCGCAATCACAAAATAAAAAAAAATTGGACAATCACGTAGATATGCGCATGTACATTATACGCTCGGATAAGCACGCAAGACAATCGAATACGATCGTGCTCATATAAATCGTGCTTGACTTTTTATTACGAAATCGCTTGTCTCGAGGGAAAAGCATAATTATCGTCTCCAGGCAGTTTCATTATTTTCCTTTTTGCTTTTATTTTATTCCCCTCTTCCAATTTTGTTTTAACTTCTCTCCTATTTTAGGACTTATTTTCGTCAGACGTTTCCAAATTGATACATTTATATATTGCACACTTATCGGTAGAATTGGCAAAATTTTCTTTTACCTTTTCGCTAATTTTATTAATTTTTAGTATGTTTGTTTGAGGTGTTTTTTTATTACATGGGTAGTCACTTTTTAGTTTTCTCTTCTTGTATAGCTTAATTTTTTCATTTAATATATAGTTCGAATTTAAGCTTTTATTGTCATCCGCTATAATTAGGAGATTCTTATCACTGCTTTTATTTTTCTGCTTTCCGTGCATACCGTTTCCGCTTCCGTTTCCGCTTCCGCTTCCGTTTCCACTTCCACTGACAGTGACAGCGCTCATTTTGTTGCTACTCACAGCGGCGGCGTTGTTGAAAATATTTCGGATGCCACCCTTTCCGCTAAGCCGATTAATCCCGCTGATGGCTTTCACTTGGCTGATGGAGCCCACCCCGTTGATGTTTTTAACAGCGTTCATTCCGCCACCAACACTCGCGTGCGCGGTACTGGTGTTGCTTTTGAGGACGTCCTTGTCGACGTGATTGCTGCTGGCCACACTGCCTGTAGCGCTATGCCTTTTTTTTGTTATGTTTTCTATGAACATGCTAATATTTTTACACTCTCTTTTATTTTTTGGGCTATTTAAATTTTGCGTTACTTTATCGGGAATTACACCCATATCACTTTCCTCATTGTCTGAGCAAATAATTATATGAGTTGTGCAGAATTTTTTTTCCGTTTTCGAGTTTTTTTTTTTTTCCGAGCTTTTCCTAGATATTTCGTTAGACAATAATTTGTTACTCTTCTTTTTCGTTGAACAGATAGTTTCCTTGCCATTACCATTGTGCTTATATGTCTCTCCTCCCTTTTTCTTGTTAATCGGTTTTGAAGAAGTAATCGTATTATTAGTTACCATATTGTTGTTATTCTCAACATGGAGAGAAGGCAGTTTTTTACAGTTTGTTCCACCGCAGTTATCCTTGTTCTGTTGTATCTCCTGATATGTACTACTACTAGTACCTTTCTTCACATTATTTTTTTCATCCACCTCGATTCTACTGTTTTTCATTTTGTATTCCTCCTTAGCGCTTTCCTTATCGTTTTCACTATGTACCCCTTTATCTTTGCACACAATTCTGTTTTTGTAATAAACACAGTTTAATTTATGCATCTCATTAGTATCAAAGAGAAATATTTTCTTGTTCTTTCCTCTGTCAAAAGATACATCCATTTTGTATTTCTCCTGGTAAAACTCTAAAAGTCCTTCTATATAATCTGCATTAATTATAATACTAGTTTTATATCTAAAGTTGAATAAATTCGTCAGTATTTCTGACAATGTCATATACGGTAATCTAACAAAATGTTTATTTTGCTTTTCCACGAGAGCTTCAAATCCTGCTGATATCATGTCTCTAAGTAGGTATTTTTGTTTGTTCAGAATCTTAATATAATTTAACATATCGTAAGAAATATCTGCAAAATTGTTAAAATATTTTTCTAACGATTTTGTTTCTTCCTTAGAATGATTATTTGTACTACTTCCCTTACTAATTTTGTTTATCTCCATTTCTGCATCTACAATTTCGTTGTTTTTACAACTTACTCTACTTTTATCTGTGTCCATAAATTTTAACTCCTTCACACATTTGTCATCCATATTTTTTGTTCTTTGTTCATTTGTAGTACTATCCATAATTGTACAATGGTTCTTCTTAACATGTTCACCTGTGCATAGATCTTCTTCCTCTACATTGTTTTGTTCACATTTCAGTAAAACGTTACTATTAGAAAAACTAGGATTATCACTACATATAATTTTTTCCCCATCCAGGTTTTCAACTGTGCTATGATTGGATAGCGGTATAGAAATGTTGTCATTATTATCCCCTTCTTCTTTCATGCTTACCAATTTTACTTTATCGTTTTTCTCTACACCTTCTTCTACTTTAACATCACTAGTAAAAAAAGCATCGCTGCATGCATTTTTTGTCTCTACTGTGATTCCGCCAATGATACCTGTTTCCTTCGCCTTTTCCGTTTTATCCTCCTCTCTATCCCCAGCATCATCATCATCATTATCATCATTATCATTATCATCATCATCATCGCCATCATCATCATCGCCATCATCGCCATCATCATCATCGCCATCATCGCCATCATCGCCATCATCGCCATCATCGCCATCATCATCATCGCCATCATCGCCATCATCGCTATGTACATCTAGCACATTCCGGCCTTCCCGTACATCGCTACCACTGATCGTATGGATAACCCTATCGTTTCCGTTTTCTTTTCCTCCCTTGATCTCCTCAATTAGATCCTTGCTGTTGCTGTTCGCGCTGCTATTGCTCCCGCTACTATCTACCAAACTAATGACGGTATTATCACCACAGAAGTTCTTCGACGGAGTCGCTGTACTCTCATCATTTTTCTGATTATCGCTGCCGATAGTAGATTTGCTCGGGGGTACAGCGCTTTCCCGATCGCCTGTCTGGTTGCCGCTTCGATTTGCGAGGCTGCTTCTTGGCGCGACGTTTCCGGCGTTACCGCCACTGCAACCGCCACTGCAACCGCCACTGCAACCGCCACTACCACCGCTGCCACCCTCCGGCAGCGCATCCCTTCCCATCTTTTCCTTATTCTCCTGGAGGAACTTCCACGAGGAGATATCCTTCAGAATGCTGTTCAAATGCGATCGGTTATTTTTCTCGAAAATCTGTGAATTCTTTATCTTACTAATGAACTCCTTTTCGAGATTTATAAACACTTTAGCATTGTATACAAAAATGTGTTCAAACCATATTCTACATATATCAATGTCGTTAAGAGTGTTAGACGTTTTGTTCATAATAGTGGTTAACCACCTTAACTGTTTTACGTCAATTTCGATAAAGTCATCCAGTGTTTTATCGAAATAGTTAAGAACGTTTTTATGTTTCCCCATAACTTGCAAGAATATTTTGTATATATTTGCTTTTATTATAACTTGTATATGTGCTATGTTTACCTCTAACGGTAAAGCATCTAACTCTTTTTCTAGTTTTGCAAAGGTGTCTACAAATTCGGATGGAATATGTTTTTCAAATTTTTTCCAGGCGAATGGATTAAATATGATATCTTCTTCCGAAGTTTCTGACTCCATAGAAGTATCTTCATTCTCGCCTTCAGAGGAAGATGGTTCTACATCTTCTTCGCTAGAATATATGATAAAATCTTGCTGACTGTGGTCATAATGCTTTACGTCACTACCAGCACAACTCAGTTCTATTACGCTTTCGTCGGAACTTCCACTAGATGATGAACATAAACCAGGATTTACCTCATCATTCTTCCATCTGACTTCTCCTTTGCTCTTCCCACTAGTGTCCCCAACATTATCACTTCTCCTCTCTCCCTTTTTTGATTCATCACTACTTTTCGCTTTCCCTTCGTTTTCCTCTTCATCACTGGAAAAAAAATATCTGCACTTGGAGCTGTAGAATGAAATAAAACAGTCTGGGTTTATGTCCACATAATCGTCAGACATATCTGCGCTCCATACACTATATTCGTCCTCTATCTGCCTTGTTAGGATAATTTCATTTTTAGTTTTGTTTAATTCTTTATACATTTCTTCATCATCCAAGAAGGGATCATTAATATCGTAAAACATATCTCCTCCTCCAATTTTAAAATAGGTTGTTGGATCTCCCACTAAATGTTGTAGGTTAATCCTATCAGACAAAGAGTTAATGCACTTTAGCAAAGGATCTAACGATTCCTGTTTTTTTTTTTGAAGATTAAAATTTTTGAAATCTTCATTGGGTGTAGTGATACTAGTCATGGTAGTACTTACACTATTTCCGCCTTTCGGCAGAGATTTAATACTTTTGGTGTTTACATTTTTATCGATAGTATTTGCAAAAGTGTTTGCACTATCTGCATTTTCACATGACAAATTCATATGGTTATGATGTACATGTCCCATATCTACGTTTTCGTTAATTATTACGTTACTACTACTATTGTAATTTTGATAGTATACGAAACTACATTCATTTTTGTATTTATTTAAACATTCAGAATAAAAATCAACAATCATACAATTCTTTTTATTCGAATTATCAAAGTTTATGCATATGTTTGTCCCATGTTTGTACCGTTGTAATATTAAATCTTTCTCAACAATATTATCTTCTTCAACTTCTTCTCCCTCGTCTGACAAATTAGCATCATCATTTAGTAAATTCTCTTCTTCTGTTTCGTAACTGCTTTTATTTTCAGTCAAATTATTTTTCTTCTCATCCTTTTCAACATTCACATTTGCTTTTACTACAACATTATTATCCCCGTGAAGGTAGTTGTTCGTGTCCATTTCGTTATTTTTTCTCGTATCCATGCTTATCATACCTCCATTACTTTCTACATTCGCAAAATTGTTCAATTCAACTTCCTTTTTTTCGTCACTTGCGTGAAGTTCCATTTTTCTACAATTGTTACTGTTAAGTTTTCCTTTTTTTTCATTTTTATAAAAACATTCTATATCCTGTTCTGCGTTTTTATTTTTTTCGAAAGTTGCCATTTATTTTCATTATTATATGTAAAAATTTATGAACACGTCAGAAAAAAAAAAAAAAAAAAAAAAAAAAAAAAAAAAAAAAATTTTAATTAGCTATCGTTATATAAAGGCACTACCTGTAACCATTAATTTATTTTTTCTTTTATTCTTTGCAACAGTTAAAAGCGTGATATGATAAAAAAAATTGCAAATTACCAAATGTATTATATGTTAGGTCCGTTTTCCCTCCTAAACCCGTCTTCATTTCTACGAAAAAATCACTTTGCGTGTTTTTATTCTTCCCTCCCCCCCTGACTGACCTTTATTTTGCTTCCTTTACCATATAAATAAAATCCTTTCGTTTCCGTTTCTTTCTTTATTTTTTTCGCCTAAAATATTTTTTTTTCTCGTAGTCAGTTGATATTGTTACGCTTTTCACGTCCTTCCGCCTCTACTACCTTCCTCGACCTCGTCTCCTGTTTCTTTAACTATCAATTCCGAACTTTATTTATTTTTTCGTTTCCTCGTTCGATTTTCGCTATTCGCTGAATTGCTTGACTCCTAAATTGTTAACTTGCTAATTAATTTGTTGGCAATTTTTTTGTTATTTTTCACATATATCCTTGCCGTTAAATTTTTTCCTTTTTTGTTTACTTTTCTTATTTTCTGTTATGTTATGCTATATTTTTAGGTTAATTTGCATTATTTTGCATTGCATTAATTTTTAATTTTTTTTTTTTTGTTTCCCTGTTGAGTGTCTTTATTGCTTGCCGTTACAAGGCTGTTTTTTTAAATGCAAAAAAATGTAACATACATAAAAAAAGGGTACATATAAGTATATTACATACATGTACGTGCAAATGTGCGTACGTATGGAAATATACAAACATGTCGTTTAGCCATTCACTCGGCATAAACTGTGCATTACGAACTGTACAGCATAAACTGTGCAGTATGAACTATGCGGTATGAACTATGCGGTATGAACTATGCGGTATGAACTATGCGGTATGAACTATGCGGTATGAACTATGTAGTATGAACTATGCGGTATGAACTATGTAGTATGAACTATGCGGTATGAACTATGCGGTATGAACTATGCGGTATGAACTATGCGGTATGAACTATGCGGTATGAACTATGCGGTATGAACTATGCGGTATAAACTATGCGGTATAAAGTGCGCAGGGTAAACTACGCAGGGTAAATTACACGGTATGTTTTTTTAATTTGTTCACCATGCATAAATCTGTGTGTATATTATTAAAGATAGCGTATGTGCGTGCGTATACATGGATACGTGCATAATGCTAATATGCATATATGTATAAATATATATATATATATATATATATATATATATATATATATATATATATATATATATATATATGTACATGTGCTTACGCGAAAAGATATGCTCGCTGTACGCTTTTCTGCCTTGGTCAAGCGTGCTATAAATGCGAACAGGTAGCGCAAAGGGAAATTTAAACATGCACGTTTCCATGCATACACATATGCGTGCATATGTATATATATATTCGTACATGTACGTATGCATGCATTTATGTATGCATGCATGTACACGCATGTACAAATGTTTGCACGAATGTACGGATGTTTGCACGTATGTATGCAAGTATGCACGGATTTATGCGCATATGCATGCGTAAAAGAGCGTATAGCACAAAGCTCGGGGTATTATGTTAAAAACTAATGTGGTGAGTCTCCAAGACACTCCTCAATGTAGTGCTTTCTACAACCATTCTCTACACAATAAAAAATATTTAATCGACCAAAATTTAAGCGAAAAAGCACGAGATTCAAGTATATGCAGTAAAGGCAACGTTTCAAGTGCGTATCCTAAAAAGTACAGTTTTACGCACAAATATCTTTTTTCACTCGATTTATTCATGTAACTTAAAGCATGTTTGGCTAAAGACTTTCTCTCTTTTAAGATATTTAAAGTGGCAAAAATGCAAACGGAGAAAAAAGAAAAAAGAAAAGAAAAAAAAAAAAGGGTTAATTAAGCAGGAATATTAAAATAGGAAAATTAAAGCGGAATAAACATAAACATTATATTTTTCTCATTTTAAATTTCTCTTCTATCTCGAATTCAAAAAAAAAAAAAACATTGTATTTCCTCAAAAAAATTTACATACATGTATGCACATATTATGTACACATTTATTTTCTGTTTAAAAACAAAATTAGGATTATGCGTATAAATTTCCATTTCACTTTTTTTTTTTTTTTTTTTTAATAACCCACTATATAGCAATATGCTTTTTTTTTTTTTTTTTTTTTTTTTTTTTTTTTTTTTTTTTTTTTTTTTTTTTTAAAAAAAAAAAAAAAAAAAAAAAAAAGTTAAACATGTAAAAATTAAATGCACAAGAAGGAAATGTGAAAAAATTAATTTAGCAAAAAATAAAATAAAATAAAATAAAAGATAATCAAAAGGATGGATAATAAGTACTAACAAGGTGTTAATTAGTAGAAATTTGAGATGCCTTGGAATTTCCAATGGAAAATAGGTGTACGTAAAACAGTAATTACTTCACAACAGCTGATGCTATTATGGCTGTAACATTGGAGCAAAAAATTCCAAGTATTTTCTAGTACTTGTATACACGTATGTACACTTAAGTACGCATACGCACATGTCTTACGTGAACATTTCAAAATTGTTGCGAAACTTGAAAGGACATTCGTTACAGAGACAATTCTCAGGAAGGGCTTTTTTCTCATATTGCGGGACAAAAACTTCTTGGTAGTACACCACCTGTTATTGATTCATATTTGAGTTTTCAAACCGCATGCGTAAAACAAAAAGTTAATACTTGTGACGTAAAAAAAATTAACTTCTCTCATTGCCATTCATCTCATGTTAATAGAAAAATTGTCCAGTAAAAATATGAAATATATGTATTAAGTTTTAGATACATTTTCTTTTTTTATTTTTTACAAAAAGAGCTGTACTCATGATGCTTCTCATTATGGGAATATGTTCTCCCAAGCACCATCTTCTGCGCTATGCCAACACCTAACTGTACGCGTGAAGTGTATGTGCACATGCATGAAACTATATATATATATATACACACTTTTAATGTATACATATTTGTACACTTGTACGTGTTCATCCCACCTTTTGCTCTTCCCGAACTCTTGGCATTTTGAAAAGGAACTCGCAATTTTTCTCTCCTTGTTGTGCGTTTTATTTGTTGAACACCCTGTCAGAGCATTGCCACCTCTTAATTCATTGCGCTCAAAGTGTGCGAATTGGTACACTTCAGAACATTTCTACGTATGTTCATACGAGCATTTAAGCACGCATTTGTATATATACACGTCGCATTTGCAGTAACTACAAACCGTTGATTGGCATGAAACGAGAATTTAAGATACACTGCCATTCACCCAAGGTCATGTGAAATGAGAGAGCAACGAAATTAAGACGAATGGATCAATTGGGAAGGAAAGGTATCTTATTTTTCTCTATTTTGCCTCCTATCCTTTTTGTGCTCGTCGTCGGAGACGGCATAAAAATATGAATACAATCCCGTCGCATATTAACACATGGCGCTCTCCTCGATGTGATCATTTTGCAATTGTGATTCGTGGGAAGGGGACGGGAAAGAGAGGGTGCCTTCTTTGCGAAAGTACATAGGCATATGGGAACACAAATGGATGCATATGTGCGTAAAAATCGCTTTTGCTTGACATTTTCTTTTTAACAAAATGGCGTAATATTTCTATTTCAGTAGAAAAAAATTGGAAAATATATAAAAAAAAAAAAAAAAAAAAAAAAAAAGGCCCTATCCGTAATCGTATATTCTCATAATTCGAAAAAAGGAAACTTCTCTGTGGTGAGGCACGGTATTAGAGGGCTATCAGTACTTGTCGCTAAAGATGAAAACGCTGTTTTACTCTTTGAACACTCTTTTTAAAGTTGTGAAGTTGTTTGTTAAACTTTATGTATAGAAGGAAAAGAATGGATGGAGCTTTGTGGGTGGGGTAAATTCTTATGGAGGAGTTAAAGTAAATTAAAGCCTTTTCTATATTTTTAGAAACACCTATACCATAGTAGTACATAAACCCTAAGTTATAGCATGCCTTTGAAATTGTCTGGATGACGTAAAAATTATTTGGGTAGTATGATATGATGCTTTTATAATGATGATAAGCTAACTGGTAGTCTATTTCGTTAAAGGAAAATTTAAACCCATAATGGAATCTCCACTTGTCGTTGAAAAGTATGCCCTCCTCGTCAATGAAGTCCCTAGATATTATCTTCACGCGTTCATCACTGGTGGTAGAAACGGACGCAGCTGATGCGGTAGGAGCGGTAGGAGCGGCAGGAGCGGCAGGAGCGGCAGAAGCGGCAGAAGCTCCTGCTGAGGTTACTCCTCTGGTTGCACTCGATGCACTAGTTACAGTGATCGATTCCCCCGCTCGGCTGTATAAATACGCACTCCTGTTAACGTCGTAAGACGGATTGGGAGGAGTATTGTTCATGGGAAAAATGCGAACGTAAAGCCCGTAACCATTGTAGGCATAATCTCCTAGAGTGTAAAGCGATTTGAAGTCGTTATTTTCTGATGCCATTGCTAGATACCTGCTAGTATATACTTTTTTCGATTTTTCATTGGAAGGAAGAAAAAGAGAAAATTCTGAACTGTTCATATAGTAAGATAAATTTATTTGTGATTGTACATTTCCCGTTTCTGCTAGTAGGGCCATTAAAAATAAAGCTTCCTTTGTTCTCCCACTTTCTGTATATCTAATAATCCTATTTGTAGTGTTCAAAATGTAGGTATTATTTTCAGCAACTTTAGCAAGAAGTGATAAAGCCAGTTTACAATTTCGTGACGTTATAATTCCATTATAATTCATAAATCCAATTACATAAGCAGCTAGTAAGTTTCCATTATTTAACGATTTGTAAAACCAGAAAAATGCATTTTGAAGAGATTGAGTAGTACCAACACCGGTAAGATAAAGACATGCTAAATTAAACTGACCAGATGATAAATTATTCTTAGCTGCTATTTCAAAGTAGGAAAAAGCTATCTTTACATTTTTTTTAAATTTACCTAAACCAAAAAAGTACATATATCCTAATCCATTATAACTTAGAGGATCATTTAATTTTTTACCCCTTAAAAAATATTCCCTAGCTATGTAGTCATCTTTTTTAACGCCTAACCCTAGAAGGTATATATATCCCAGTAGAGAAATAGATTCACCATTATTATATCTAGCTGCTTTTGCTAGATAATCATATGCTTTTTTATAATTCTTCTCAACTCCATCTATACCAATTAAATATCTGCGAGCAAGCATGGTTAAAATTCTATGATTATCATGTAAAGATGATTCTAAAAATATTTCTATGTTTTTTATTTTCTTGTTATTTATATTGTATCTGTCATAATAAGGTAAATTTAATCTTATTAAATCGACAATTTCAAATTCACTTTTTTCATCAAAGTTAAATATTTCATTCGTCAGTTTTAAGTAGTACTTACATGCTGTTTCGCAATCACTCTCAACACCATATCCATTCATATATCGTACTCCTAATGAGAGGATACTACCTGGATGTTTAGCTAAACTACTACTATATAAATATAATAAACTTAACCCATGATTTCTTGTATAATTTATTCTATTCCCTTTTTTTCTCTCATAAAAATCAATAGACGGAAATTTATCTAAATGGGAAAAATATACATCTAACTCGTTTATATTATACCGTAGATTTTTTATTTTTAATTTTAATCTATTATCAGATGTAAATAAAACTTGGGGTACTACTCGAAATTTTCCAAATGGTTTCTCTTTCTCCACTTTATACCTTTCATTTTGTTCGTACAACATGTCAATTTCTTCTTTTCTTAAAAACTTACGACGCAAACGGAAATATGTCCTAAGCAGTATTACATTTTTTTCTATTTTCACTTCTTCCACTTGATATGAATACAAGTTAGGGAGGGAAAAATAGTTTGAATACATTACCCCAAGGTAAAACTGCGCATCGGAACTTCCATAATCAGCGCAAACCTTCCATATGTACAATGCGTTGCGTACATCCCTCTCCACGGGTTCCAACCCCAGGTAGTAGAAAATACCACTCAACGTCAGGCACCTGTGAGAAGGGGTAATGATGGAGTGGTGGTGGAGCAGTCACAGAGAACCGTCTCCAGAATTGCGAAAGGTGGAATATATACACGTGCACATATCCAGTAGCACGTTCCGCTTTGTGTAAATCGCGAAATCACGCACATCTACCAGGTGTTGAACTCGCAGAATGAGCACTCTCTTTTTTTTTTTTTTTTTTTTTTTTCCTTACCTTATATCATAATGAACACATATTTTCAGAATCGAGAAGGAGTCTGCATATTCGCCTCTATCGAGTGCTTCGTACGCCTCGGAAAAGAGGTCTTTCTTTTCTTGCGACTTTTCTGGGTATTCATAGGTAGAAGCATATTTATCAAAAAGCAGGATAATGAAAACGACGTATAGCACATTGGAGGCTGCCTTAAAATAACTGTACGTGCTACGCATGCTTGTCCCTAAAACATCTTACATAAATGGGGACGTTCAAATTGATGAATATCCTCACGAAAATATGCTGAGCTCATCCGTTGCAGTGCGTATCGTAAATAGATACACCTCCCTATGTGTCGCTTTGCTTGCTGCTGTACAAAAGCCTCCCTCTACCTCGAAACGGCTTTAATAAGCTTCTAATGCGCTTCCTCTTGCAGGTTTAAAAAACTACAGTTTCGTCATCCATAATCTTCCAGAATTGGTAAAGATGCATACTCATACGCACATTTTCGAAAGGAGATTAAACATGCACTAGCTTCTCCAATGGTAAAAAGAAAAAAAAAAAAAAAAAAAAAAAAAAAAAAAGGGAGTAAATAAGCACTAACCCGGAAAGGTTAAAAAAAAAAAAAAAAAAAAAACTCCTTTTGGTATGTACATAAATATATACATTATATTTTCATATTCTCCCATGCTTTTAAAAAACGAAAATTTACATACCACTTTTCACTATCTTGATTAGGATAATTTTTTTTTTTTTTTATATTCAAAAAATTGTTACATTATTCAAAGTAGGGGATTAATTCATTTGTGCAGAATCTCAAGATTATTGTTGCGCGTGCAGAAGAGGAAAATGTGGTATACATATTGGAATGTCTGTATACGTTCATGCTCGTATTATGTGCATATGTACTTTTATGTATACATGAGTACTCTTTTGAGAGCCGTTCTATTGGTGTAGTTAAGCTCAAAAGTTGCTGTGCAATTTTACTTCCAAATAAGAGTTGCGATAAACGAGGAAAAAATTCATTAGGATTATTAACTTGGGATACTTTTTTTCGACAACTCCAGACAATTTATCTTCTCCATAAATGACTCATTTTTGCACTTTTTTTTTTTCCATTTTTACGAAATGTTTTTCAGCAAAATGGTTGCCGTAAGGTTCAAAGAAAAAAAAAAAAAAAAAAAAAAAGGTAATAATTTTTTCAAGGCTATTGGGAGTATTCCCCCCCTTCGTAAATCCACATCCGTGTGTAGAGAACCTACCGTTTTGTAACAACGTTGTGGGGCACGGGGAAAAACATACTGATGAAGCTCAAAGGCAGACATGTATATATGTATATATATATATATATATATATATATATATATATATGCATATGTTTCGCGGAATGTACTCCTCATGCAGTTCTCATTTTTTAGTATGAACTTCACCCACCATACCATTGCAAGTATAGGTCTTTTCATACACTCATGTTGACAAATGTTTTTAGTTTAATAAATGGTTATTCATTCGTATACCAGAGATGTATTTCTCGTAATTCTAAACTGAGCAAGTGGAAGATTATCGCTCCCAAATTATATATTCAATTTTGCCAGTTTTCATCTTCTTTTTTCTTTTAAAATATGTTATTGTGCAATTTATTTTTAATTTTTACGATTATGATGTCCAATCTGTTTGTCACGCCTTCTACCGATTTTTACACCATTCACCCGAATACATACCGCAAAATGTTTCGTTTAAATAGCAAAGTGAGCAGATAAAAGAGGAGCTCAATCTACATGAGGAAAACAACTCCATTCGCCACAAACGGATAAATCATAAAGGTATGATGATGAATCATTGATCTACCACATGCGTTAAGCACCTTTTTGCTAGTGCAGAACAGAACTTTACTCACATGCGATCTATAACCACGGATGTGCACTAAAAATTTGCATTATTTTTTCATCATCCCATATGATCACTTCTTTGTTCTCTTTATTATCATGAGATGTTTCTTCGTTTGATAACTTTATTTTACCTTTCCCCTTACCTTTTATTCTCAATTTTTTTTCCCATTTTCATCATCTCTTTTGGGCCTTGCACCTTTTCGCGTATGTGCACATACGTAGAGCTCCCTTGCATATAACACCTTTCCTATTAACCAATGTCGAATTAAAATTCTTGACAAAAAAAAAAAAATAAAATAAACACGACACCTACAATGGAAAATGCCAGGCAAACAAAGCGCCAACTTGAAAATTGTCACATGTGCCATATTGGAATGGAGAAAATTTTTGCCCATGATAATTCGAATATGATTGGGAGTTTCCCAATTTGCTAGGTTTCTCACTAGGCGTTTATCTTAGCTTCTTGCGCCCCTACGTTCCCCTCGCATATTTTCCCTTCTGTCGCTTCACACATACTCACATATGTACACATGTACATCCTTGCACATCAAGAATTACGACAAGACTTAAAAAATGTTAAGAAAATTTGTTGAGTTTGTGTTGCTACTTCCTTTTTACCCATTAAAGGGGGATTATCAGCAACACAGGAGGAATACGAAGACATGGCAGGAGTGACCATGGAAGGAATGACCATGGAAGGAGTGACCACCGCAGGTGCGACCATCGTGGAAGAGATAACAAAAAGCGTGAAACATAAACAACAGCTAATTCAATATATATACAGGCAGCAAAAATTAAAAACAAAAAAACGAAAGGGGAAGCAGAAGGCGAAGAGGAGGGGAAAAAAAAACAGTGTTTCGATGGTACATATAGCGGATATGTAACAAATGAATGAAAAGTTACGACCCATTAATTTTTCCTCAACTTCTTTACTGAGTAACCCTCTCCCTTGTAGCACGCAAAAGAGACAGAATGACATAGTATAAAAACCCATGAAAGATGAACTAATCGGGTTTAATTTTAAAAAATTGAATAGGTCTTATGCAAATACCCCCTTTTAGTATGGGAGCTGATTATTTTCCATTTAAAAGGGGACATGTGCATTTTTCTTTAACCTTAATTAGGTATATGTAACAATACGTTGAAGAATAAAATCGAATGTGGCAATCTCACTGTGTCTGCATTTATGCAAAATATGAATATGCATACATGTCTATTCCTAAGTGTGGGAAATGGGAAGAGGGGGGGGGGAGGGGTATAGAAAGACGGACCCGAGAAGAGATGACGGATTCGCAAGGTTACATCAAAGAATTATTCTTTATACACGGATTTTCATGATTTAAAAGTAGATGGAAAAAAGAAGACCACACACGGTCAGTACATCACCGTTATCTCAATCTGCATCTTCGTCACTATTACTTCTTCGAAATAGCAATGACCGCTATTAGCACTATGAGCACGATGAATATAAGGAGAGAGAGGAATCGAACAAGTCTGTCTGTTACGGCTTCTTTTGCTATTTCTTTGAGAGTTTCCTTGGCACTTGATACATTAGTATCTACATCTTCCACTTTGTCTTTCACTTTTTGTAGTTTCTCATTTTGTTCATTTAATTTAATAGCAGCAACTTTTGTCATTTCTTCTGATTCATCTACCATCATTTTCATTCGAAAAATAGATTCATGTGTTTTATCTTGTATTAAATCACCTCTAATTTCAATATCCTTAGTTGTAATATTTTTTACCGTATTTATTTCTTTTTTTTTATTTCTTTCTTTATTTTCATATATTACCTTACTTTTTAAAAAATCATATTGTATATTTAAATCTTCTAATATAGCCATTTTTCCTTTAATTTTTAAAATACAATTATTTTGATCATTTTCAACTAAATTTTTAACTTCAATAAAATAAGCATCTTTGGCTGTTTTAATTCTCTCGTTTATAAAATTTATATCATCACAATATTTGTTTGTCTTATCATCACCTTCATTTATATCATTTTGTAAATCGTTTAGTACCTTTCTATAATCTTCTAACAAATTGTCAATTTCTTCCGAATAAAAAAATATATCACTCATTTTTTCTCTTAATTCGCTTTCTGCAAAAAATGCGAAAATTGTTGCTTTTCCCCTCCTGCGGTGTTTTCATGCCTCTTTTTTTCTCTCCTTTGCGGTAAACCGCTTTGCCATACATACATACATGCATACATAAATATATATATATATATACATACATAAATATATATACATACATACATACATATATATATATATATATTATATGCATGTATTTATCTTCTTTGTTTTTCCCTTTTCCTGTTTTTTGTTCTTGTCATGAGTATTATACCGTATATTGTAAAAAAAAAAAAAAAAAAAAAAAAAAGGGAAGAAGGAAAGAAAAAAGCTATAGTGTCCTGGTTACATTTTTAACAAATTTTAATGAACAAAATGAGAGTCTAAGAATAACTATATAACTACGCAGAGGGTAAAAAAAAAAAAAAAAAAAAAAATACACACACAGACATACGCCAATTATGAGAATATAAATTAAAATATGTTAAAATATGTTAAAATATGTGATTAAATGTTTCGAAATATCCAAAGGTTGTGCTAAATAACTTTCACTATGCAGTAGCTTTTTTAAGCATATCGCAATTTTTTTCCCTCACATTACATTCGGTTTTATCTCTGAATAATCTTTACTTTGTTAAACCAACGTTTTCAATTCTGTATTGTTTATATATTTCCACAAAAATGGCACGCAAGGAAAAAAAAAAAAAAAAATACTTATAGGCGAAAGTAAAAGGTGCCTCCTTCTCCCAATACATGCCACATCATTTGCCGCAGTACTTGCCGCTAACCATGTGCAGAATTCAGTGACATTGCTGCCTCTTTTTTCTTTTTCCTCCCCTCAGCTGATCTCCCCTGTTTTGACGAATAACTACATGTTACGCGGCCAACTAAACATATGACGCATGGCGAAGTTTCTTTTCTCCCTTTTTTCATGCTCATAATATTTTAATTTCAAGAAAAAAATAAATTAAATTTAAAAAGGATCAAAAGGAGCTTTTAAGTGAATGAAATATGCTTACTCTTATGCTTATTATTATATGCCCTTTTTCGTCGAATTTAAAAATATTTTAATAGCCCCTATTTATTCCCTCCCCTCCCCCACGCCACACCCATGCACGCATTTGAATACTCTTCCGCCATTTGATAAAATGAACAAACAAATTTCGCAAGATGAGTGAAACTGTTTAGACTATTTGGCATAATGTGAAAATTGTGCATTACGGAAAATACATAGCCAAAGCAGTTAAGAAGATTAAAAAAAACATTTTAAGCCAATTACTATGAGTAGCACAATCAATTATTCAAGGTTTGATAAAATAGACGTCAGTTCTTCAGACGATGAAGGAAAAAACAGAAAACCACAAATAACTACTCTGAATAGCAAGGACAAAGTTGTGATAGGCCCAAGTGGCCTCACAATTCTAAAAAATAATAGTGATCAGAATGAAAATCTAAGTGGAAATATAAATAAAGATAAAAACAGTAGTAACGATGATAGAAAAAATAATTCGGAGTCAAAACAGTTAAGCGACACGGATGAAACCTATACGTTAAACAAAAAAGATAGTAGCATTCCTAGTGATGGAAATAAAAACACGTTGGAAAATGAAAAAAATTTTAAAAGTATGATTCTGAACGGGGGCGTTGTTCCATATAGGTATATCTGGAATCAGTCTCCACATGATATCAATAGTTATATTGTATTACCGTTACACTGTAAAGCTAAATCTTTAGTTGTAAACATATTTGAAGATAAGCTAGTTGTTAAGAGGAAAAAAAGTTGTACTCTACAAAATGACGAAAATGGAGAAGGCAAAGGAAATAACAATAATTATGATACATTAATTAATAAGAATTTCCCGTTCAAAATACACATGGATGAAGATACTCAACTGTGGGAAATAAAAAATATAAAAATTAATTGGAATAACCTTTTTCATCTTTCCAATAAAGTAAATAATCAGAATGCAATTTTCGATTTTGGAGAAAACGTACAGAACAAAGAGGAAACATTTTTGTATATTTCTTTAAAAAAAAAAAATGAAATTGAAAACTCCTATATTTGGTGGGCAAGTTTATTTAAAAATGAAGAACAAATAAATTTATCCAATTTGCCATCTCGCATTTCGAAAAATAGACTGAATAATGGTAGCACATCTTTTAAAAATGTGTGGGAAGAAGCTCATGAAATTTTTAAAAAAAGTATCTCCAAAAAGGGCCTTCCAGTTCCTATAGATCCGTGACGTGTGTCAAAAATGTTAAAAGAAAAATAGTGAAAATTTTATATTCACATTTGAAATAGGAAAAACCGCAGAAGTGCCTAGTTGTTCAAACTTACATGTAAACGTGAAGTATATGCTTATATGAGTTTTTTCCTACCTCTTTTCATTTTACATGAGGTGGAAAAGATGCTGATAAAACGTATGCCAAAGCAGAATACGTCACTTTTAAATGAATATTTTTTTTTTTTTTTTTTTGTATTGTTCATATTCTCCCATTCATCATTTTAAGGGAGTCCACTCCATAATTACTTTCTAACCAGCAATTTATTAAATTCTAAAAGCGCTAGGAAAAACTGTCAATTTTGAAGTATTCTACCTGAAAATATAGTGTTCACATTTTTCAGTAATTTTATTTAAAAAAAGGGGGGAAATAAAAGTGTAAATTAAAAATATGAACAGTACATAACTTTTTTTTTTTTTTTTTTTTCTACCATATGTACACAAAAAAAAAAAAAAAAAAAAAAAAAAAACAACCAAGTTTTTCGTCTACATTATCGTGTGTACAGTATTCATTTTGTGTGCTCATCCAGGTAGAGGGGTATAGAATCTCTCAAGAGCATCCAATACGAATCAGTAATTGTAGTTAAAACAACTTTATCAATGGAATTAAAATTATCCTTTTCCTTTAGAAATTCATAAATTCCCTCCAAACAGCATATAACCACTTCATGTTTTTTAAACAAACTAATACCACTACCAAGTAGTGGAAAAACAATAGTTTTTAAGTTATTTTTTTTGGCTGTATGTAATATATCTTCATAACACTTTTTTAGCTTTGTTGTTTCATTGTAATACGGTTCCACAGTGTGTATAATACATTTATACATACTGTTATACCCTTTTGTTATTAAAATATTTTTGCCTCTATTCTGGTCTCGAATATTTTTTATTTCATTAAACAGATCATCACCACATGTTTTTAAAAAATTACCTGAACAGTCATAACCGTTTCCCTCTTTTGTCAACTCAAAAACATTGTTTGTTCCATTTACGACAGCGTCACCCCGCAGATATGACAAGTCTTGAAAATAAAGAAGTAATGCATCCGTTAGGATGCACATGCAAATGAGGGTAGATGGGGAAATATTCGCATACACAGACAGGGCGAATATGTTCGCTCCAGTTAGTGTACACACGTATGTACTTATATATACATAAGTGTGTGTGCATAAATGTATGCCAACGAAATGTGCACTTTCAACAGTGAATAAGTAAACAGGAAAACATATATATGAACATATAACAATTTCGTAACGCTATGTACAATGCAGGTAACATATGAAATGATGGAGTGGAATATTCTCGTGTGTACCTCCAAAGTGAAGAGCTACTTTACTTAAAATGCTATGCGGATTTTTACATTTTTTAAAAACAGGAATATCTCTTACATCAATAATCTTGTTTACATTTTTAATGGTAGGATAACTTTGCAAAACATCATGATGTTTCTCGTGTAATAGGAGTTCTATATCGTCTATGTTATCCACTTCATGAGTTTTTATTTTCTTGCTTTTTATCAATTTGCTGACGTTTACAATTTTGTTCGTTTTGTAACTCCGCAATGAAATTTTGTTTAATGAGGCCAAAGTACCATTTGTAATAAGCTTAAAAAAAAACATTTTCTCTTCTTTTGCTATGCTGCATTTTTCTTTTTATTTGTAAAGGGTTATATGAAATTAAAAAAAAAAAAAAAAAAAAGCATTAACGCGTTTTAAAGTTTAAATAAAGGGACCATAAAAAATTGACTATGCATATCACTTCCGTGGAAAAAAGAAACTTTGTTCAAATTCCAACCAGAAAATTAAAAGAGCGAAATGAGGAGCTAAATGAAGGGCAAAACGGAATAGCGAAACCGAATGGCTAAACGGAAGAGAGAAAATTGAAAGGGTGAAGAAAAGCAAGGCATTTGAACGTTCCTTTCCTTGTGTAGGTATTTCGGGATATCTCACTTCAGCGAAAAAGCAGAAAATACGCTTACTTAAGAATAAGCTTACATTTTAAAAGAAGGTGAAAATAAAGTTGCACACGCTTGAACATAATCGATTACAAAAATATTCTGGAAAAAAAATTGCACGTACTAAACTAAATGACAAAAAGCAGTACATTACACATTGAATGGGATTATGATATAGACTATAAGGAGAGGAAGAGATAATACGGTTAATGCAAATTTTTACGATGCTACAACTGTATATTCACCCGTTGGCTTCAATACAAATGTGGATAAATTTTACATACACTCCCTGTTCTTATTTCATTTTGTCCTGTTTCCCTATTTTCTGTACGGTGTTTTATTATTTTATCATAGTAACATATCTACCAAATCTTTACATTTAAATAATCTCAAAGAATAAAATTAAAAATGGGTGTGTCTTTATTAGTGCATGTGCATAAATACATACACATATACATATACCTATATATATGCACATTTTCTCCCATTTTGCTACTTTGCCACAGTTGCAACCATGTATCGTTGTTCACATCAACGCTTCTTAATGTACTATAAAGAATAAGGTATTAGGGAAAAATGCCCTTATGCCATTAATTTCTATGAATCAATCATATTTTTATAAGGTATTTATTATTTGTTAAAATGGAGGGCAAAAATAAAACTGTGAATTGTTGCAATTCTTAAAATTTAAAAAATACGTGAACAGTGCAATGTAATATTTTTTTTTTTTTTTTTCTTTTTCCATTCTTAACAGAAAATGGGAAGCATATAAAAAAAAAATTCTCTTAAAAATTTTTTTTAGTATGCACATAAAAGTGCACATTCTCCTGAACGTGCTTATTTATGGTTGAACTACAAAACTAATCATGACTTTAGTCTCTTCAAAAACGTCTCCCATGAATTTGACAGAAAAGAACATCTTTTGTGATGGACGTAATCCAGCATTATGTCGGCCCTATTAAATGGTTTACATAAGAAAAAATGTGCACACATGCATGAATATAAACACATATGCACATGCATATGCATGTATACATATATATATATGTGTTCATACGTGTAAAGACTCGTTGACATTTTTTAAAAAATGGTATAAAAATGAAGGGAAATGGAGGAAAAGATGTAAAAATGAGTATATAAAAGGTCATCTCTTGTTTAATTACCACTCCTTTCTTCTTTTCGTTGTGCAAATAAACCATGACAAAGTGGAAATACCAATGAAGTATAGACTCATAGATAAACTTCTTTCTGCACAATACAAAAATAAATATTGTAGGGATGTTTATACTGTTAAGTGTACACGCATATTTTTGCTTTATTGTTTTAATCCTTTCAAAGGTATCGACAATAAAGTTCTATCTTTATGAAAAAAGATGGAATGGTAGCATAAAAACAAAATGGTTTTGTATTACTAAATTTTATCATCTTAGATGTTTCTTTCGTAGCATCATTTTCTTCCATATTTTAAAATATTATTTTCAGCGGTACAAATTTATATATGAAATGGCGATAATTTTCCGTTATCAAACTAATGCGAACGAAGTAAACGCATAAAATAAAATACAAACAATTTTAAAAATTCTTCATTTCAATCATGTTTTCCTTTTTTAGTCATAGCTAGAATTTTTGCATATATTACATTTTTTACAAATTTGTATTTTTATGTGCATGCTTATTATGCTGAAACTATATGCAATTATTTTATTTTTTTTTTTTCTACTTTTGCTTAAAAAGGATTGAAAAAAAAAAAAAAAAAAAAAAAGAAGATATCTTAACTTAAAACATATGATCAATAAATACACGCGGCCAATTAATTTTACAGTGAGTTGCACAAATAAGGGTAAAATACACCCAACGAATTTTACTTTCCACCATTGACATGTGGACAAAACAGAGGAACTTAGCGTTCATTCAATTTTTCATTTTACTAAAAATGTTTCATCCGACTGTTCGCAGGAAAATGGTTTTTTTTTTTTAATTTTTTTACCATTTTCTTTGAACTATTTTTTTTTAGCGTTGTTGTAAAGTATGTCGCATATTTGCTTGCTTAGATTTTCAATTCATCAAATCGCTTACACATAAAATTCCAGTGCGAAAAAAAGGTGTAATTATATTAGTTGCAAAAATATGTGATTAATTATTAAATTATGAAAATTTTTGCAGTGGAATTAGGGAAAAAAGATGCATTAAAAAAGATAAAAAAGAAAGCAAAAAGCGAAAAAAAAAAAAAAAAAAAAAAACTAATGCGTTAAATGAATAATAGGATGGCGCACATAACGGTGAATGGAATAACAAATTATAATCATTGGCTATACTGGTAAACTTCTTGCATGCGGTTGTCATATGGCATTTCCCAGATCGAAAGCAGCGCAGAATACCACAAATAACGTGTCATATATAGCGAAGAATCAATCACACACATCAGTCATGCTGAATCTACAAAAATGTTTATTTTTACTTCTTCATAAAAATGATTATCATTGAAGTGAAAAATAAGTGCATGCATATTCGTATATATATATATATATATATATATACGCATTTGTGTACGTGTGATAAATACAAAAAACACACAAAAAATATATTGTAAAATAACCAGAAAAGAAGTACCTTCTTGCATGTATATAGCTGTTTAGTGCAAAGCAACCATTTTCATTATGTCCATTTCAAATTTTACTATTAAAGGAATGCAGATGTTTCATCTTTTATCCTTTTTAGTCTGCACTAAAATTGAACTACTCCTGTAATAATTTTTTTTCTTCTTTTTCTATATCATCAATCTCTTCTTTCTCCTCTTCTAAGTCTTTAAGTGCACTCAGTTCCCCTCCGGGAGCTGCTTCGTGTTTCTGAGAATATTCATCAAGTTTATCCCTAAATTGATCATACATAGCAGTTATGATTGGTTCGGCTACACTTTTAGCTTTCTCATCTAATTTATTAGTGGCTTCTAACGTTCTGGATTTCCACTTCTTTAAATTTTTTCTTATGAATCTAATGGCCATGGGGATAACTAAAGTAGAGAGCATAGCTTTTAAAAAGTGCTTCACCTTATGTTTGTGTTTCTTATAAAGGTCTGTAAGTTTTCCCTTTAATTTAGTTCCAAATGTTTTTACTTTTTTTCCAAATTTGCTGTTGTGAAATTTTTCTCTCAATTTCTTAATAAATTCATTTTGAATAAATGCCATGCTTTGGCCCTTGTAAGACTCCGTATCGAAGAGCTCCGCGTCATTCTGAAAATAGTAAAAAGGAAAACAAAAAAATAAGTTGCATTTTCATAAGATATAAAAAGAACATGTAAAATATAGAAAATACATATAAATAGAAAATTGATAGCTCATGATTTAATTCCTTACCTCAAGGAGGATCAACATATTATGTGAACCCTTATCATTTTCTATGTCTTCTTCTATTTTGTCCACTATTTTTGTTGACACAACATCTATGAAAGAATCTAAGTGGTTTTTCCATGCTACACCAATTTTATTCGAAACTTTGTCACCAACTAAAAAGTATTATAAATAATTGAAAAAAAAAAAAAAAAAAAAAATTAATATCTTTCTCTTGCGCTTTTCTGTTTAAATGGAAAACGTAGGGAAATTGCACAACATTTCATCTAATATTTAAAGCGAGATGTGGTCAATAAGTAAGCGGCAAATGCAAAAGCATGTGTGCTATACATATATATGCGTATAAGTATACACACACGCATGCATTGTGTCTATGTGCGGCGCAACTTTCCGCATGAACACACATATATATGTGTGCTTGTATGTATATTTAATGCAGGTTACGTTCAATGTATGCGGAGGGGGCGTAGCTTACAGAATTAAGCTGTATAGCCTTCAATTGCAGGGCCAGCGCAAGTAAGAGACCAATGTAATACACAAATGTCTTCATTTTCTTAAGACACTCACAAAAAATGTATTAAAAACAAAATTATAAAAAAGGAAAAAATTGTAAAACTGAAAATTTTAAAATATGAAATTGTTAATTATACATGTGTAAAAATAAATAAAGTATATTATCAAAATCAAAAGGGAAATAAATTGAATCATTAAAAATGAATATTCACAGCGAGCTCGAGCAATTATAAAACATACAAGAAAAAAATAAAATAAGTGTGTAACCATTAATATTAATTATTTCAATTTTTCAATACACGAAAAAATGTTAAAAATAAAAAAAAAGACACTTTTATTCTTTATTAAAAAAAAAAAAAAATTAACTAAATTGAACATTTGAGGGTGTAAAATTTTCAATTTTGAGCTATCATATGTAGTTTCTTTTTTTTTTTTTTCAAATTATTATTGTGTTAATAAGTGTGTTATCTTTCTTCCTTATCATCTACATATATACATATATACATGCATGCACATTTGTTTTTTTTTGAACAATTTTTACGATGTTATGCTCACATTTGGGCTTCAAAAGTGCGCACTGGCTTGAACATTTTTTATGGCTAGCTCCTTAACAGTATAGCTATAAGAAATGCCGCTGTTTTTATAGGCGAGCATGGGTGGAAAAATTATTGAAAGAGTTAACAGTTTCTTTGAATTCATAAATTTCACTAAAGAATTAACCAAAAAAGGGGATTTTTTTTTTTTGTATGTAGCGTTTTTGCTCATTTTGTATTAAAAATGCTCTCGAACATTATGAACATGTCAGAAGGCATAAAATGGCGCAGTGTATATTTTTAGCTATTTTTAAATGACATATTACATACCATCTTAATGCGAAACTTCCCCTAATTTTTTGCAACATATGCTGCACATTACACATTGTAGACAGCTCTTTTTGGGTTTATTTTCCTATAAAATGATTCAATGTTCCCCTTTTTAATCTCGAAAACGCTGTCATTTGGGGAATTTTCCATTTACTTTATAACTGTTAAGCTGAGCTTTTATTTATGTGTTGAAATTCATTATGCGATGGGCATTATCAGTTTTACTGATTTTTTCTTCTTTTTTTTTTTTTTTTTTTTGGACTTTTATAGCTATGTGGTAAATTTTGATGGGAATGGGGAAAAAAAAAAAAAAAAAAAAGGCCATATAGAATAAAACATAAATATGGTTTAATCATTAACATAAAAAAAATTGTATGAGCTGATTTTTTCGAAGATAGACTTTAAATATATTAACAAATGCTTTTCAATGTTGTAAATCGCATGAACAAGTAATAAAAATAATTATTTGGCTGTCTTATTCACCTGTATACGCAATAGTAAAAAATTTTGAATTTTATTAAAAAGCAAATTAAAACCTTTTAAAATATACGTTAACCTATAATCAGTATTATGAACACGCAAAAGTGAATGTTACGTTGTTCTAAAATAGCTCAATGAAAGTGTCGGAGTTATACAAAATTTTTTTCTCGAAAATAGGATGTTTAGTAAATGTTAGGTGCTCTGCGTTTGGACGTAACATTTTCCTTTTCTCTGTTACTTCTCCCTTTTAATTATGCAATATTGTAAACAGGGAAAAAAAATATTTTGGTTCTATTTATTTTTAACATGTTTATAAAAAAATTCGCGGATCTTATTTAAATATTATTTCATTATACTATTTCAGTTCGTTTCAATTGAGATTTTGCATTTTTTTTCATGTCCCATTTTCGTTTCGCTAAACTCGGTTTTGTGGCATATAAGCTCGGTGACGTCATTGCGGTGAAATAAGTTCGAAGTCAGATAGTTGCTATTCCATTCGACTTAAATTCATGCATTTTTACTTTTTTCCGCCGTTATAAGCGTTACGATATTCCTAATTTGATAAAAAAAAAAAATTGTTCATAAATATCAAAGTAGTATTGCTTGTTCATTTTTAATCTTCCAAAAATTTTTCATTTAATTGGAAACTAATTGCAAAAAACCTCTAACATTCTAAACCATTTTCTTATTTTGTGCACTTGACAAATGCATACATTTTTGAAAGTTAAATATTATGTCGCAAATTTTTTAACATTACGAAATTTTAATGTAAATTTTATGTTTCGACTAATTGTGAAAAATTGGAGCGCAATTGTTTTTCATGTATACATATGTTAATATAAAGAATGTTCTTAGCGCTTTCATGATGTAAACGTATATAAATATATATATATATATATATACATACATATAAACACTTATACATAAGTATACACACATATGCATACATATACATACGTATACACACATATGCATATATATACATAAATATACATAAATATATATACATACGTAACAATACTGTATAGTGTGTGCAAATTTTTTTAACACAGCCAGATACGAAACGTAAATGTGAGAAAAAATATATTTTTTAACTACAAAAGAATTTAATTATAGCAATTTTTACTAAAATTTTTAAATGGTGAAAATTTTGTCTTTTTATTTATTACTTATTTATTATTTTATTTTATTTTATTTTTTTTTATAAAATCATTTTAAGAAAAAATAAGAAATTTTATATTTACGTTAAGAGGAGAACGATAAGTCAAATAATAAAAATGCCTACTATAGGACAAAGCAAATATAGAGATAGTACAAACACATTTTTAGACGGTATGTATATTCAATGAATGGAAAAAATAAAGATGAAAAAAAAAAAAAAAAAAATACATGTTCAAATTACTCTTTCATCACAAGTTTTAAAAAGAAAACAAAAAAGACATCATATTTGAGTAAACGTATACCCAACCCTCTCCGTTATATTAACATATTTCTTTTTTTTTTTTTTTAACCACACTACGTGTATTCTTGTTTCCATCTAATCCGTCAGACACAAGAAATTTCAAAAGAAAATCAATTGATGAGCAAGATGACTATTCAATTGTTGAAGATATTCTATACCTAAATAAGGACAAAAAGCATATACAAAATGTACAGAATGAAAACTTGATTGTTAATGTTGAATTAGGTTCAACTCGTACCAGTGCCATAGGAATAAATTTGGAAAAAAGCAGTAACTTAATGGAAAATAGAACTAGCGAACAAAAGAATGTTAAGAATTATCAAATGTTCAATGATAATAAAGAACCTATTCTTGAATCGCCTCTAAATGAAATTGTAAGCGTTTCTCCCACAATTGCATCGTGCATATTTTTTAAAAAATTATCCGCATAGTGGATAATATAGAAAATTGTTAAATATTTTACAACAAAATGAGAACATGTACATTTATATATGCAAATATGCTAATGTACGAGCACACATATTGACTCCACTATTGCGCACATTTTTGTAGCAGAAGTATCAACTGACTTTACTCAAAAAGAGCAATCCATCGTATCCCAAGCCATCAAAGGTGTTAGGGACAAGTAGTAACATGGTAGAAGGGAATGAACACGCAATGCACCACGAAGATTCAGAAAGTAGACACAAAAATGATAAAACAAGTATAGATATATACTTAAAAGAAAACATTAACGAGCTAAACGATTTTAAAGAATTAAAAATGCAGGAGCGACATTTACTAATAAAACCTAGAAGGAATTATCATCATTTGAACCCTACCCACAGGGATGATGTCGCATTAATTGATCAGAAAAATTGTAGTTCGAAAAAAAATATGAACACTGAAAATGGTGGAACGCTGAAATGTGGGAATTTTATGAATAATAGTAAAATCAAGGGATATATTGAGACCAAGAGGGATGCTAACGATGCTAACAATGCTAGCGATTCTAATGATGCTAACAATGCCAGTGATGTTAGTGTTGGTAGTGATGTTAATGAGGATACCACTTATGGCCGTAATAATGGCCACAGGAATTGTCACAATCAGCAGAAAGCTTTAAACTACCACGATAAAATTCAAAATGAAAGATATAACGACGCATGTGTGCGCAATAATCTCACAAGTAAGGGGGAAATGGGCAAGTGGGACGAAGAAACAGTACTATACAATAACAGAAATGCTCCGATTAATCAGAGATATCAAAAATTAAGTGAGACTTCGGAAAGTCGTGTGGATTTTAAAAAAGAAAACCTTATGTACAAAGACAGTGTACACGAAAAATGTGCTATACAGAAAAAACATATAAGTACATGTGGAAAAAAAAATATAATTGATTCTAATCAGTATGACAATGAAGAGAAAAGTATTTTGTACGATCATTTAAACAAAAATACTATTCATGAAATTTCAAAAAATGCCTATAAAATGAGCGATAATTGTGTAATATACCAAAGGGATATGTATAATAAAAATAGGGTAATGGAAGCCACAAATAATAAAGAAGACTCTAATAGTAATCATTATAGGAAAAACGAGAACATACATTTAAGTAGTGGAACTAGTGCAAATTTTTTTACTGTTCATAACGATGTAGACGAAGTAGCAATGAACAGAGTCAGTAATGCAAAAAGTGAAATAAAAAACATGGCGAATAATGAATCGTCCTCCATGAACATCAACATTAGTACTGCTAACAGAAAAAATGTCCCATATGAAAAGAGCATTATTGATGTCAGTACCCATGCTGACGTAAAGGCACATATAAAAATATTAAATAAAAATAAACCCCCAATCAGTAATGTAAAAGCACAAGACAAAAACAGTCATTCTGATAAACCATTAAATAGCATACTCCATAGTAATACACCAAACAAAAGTGTAAATATGCATATAAACAAAAACGTAAATGTAAATATTACTAAAAATTCGAAAAACATGAATGTTAGTTCTAAGATTAAAAACGATAAAGCGGTAACTTATCTTACATATGAAGACATAGCTGATTTTGGGTTCGAAGTAAATAATGATAATATAAACGATATGATAACAAAATTAATAGAAATTAAGAAAGACCAAGAATGGACAAAACAAATAGAAAACTTAATTAATCTGAGAACAATTTTGAAATATCATCATATAATATTTTTTGAAAATTATACAAAAGATTTAAGAAAAATATCCAGATCCATAATTGAGTTGTTAAATAGTCCCAGGTCATGCGTTTCGAAAAATGCTCTCTTGTGTTTATCCGAATTTTATTCCATTGGGAAGAAAAAAATGGATAGTACACTTGATGATGTTATTATGCCTTGTTTAAAAAAAGCGTATCAGACGTCTATAGACTTTTTAAGCAGTGCTGCAAATAATGCTTTACTGTCCATATGTAACTCATGCAGTGAGAGCAAGCTCATTCTTCACTTTGTCAAGATTATTACCTCGTAAGGGCGAATGGAGAAATGCCGGAAATGCAAAAGAGATGCCGCCATTTGGCGCATGTATGTGTGTGTTTGTGTGTATACACATGCGCACGTATGCGCGTGTGGGTATGTATTTGCACCTGCGTAGAAGCCTAAGCAGAAAGTGCCAGAGCGACCGAGGCAAAAATATATTCTTTTCCAATTCGTGCCAGCCCATCCCAGCTTTGTAAACATAAACAATGCATACAAAACTGTCAATTTTATTTTTAGAAAACCAAAAACGTACAATTTGATATGCCTGAAGTGTGTGATTGCAGTGATCATTAAATTCGAGGAAAATATATCCAAGTTTAAGGAAATTAACAAGCTGATAGAAGCCCTTTTAGAGGTGAGATGATTGACAAAGCAGTGTTGGTCATTAACATGCGTGTGCCTATACATCTGCATAACCAGTTTGCAGTTGCATGCATGAATATACAAAGTGCACGGTTGCATCGGACTTAGTGGAATTTGTTGGCTTGCGTTGCATCCCCCTTTCAGCGCATGAAATTATTATTTACGTAAAGAAGTAAAAAGTGCAAATTAATGTGTTTGCAAAACTTATACATTTTTTAATTTTTTGAATACCTCACTCTTTAGTGTACTGCAGTAGGAAGCGCCGAAATAAAGTGCACAGCGAGAGTAGCCTTGGTTGTTCTGGACAAGTTAGATTAAATTGGGAGATTATTTTGCATATAATGTGATTCATACGTTCATCTGTATTTCGACTACTCTGTGATGTTCTGCACCACGTGTTGTTTCGTTTTTCCCTATTTTCCATTTTTTCCGTTTTTTCCATATTTTTCTAGTTTCTCCATACGTATGCCTCATTTTTCATCTTCTTAGTATTTGCCCAATTAAACAAATAGGAAGCAAACTGCATATTCCCGCGGAGAAAATAAAGAAGGTTCGATAAACTCCTAATATTTTTACGTATCATCAATTTGACTTTTTTTTTTTTTTTTTTTTTTCCTTTACATTTCTTTCTTCGTCACACTTATTTCACCATGTTCGTTTCACATAATAACAGATAGAACATTTGATAGATCGCACATCAGAAAGTGAGATTGACGCAGTTTTGGGAAAAATCAAGTTTAGTTAATATCTTTTTGTATAGTGGTAAAAAGAAGAAAAACCCTTAACTGTGCATAATTTTTTTTTTTTTTTATTTTGTTTTTTGTATGGCGTTACTTTTACCAATTTGGCTATTTTTTTTTTTTTTTTTGGTAAGCCGTATCTTTAGTGTTACTTTTTTTTATTTTTTTTCCTTCACTCAATTAATTCTTCATCTTTTTTCTTATTAACAACTATGTTTCAATTTTTTGGAAAATTGTGTTATTTTTTTTTTTTTTTTGATAAACGAAAGTGTTTATCATTTTTTATCTAATTTTGCAATGTGTGCGTTTCTTTTTTTTTTTTTTTTTTCATGACATTTCATATTTTGTGTGCACATGCTGTTTTTAACGCGAACAATAGCTTTTTTTAAAGAAAAGATAAAAAAAACTTTTAAAGTAAATTTTTAAATAAGCCTTTTGCGACTTTTTTTAGTTTTTTTTTTTTTTTTTTTTTTTTTTTTTTTCATATTGGCAAAATAAAATAGATCGAGTAGAATGAAACGCAAAAATGACTCAGTTTTGAATTGGTCCCTATAAAAAAGATGTTTATGCTAAAAAATTGGTGTTAAAATGATAAGCGGGAAAATGTAGAGCATACTAAGCAATTTACAAATGAACAGTTCTATAACACAAGCAGCAATGCATGGTAGTGTAACGCGTATCGTTTCGAAGTGCATTTAGTTGTAGTTAAAAAGTCGGCCCGCTTAGGTCATTCCATCATATAATACCACACCATACCATACCATACCACATTACATGGCAGTGCATTTGTTTTTTTGCTATTAAAAAAGTTTTTTAAAAATTACTGGTACAAAAACATCCTAATTGTTTATTTACAATATTTTGTTCCTCATTAAAAAGGCAAAACACAGACAACCACACAGCAATGCAGTATTTTTTCTTTTTTTACCTTTTTTTTTAAAATATTTTATTAGCGTGTGTCTTTGCATTATTTAGTATTTTTACGTAAATTCTGTGAAATATGCGTCTGCCTTTTTTTTTTTTTTTTTTTCCAAAGGATTGAAGGGGGGGTGTAGTATGGGCGAAGGGAAATTTTTTACTTTTGGTTTTTTTCCACACTTGTTATAAATTAAAAATAAGTTTTTGCAAACTGTGAACGGTTGAACAAAAAAAAAATGTGAATATGAAATATTAATTTTTAAAATAGAAAAAAGAAAAAGTGGAAAAAAAATGCAAACTCCTTTGTTCTAACGCTAAAATTGAATGAACGGCAAAATATAAGAACAAACGATTTTTTTTGTGTATAAGCAAATGTGGGAATTTAAAAAAGAAATATATACATATATACATATATATATATATATATATATATATACGTATACACGTATAGCACCCTTTTTGCATAATCCAGTAGACTAATTAAAAATAAAATATAATATAGCACTACGGATTTCCGTTAGCATACGTTTCTTCTTTTATTGGCAGCATATCACGTTATTTGGTGAAAAAAGGTGTTTATGCGACCAAATGAGCAATTGGGCAATACAACTTTTTTAGTGCATGTAAAAACGTCGCAATGGCATAAAAAAACATGAAACCGTAATGTATTAGCCTGTAAATAAAAACAAACATGGATATATATATGTATATATATGTGGGAATATACATATGCGTATGTTTATGTGTATATATAAACATGTACAATATATTTTTATATATAAACAAATATAAACACATATAAACATGCATGTATGTATATAACAAAAAAATATGTATTTATACATTTTATGCATTGCATACATATGCATACATTTTCCACGATTGATAAAATACCAAAAAATGAGAAAAAAACAAAAGAAAAAAGAAAATGAATTAAAAGTAAATTAAAAATAAAATAAAAAGAAAAAGAAAAACAAATGAAGGAAAACTGAAACAAAACAAAAGAATGCATAAGAAAAAAAAATATTTTCTTACCCCAATTTAAAAAAAAGTATAAATATTCCTTCTTTGTATAGACAATCAATTTTTTTTTTTTCCACTCTTTCTTATCGTAATAATTTATTACTTCATCGTATTTATATCCACCTTTTAACTTTGCAATTATCACTGAAAAGTTTTTAAATAATACTGCATTAAAAGTTTTTACCATAAAGATATTGCAGCAGTGTATATACATACATACATACATACATATATACATCATTGTTATTGTTATTATTGCTTTTTCCTCGCTATTTCTTTTACTTTTGTGCATTTGCGATTTTTTTCCTTTTCTCCTATTTTACTTTTCAAATTTATCAATCACTGAATAACTGAAATCTATCCAAAATGGTTGCCAAAAAGGGAGACGTTAAAGTAGCTCTTAAAAAAAAAGTAACTAAACCTGCAGGAAAATTAGTAAATGAGAATGGAAAAGCTAAATCAAAATCCAGTGTGGCGAAAACCAAGGCAAATGTTTCAAACAAGCAAAAGCTGAAGCCCAAAAAGTTGTACGTTCAAGATCTTGTAATTTCGCGATGCACCAAACTGTACATGCGCGCATGCGAACATGTGTGCACTTGCATACATACATGCACACGTACTTACATTCATCCATTCATTTATTCATTCATTAATACACGCATACACGCATACACGCATACATGCATACGTATATAAGTATGTACATCCTTACATGTTCGTACACGCATGTACATTTACGTAATTATGTGTATGCAAGTCAGTATAATGTGGGAGAAATGAGTATGCTAGTGGGCGTTCTAATTGACGTTGTTCTCTTTGTTCGAACAGATTTGTTCGCATTATGCACAACTTTAACGAGTTCCTTTACATGAAAAAATAAATTTTTTATTTTTGTCATTTTCTATATACTTCTTATCAATACATGCATCATCCAGGGTAATCTTTTTCAAGTTCTTTTTCCCCTTTTTTCCTTTTAACTTTTTTTTTATTTGTAGTTCCCTACTTTCTATTTTGAGAACTACGTTTGCACTTGTGTGTATTCATGCACTAGTGAAATTTTTTTTTTTTTTTTTTAAGTTGCATGAATCATGCGAATATTTTTTATTGTAATAAAATTGTGCATTCATGTCCACGTACGGAATCACATAAATGTTGCGTCATATGCTTTTATATATACAGCACAAAAATACAAATAGTGCACATGCGCATGTAAAGCTGTGTCGCATTCTATGATGCAATTAAAAGCTTCGTACTCCCCCTGATATTTATCATTTGTATGAGTAAAATGTAATAATAGTAATTATTAATTTCCACCTTTTTTTTTTTTTTTTTTTTTTTTTTTTGCAGAATTAATAAAAAAGCAAAAGCTGAAAAGACCAAAAAAGAAAAGCCTTTAAAAAAAAAAATTGTGAAGAAAGCTATTGTAAACAAATCAATGAAAAAGAAAAAATGAGCAGTCATAAGAAACATTTTATTCATGGCAAATTGTATATGTATACGTATACACAAGTTCAAAAAAGGGGTTCATATATATATTTTTTTTTTTTTAACAAAATGGAGCATAAATTAAATATAACATGCGGTTACTATTTATGACAACCTATAATGCTATAAAAAGAAAACACACTGAGATCAAGAAAGGGTGAAGGGTAAAAATGTATTCCCATTAGAACGCTTGAAATGATTATGACTCATTATTGAGCTTGTTTTTATTTTTTTCGTGCTTAGAACTTTTTTGCACATATCAGGGTTTACTATGACATCCTATACTGTAGCGTAGTGTAGTATAGTATTGCATACTTCGCTATGCTCTACTTTGTCAAACGGCATTTTGGCAAGCGGCACATAGCCATGCTACACCTCGCCATGCTTTTCCCCTTTTTACACCCACAATATTAGGCACTCTTAAAATTTGTTAACATGGTATGTACCTGCAAATATTATGTGCATGTTATATACACACGCATGTACGCATACGCATAATGATAAAAGCTTGCATTGTGTTCGTCTATTAATACATTTTGTCTCCTACCTTGCACTGTGTTTTGCCAAAATAAAACTCAACACATTTTTTTATTTTTGCGAAACTGTATGTGTTCTATCATATGCATAATATACACATGCAGAAATGTTCAAAGCATATTTCTTTTTTTACGATAAAAAAAAAAAAATAATTACATTTAAGCAACAAATAAACATAATACTTATGTAAAGTTTCAACCTTTGCGTAATAACCCCATATGTGTAACTGGACTTTCATAAATGTTTTTTTGTAAAAACGTTTTATTTTAACAAAATTTCCTATTTACCATATTTTCCACTAGAAAAATGGAATTCGTTAGTACATCAAGTCATTCTCATAAGGGGTAAAATGTATAGCTTGACCAGTATTTTTTCTTTGGGTTTTATTATTACATTTTTATGTAAAACTTCTTATGTAATGGGTAAAAAAAAAAAAAAAAAAAAAAAAATGGCTCATATTTACTTATACTTTGGGGTAACATGAACGAAAAGGCTGAGGTAACATATACACTTAATTACGTTATCAGTGGCAATTTTGCATAAACCATTTAGTTATCATCGTGTATTTATTTTTTTTTTTTTTTTCCCTACATTTTATGAAAAGCCATGAATAGCTCATCCCCTTTATAAAATGCGAAAGGGTGATTTCCCAAAGATGTGTATATATACTTACAAAAAATACGCAACGCTTGGTTTAATATTTAGCCTTTCTTCTAAAATAGGAAAGAAATAATTTCCTACCCATACACAATATCGCGCACATGCTTGATCGGCCATTTCCACAATGCACGATTCGCAAAATAAAACAAGTGTTACACTCTAACCGGTTTATCTCCTCTTCCGAGACTTAATGCATGCGTGCAAAATAGCCTTCATTAAAACTAACACTAGCTACAGATCAAAAGAATAAGTAAACGTAAGGTGAATTACAAAAAGAAAAATAATACACCGATTCTTTACAAGTGTCTAATCATTACGCTTGAAAAAGCTGGATCTCTGAATTCGTTCCTACCTATGCACAAACATTCGAAGTATGCATTTTGGATTAAAGGTACACTACTATTATGGGGAGAACGTTTCACTTTGTTTGATAATAATTGTTTTGTTCCAAATCGGGGGAAAAAACAACTACGGGGTAGCTTGCATGGGAGGATTGCTGCAACTGCATTGTCATACGACGTGAACATTTTGTAGCACGTTTTAGAACCTCAAGCGATGGAACTGTGCCGCTGTTCGGCTGTTCCACTATTCCGCCATTCCGCTATTCCGCTATGCAACTCCTTTTCTGTGTACACGGCAGAAATCCTTTATGCTTTTTCGTCATTTTACCTCTAATGGTTATGCGAGTTACTTTCCATCTTTTCCAAGAGAGTAAATACCACCCATTGTAGTTTTATAAGTATTTTTAAAAGAAAAAGCATGAACGAAAGAAATTTTTTTTTAAATGTTGAGGCACAATACTTATTTAAAGTTGGAGTAGCTTTTAAATAACCTATTCGATATGGAAAAAAAAAAAAAAAAAAGGTGTTTCTCCTTTTTTTTTTCTATATTTTTTGGGGGTGCCCATGGGGAAGTGCTATCATTTGTACATTTCGAACAAGGTATGCTAAGATATATATATATATATATATATATATGTATATTCACATGCATGCATATGAACTTATGCGTATACGTACACGTACGTCCAAACGCGTGTGTCCCTTGTGTCCATCATCTTCATGAAACGTGATACAAACAATGGTTGCCTATCCTCCGCATGAATTACGTACAGAGAAAACAGACAAGAGGTTGGCATTTCTCACGGAGGGTAGTTAATTGCGATGGCAGGCAGTCACAAGGATAGTGCAGTGTTGGAGGGAAATCTACAAGTTAAGTCTCTCATTGATGCGAAGTTACAGTGTGAGAAATGTTCCTTGCGTATAAATGAGTACATCCCTAAATACCAAAAAGTTATTAAAGTTATAAATATCAGTCGATATAGTTATGTATAAAAATGTATAAAAAAAAAAAAAAAACATCATCCCTGTAATTATGCATTTTTAATTTTTTTTTTCTGCAATTCCCTTTTAACATAATGAAATGAACTACAATTTTATTTTAGTAAAAAATAATAATTCTTTTCTTCATAAGAAAATGTGCTTGTTTTTCGTCCACCGATTTTCCCCCCTAAAAGTAATCGATTTATTTACCTTAAAAGAAAAGGAAAAGCGGAAAGGGGCTTTATTTCCAGTGCCTTAGAAAACGTAAGGTATAGAAATATGTTAATATTACCCGCACATTGCCGTTGCAAGTTGTCTCCAAAAATTGTGCAATGTGGTATATATACTTATATATGAATATGTCATTATATTGACAGGTTCACAATAGTATGTACATTAACGTACATGCGCATAAAGGTACATGCGTATAAAGGTACATGCGTACATACGTACTTTGGTGCCATGCACTCGATGTATATATGCATAAAAAAAATGAAAACGTAACCGATGGATGAACCATCCCTTACGGGGGCAGATAATCACAAGCAGTAATTTACTTAAAAATTGACATCCCACAATTTAGTTGCATAATTATACGCACAAATTCGCGCTTTACTTTATTATTTAAAATACATCCAATTTGTTTTTTTTTTTTTTTTTTTTTTTTTCATGTTGTTTTTTTATTTTATTTTTTTTTTTTCCGGTAAATTGAACAGTTTGGAAGAGAGTCCAAGAGTAAAAATATTTTTATAAATGGAGGAGGAGGAAAAAGATTAAGTTAAATTCCTAGGTAGAAAAAAGAACAATAAAATATTATCATAATACTATTCGCCTATTCCATTTGCGATATATATATATATATATATATATATATATATATATATCTTATTCCCTTTGTATAACCTCGTCAATGAAAGTAAAGAGAAAAAATGAAAAAGTACACGCAAAATGGATATGATGAATCTTCCATTTTATGCGTATAAATGTGAATTATGTACATTTTTGCATGGTTTTAGCCCAGCAGATAATTTGTACCTGAAAACATTGTTACGTTGTGCGTTCCATTTGTCTCTACGTCGTTGCTTGGTCCATTCCACGCAGCGTACTTATGCGTACATGCCACATTTAATCCTCGTTACCATTTGCATACTCATTTACTGTTCACATGTTCATTACGTTGTACCTGCTTGTATCGTCATTTTGCAGTGAGCCAAGCAGTGTGTAGGAACTGTGGAAGTACCGATGTTGAGGCGAATGAAGGGCATGGAGAAGTTATTTGCCTATCATGTGGTTCAGTTCTCGAAGAAAACAAAATTGTGGAGTCTCTCGAATTTGTGGAAAATAACAATGGAGCTATTTCAATGGTACGAAAAAGGAAAAATAAAATAAAAAATGAAAGAAAAAAACGAAAGTAAAAAATGAAAGAGAAAAACGAAAGTAAAAAATGAAAGAGAAAAACGAAAGTAAAAAACGAAAGTAAAAAACGAAAGTAAAAAATAAAAGTAAAAATAAAAGTAAAAGTAAAAATAAAAGTAAAAGTAAAAGTAAAAATAAAAGTAAAAATAAAAGTAAAAATAAAAGTAAAAATAAAAGTAAAAATAAAAGTAAAAATAAAACAATATAGTAATAAAGGAACAACTGGGGGATAACACCACGCGGGGGAGGGATTATAGCCCATTCCGTGTTTGCTTTTGCACCTTCTGTGCGCTGTGGTGTATATTTTTCTTGATCCATTACACCATCATTCACCATTTCATAACCTTGTTGATAGGTTGGGCAATTCGTTCCATCGAGCGGGAATAAATCATTCATGCTATCATGGGGCATACGCGAGAGTAGAGAGATCTCTTTGCAAAAGGGATATATGAACATTCAGAAGATAGCGGACAATCTACATTTGCCAAATCAGGTTATCGAATCAGCACAAAGGATATACTTAATGGCCTTACAAAGAAATTTTACCATGGGAAGAAACAATTCCTACGTTGCAGCATCTTGTTTATATACAATATGTAGAAGGGAAAAGTCTCCAATAATGTTAATAGATTTTAGTGATATATTACAAACACCTATAAAAGCGTTGGGAAAAACATTTTTAAAATTATTACGCTTGTTACATATTAGTGTGCCTAATATAGATCCTTCTCTCTTTTTAGAAAGATTTGCTCATAAACTTCATTTAAAAAAAGATATATATAAAGTTACATATACTGGTATCAAACTAATACAAGCAATGACAAGAGATTGGATAAGTACAGGAAGAAGACCAACTGGTTTATGTGGTGCTGCTCTATTAATATCAACAAGAATACATGGAATTCCAACAAGTTCAAATACTATAGCTAATATAGTTAGAATTTCTAATCCAACAATTATTAAAAGAATATCAGAATTTAAAAATACTACTACTGCAAAAATTAAAGTTAGCGATTTTGACAAAATGTCTCTTAATGATATTCCATCTACTTCTATGCCACCATGTATCCTTTTAGACAACAAAAAAAAATTTAAAGATAATTTAATGCAAAAAAATAAAACAATGTCCATATGTGATACTGATGATCACTACATGAGTAGCGCAAAATCCACATGTTGTGAAGAAAATACCACAGAACATTTACCCTCTTCATCACAAAGCGTTTACGATGTATGTACTACTTTAAACGAAGCATCTAGCTTTGCAGATGCAGATGAAGAAAGGGTTGGCCGCAATGATTACAATGGTGACGATCCTTGTGCAGATTTGTCTATGACAGATGGGCACTCTTTGTGTAGCCCACTCGATCTGAGTACACCATTCAAGGAAAAGGAAAATTTCGAAAAAATCAATAACATTGGAGGAAAAGAGGAAGAAGATAACACTTTTCTTTCGAAGGATAGAATTAATTTAGATGAAATATGTAATGATAACCCACAGGGAGATGATATAGACAATTTGGCATTGAAAATTATGAACACTATCAATTTAGAAAAAAATTGCAACATACTCAAGGGATGTAATGCTCCCCTAGTAAATCAACTTCTTTCAAATACTGATAATGCATATGTGAATAAAAAAAAAGAAGAAAACATATTTGAAAATGAGGAACAACCTTTGGACAATTTTTCCATAAAGTCAACTATATCGGTTACCAGTAGCATTAACAAAGTATCAGACATAGAATCTTGCAAAACTGCTTCCACCATTTTGGGCAAACAGGGAAGAATGAATGAGCGAAATGAAAGTAAATCATTAACCATGAAAAATTCTCCAATCCACTGCGATCGCAGCATTAGGAATGATTCCGTGGGAAACCAGGAAAGCGTTTACAGAAGTTGTAACTCAAGTTGCAAAAGTTGCAGCTCCAATCGCGCAAGTTGCACACCCAAACACCTTCCCAATGGGAATACTTTCGAGGAAGACAACTTTAGCAGGAACGGCGAGTCGTTAGATGGAAGTTATTGCACCACTCTAAAGGAAACATTCAATACGGAATTAAGTAATGTTATAAACGATGTGGAAGAGTTCAGCTTTTTGGAATTTAACAATGATCAACGTAAAAATTCGAGCAATACGAATAATATGAATAGTATTACTGAGGTTAATAACATTTTGGCAGATTTTAATTATTTTTTTGAAAATAACTCAAATAATGTTAATGACCAAAGTGCTAATTTTGATGTTCAATCGGAACCATCGGAAGAACAGAATAACGAAGTATTAAGTGATACATATGATAGTGAAATAGAAAATCTTATTTTATCTGAAAAGGAAAAAGAAATGAAAGTACTCATATGGGATGATATGATGAAAAATTATATGCCACATTTGTACAAACAACTGAAAAAGCAAAAAAAAAGAGCTAATTCAGACGTTACAAATTTACAAAATTGTAGTGTAAACAAGAAAAAAAAAAAAGACATACAGGAATCTCAATCTACGGGAGATACCGTTCTCAAGGCCCTGGAAAAATCGGACAAAAGTTTGCAGAAAAAAATTAATCAAGACGTCCTAAAATCGCTTTTCTCCACCTAATAGAAACTTGGATTTCAATGCCATTGAACGGAAGTAACGAAGAGGTAGAGAAAAAAGAGAAGATGCAAATGCATAGATTGCCACTGCTCTACCTCTCCAAAGTGCGAATACATACGCGCGCTTCCTTTGTTTTCGTAGTGTGTTTCACCCATTGCAATGCGCAATTACGTACACTGATCATGTAACCCGATCGGGATCCAAAAAATTGTGATGCACTTCTTATGTTTAATAAAACTTTCTTTCAAACTAGTTCATTGCATATTTTGCACATTTGTAGGTTTTTATATGTGTTTGTATAAATTTATGTAAGGACATTTTTACCAACTTGAATCTGCATACATCCCAGTGCATGTCGTTGCGCATGCCTTTTTTCCATGCCTCAACTCACATATACACTGCACCTTACAACATTCAGGAATTTTTTTCCACCACCCCCCCCATTTCTACTGTTTCGTGTGACTGTTTTGTTCTCCCAATCTTTAATTAGATCGTTCTTCAATTATTTGTTGAACCATATTATTTTTTCCGCTTTTTTAACTCATTCATAATTTTATCTTTTATAAGTCTCTATATATACTCATGCATGCCATGATTATCTTTAAAATATCGGCAGAGTTAGGAAAAACCCGTTTCATGAAAATTTTCCCTCCGCAGAATGGGGAAAAAAAAAGTGAGAAAACGGAACAAAAAAAAAAAAAAAAAAAAAAAAAAAAAAGCATAAAAATGGTAAAACAAAAACAAATAATTAAAAACGATGAAAACACCAAAGTTGTGAACACGCAAAAATTTCCTTATCTACGAACAAGAAAATGGCAAAAAACGCGCATATTTACAAAAATCTTGTACACATGCCCTTGTGTCAATTGTCCAACTTGCAGTTCCATAATGACCTTCGCAGATAATGACCCGTTATCAGCTTGGAACAACGAATTATTCAATGTCATGGGAATAGATGTCTGGTACCCCTTTCGTGGTCTCTCTGTGCCTTAAGTGAGGCTTAGGTTTCCATGATTAAACATCTGAATTGAGTCGGGGGCGTACAATTGCCTCAGATGCGCAATAAGCTGCAACGAATGAACATGTACAGAGATGTATATACGTGTGCAGTGAACATATTATCACTCGTGCGTAGAGGAGTGCATCCTTACGCACACATTCTGTAGTAGAACATGCATATATGCAGGGACTATCGTGCGTAGGCGATATGGTGTACAAAGGAACTGGTCAGCAGAGGCCATATGGGAGTTCATATACCTGCACATCGACGGGAGACTTCACCCGTTTTTTCCCCAAGAGGTCATGACTTTTTATGTACGTTCTTTTCAGTTTTTCAGCAAGAATACCATCGTGCGTGTATTTATTCAGGGCTTCGTTAAGTTTAATGGGAGTTGGCCAAAGTGATAATATGAGCTCAGTAGCATCTGACCCGCACATATTAATAAGTCGAAGTTGTTTACCAAATATTTCCTTAACAATATTATTTTTCGATTTTTTCGATTCACTATTCCAATGTTCCCATAAAGACGAATTATGTTTTAAATATAACGATAACTTATCATTAGATAGGACATCATTATTTATATTTACATGGCAAAATTCTCTTACCATTTTTACTATTTGCATATGAAGTTCAGTTAATAAGAAGAACGTATGTTTCATACTTTGGCTATTTAGGATAGAAAAGCCATTAACAAGTTGTGTACTATGTTGAGCATTAGTTAATGTCTCAAACGATATTTTTGCTGAATTCATATAATTCTTAAATGAATTATTACTATTCTCTATCAAATATATAATATGATATATTTCTTTCGACCTCATCAAACGATATTTCTGTTCATCATACCGCCCATCTATAATGCTTGCACTTAAGTCGTTCAGTGTCTTCCTTTCGATGATCCATTTCAGCACATACTCCTCATATTCCACGTTTCCCCCGTCGCCAGGATTGCCAGGATTGCCAGGATTGCCAGGGTTGCCAGGATTGCCAGGGTTGCCAGGATTGCCAGGGTTGCCAGGATTGCCAGGGTTGCCAGGGTTGCCAGGGTTGCCAGGGTTGCCAGGATTGCCAAGATTACCAGGAACTTTCTTACTGCCAACAGAGCCAACGCCGTCGTTCGTTTTGCCCATCTCATTGTTAGAACTCTCCTTAGCGGATTTTCGACTTAAGCATGTCCCATATGCCTGCTCGGAGATTCCTCCCGCTTCATTTTCTGCCTCACTTTTCTTCCCCCTTTTCCGACTTCTCCCTTTTGACACGTCTCTGTTATACACCTCCCTCCTGCACAACCATATGATATCACCTAATGGCAAATTTCTCGTTTCAAACTTTACATCATTATTCTTAAAGATGCTTTTCATTTTTTCATTGTGTTCATAACTTGCACCTGACACGTCTCTATTGTCAATAACCATGACTATTTCGTAAGGTCCATACTTGATTCTGCTGCCTTGATTTCCCTCCTCCTCAAAATGCTCTTTTTCCACTTCTTCCTCTCTCTGCCGCCTGCTCTCTTTCCTTCTTCCCTTTCTTCTTTTATTTTCCGCGTATTCCACATCTGCTACGTTAGCCGCGACAGCCGCGTCAGCCGCGTCAGCAGTGCCTCTGATATCATTATTGCCCTTGTTTTTTTTTTTCCTTTTCTTAACCGCTGAACCCACCCCGCCACCGTCTCCCTTATCTTCCATTTCTACTCTATTCGAAAGACTTCTTTTCCTTTTTCTATCTTTTTTTCCGTCACTCTTATAATTGCATTCATTTGAATAATTTTTTGTAGCATCATAAGTCGCTTCTTCAGACAGATCAATTATATCAACACTACTTTGTTTGTCTTGTGATAATAAGTTTCCTCCACACCAGTTTTTACTATCCTTTGATTTGGAAATATTCAATATAGAACATAAATCTATATCACAATTTGCAAGATTTAACCCACTCGCAGTTCCAGCATTATCCTTTTTATTGTCATTGCGCTCGGGATATTTCCTTTTATCACTCTCCTCATTAACAGTAATAGCATTTTTAACGTTCCCTTTATTCGTTTTATACACTTCTTCATAAAAAGTAAAAGTACAATCCATTTTGCAAGCAGGAGGTAGGGTCGCCTTATCACGGTTATCACTTGTTTCTCCCAATTTAACTGTTTGTCGCGATATTTCTTTGTTAATATCTTCCGTATTCGATTTGACAAAATACGGAATATAATTTGCATCCCCCTTATTAATAAATTTTTCACCATCAAAGATCCACTTTTTCAAGTTATTCTCTACATATTCATCCTCTACAATGGGAATATCCCTTATACCCATTTGATCGTTATTTACTTCTCCATGTAGAAATTTGTCTGTACTTGCACACTCAACACGATCTATAGCATTCATCATTTTACCATCCAAAAACTCGTCTCCTTTCGACAAAGTCGTTCCCAACACTTTTGAATCCCCACTTGAATCATTTCTCTTGAGTAGATCATTTTCTAGCCTTTCCTTTAAACTTACCTGCATTTTTTTATATATCTCGTTTTTTTTCGTGCTCATTTTTAATTCAAAATTAGGGGTATCATTATTACGTTCGTCATGGGCGAGAAATGTACTACGAAAATGGCTCCTTGCACACTCGTCGGCATTGCTCGTACGGTTGTTATTATGCTTATCAGGACGCTTGCTATTAGCACACACTACGAAGTCTCCGTCACTTTGTGAATGTATCTTACGCTTATACGTAGAAATATTCATTCCTTCTTTCGAAGATACCTTGAAAGGTATGCAGTAGCTTGAGTGCGATGAAGAACTATTTGAGTTTTCCTTTTCAGAAGTGTAATCCCTTACTGAATATACTGCTTCCCAGTTTGCGCTATTTATGGAATTCCCTACATTTTCTCCATCCCCATCCTGCCACTTCTGTTCCTCCTTTTGGCTTAAGGAACCCACTGCGTTATCTCCCGGATCATTGGCATCTATCAGAAGCATTCCGAAATGCGATTCGCTCGATTTGTCGCATTTTCTAAATCCATGCAACATTTCGTTATCAGTATACGTTATTTCCCTCCTTAGATGCTCTTCCGATTCATTCATTTTTGTTGATATATATTCCACACTTTTGAAATTATCTTCAGAGCTTACTACCACAGCAGGAATGTGCTTTTGCTCCTCATTACATACTTCGGATGGTGTATTCTCACTTTCCCTTTTCGAAGATATACAACCATCTAGTAACATCTCCTTTTCCATATCTAAAAACTGTTTTCCTTTTGCTGTCATTTTAATTTTGTTAATAACCTTTTTCTTACTTTTACTTCCATTAGTCATACTAGGAATGTTAGAAATTTCTGATTTGCCACATGAATTTCTCTCAAAGCTCTCTATCTTTTCAACAAATCCCAATTTGATTAGCCTACTTAAAGTCCTAAAATTAATAATTGAGAAATTTCTATAATATTTTAAAAATCCAATAGTCATTTCTTCTTTGCTCATTGCACACTCGTCATATAAATGACCATATGTATTTAGGAAGGCAAGAACGGTTCTTTCAAAATCGTTCAATTCTACATTTTTGTTTTTCTTTGTCGTACTACTTTTACAGTTAACTTTCTTTCTCCCTCTATCACATAGAGAGGGTGTTTTTTTTGTAGATTCTCCTTCGCGTTCTAAGAATGATTTACTCGTATTTAGTTCATTATTCGTAACAACGGTGTAATCATTTAAGTTTTCACTATTTTTGTATGTATACGAATTCGCTGGTAAAGATACAGTGTCACAATTTTCCCTAGATTGGGAGTAGCTGTACTCATTCGATACCATGTTATTCTTTTGTTTTTTCTTCTTTCCTTTAAAACTTTTTTTATTACCACTATCATTACTATTTGAATAATCATTTTCCATTTCTTTTATGTTTCTTAAAATGCTATCTTCCGACAACTCCCCATTTGTTCTAATATTATATACTTCATTGTCCAGTTCTCTTAAAAAATTGTCAGCACTACTAATGACTTTATTTATATGATTAATAAATCGAAAGGAATCTCCATTAAATGCAATATTTTCGCCATTGGTATTACTATGTCTATTTCCTTCTTTACCTTGTGATAGCGCCTTTTCAAAATAATAGGAAAAACGCTTACCAACTCCCTTTAATTTATATGCATCAAGACAATTCTTAATAGGCAACGGGTACTTTAAAATAGAACTGATAATTTTTTTAAAAGAAATGACCAAATTAGTGCAGCCTTGAGTTAACGCTTTTCTTTTCAAGTTGTTAAAATAGTCATAAAAAATTACATTTTCAGGATGTATGCTGTAATTTCGTCTAACTTTCTTATTAGCCAATTTTTTCAAATAACTACCCTCTTCCATTTATGCACAATATAATATATACTCACAAAAAAGTAGGAAAAAAACAAAGCGTAACTAAATTAAAAGCTAATACAAATGTAAAAATATTAGTAAAAACATAATTCACATATAACTTAAAGCAAAACAATTCATAACAAAAGAAAAATAGAGAGATAGAAAGAGAGAGAGAGAGAGAGAGAGAGAGAGGAGTAGGAAAAAAAAAAAAAAAAACCCCAAAAAAAAAAAAAAAAGGGCATGAAAATTAAGTTTAACACGTACAAGACATAATTTTTATCCCCTTTTATTTTTACCTTAGCAGTATATTCTTAGGTACATACCGATACATTTACATTGTTATAGTTTATCTTTTCCACTAAAATGTATACATACAAACATGTATATGCGTATATATATACATATTTCCATAAATATATATCTACATTTTCTTCACACATTGCTTTATTCGTAAACATCCTCTGGTAGCAATGAGAGTTTTTTAAAAAAGGTGTGCGCGTTTGTATATATTTTTATGTATGCATCGTTCAGGTATTTATGCGTTAATTCACACTTTTAGCTATAAAAAAAAAAAAAATTATAATTTTTTTTTTTTTTACAAATAGCTGATATGTTAATAAAATATAAGCAACAAAAACAAATATAACAGCAATGTGGCATAAGCTAACAGAACAAAACTTGGATTATAAAAACGTGTGCGTGTATACATGTGTATATATACTTTTGCGTAATTTAACAGATTATGATATCATTTTTTTATTATTTTATCTGTTACATTAGAATATTCGAATATCACTTGATAATACTGTTGGAGAAACATTAATTAGTTCTCTTTAAACTTTGTAAATGTGATTTTGAAATAGATGTTCCGCTAAAATTGCTTTAAAAAAAGTTCATTTTGAAGTTCCATCTTAAATGCAAAAAGTTTCATATTAAAAATGTGCTATGTTTTAGATTTCTCACTGGAATTAATTTATTTTTAAGTTAAAATTTTGTTCTTACATTTTTTCTTTTACTACCTTTTCCTTTTATTTTTTCTGAACATTTCTTTTTGTTTTTGTTTTTGTTTTTGCCCCGTACTTCTTTTCTTTTTTATCTCCCTTTTTTTTTTTACTTGTAAAATTACGCTCGATGTGTACACAATTATAGAGAATATACTTATTTGTGTGTACGCTTTTCGTAAAAAAAAACAAACGTACTTATCCAAAGTGACTCTGCATTATATTATTTACTTGTTCTAATGTAATAAACCCTAAAGTGCTAGTACCTTATGTTACATTAAACGAAAAGGGGTGTTATGAAACTTATTATAACACCTTGAAAGAAAACGACTCGGGGAAGCTCATAATATACATGTATTATGAACAGGGTAAATAAGAAAAGGGGAAAAAAAAAAAAATAAGAGCATGATCCCGTAGATGAAAACACCCACTTTAAGGACATTTTCCTGGACACTTTACATCAGTGTCTGTACATTATTTCTATTTTAATTTCATTTTACGTCTTTTCTTTTTTTTTTTTTTTTTGCTGATGCAATGGTTCATATTAATGCAAGTCGAAAAATTTTCCAACACCATGTGACGCTAAAATAGTATGCATTATTTTTCCTCTTAATTTTTAAGTTTTTTTCGTTGTTCTGGGTGAATATGCAAATAAAAATGTACCCCCTTTTTAACAAACGGTCACAACGAACTAAGTTACTGATAAATAGGAAAAATCGCAATGATGGACGGATGTATATGTACCTATGTATATGTGGTTGCATGTATATTTGCATGTATATCTATTTATATGCACATGTGCGTATATGTCAATATGCTCGCACTTTATGACAGTTGTAAAAATACAATGCAGAGTTCTATTTTTTCTTTTAACCTTAGCTGCGAGAAAATTTTTAAAATCTAGTACACCCATGCTACATATAAAAAGAACATATTTCTTCTCAAAAGAGCTGATTTCCTCGTGTACAATGTACATATATTAACACATGCCTAGGAACTTATGTACTTGTGTACATATATACATACATACAGGTCAATGCTCTTCTAATTTTTTTTTAATAAAAAAAAAAAAAAAAACAGAAATAAAATAGCACACGCACTACGGAGTTGAAATAATTTGCGAATGTACATAAAATAACAGAAGAAACAAAATTTTTAATATAATTCATTTAAAAAATATATTATTCGTTTATGTAATAATTACATATACATTTTAACTTTTATAGTTAAAAAAGAAAGGAATTATATATATATATATATATTTTTTTTTTTTAAGATAAAAATGAGTTAAAAAAAAGTGCAACATGTATAATAATGTGCAAACGAATATATTTTCTGGTAATTAACTAAGACAATATGTTATTTTCACAAATAGTTTAAAACATTTTTGAGAATATATATATATATATATATACATATCATCCATAATTGTTTTTTTTATATTTTTTTATAATAACAGTGAACCTATGAAAAATTAAAATTTAAGATTTTATAATACACTTTTTTTTAATTATTTTCGGTTAACTATTTTCGGTTTACTATTATTTTGTTCAAATTACTTGTAATATATATATATATATATATTTACACATATATACATATATGTATTACATATAAAAATAAAATAAAACAGATCTTTGTAGTTGTAACAATTTCGATCTGATATACATGAAACACATCATTTTGTTAATACTCTTTTTTTTCACAATAGTGTTAAAACTACATAATTTTAGTAACCTTTTTTTTTTTTAATTCTTTTCATTATATAATTATTTACGCTTTTTATTCTCGTGTGTATATTGAAAATTAAAAAAAAATTTATCGTTTGTTTGTAAAATAGCCTAAGAATAAATGCTTATTTTATTTTTTTTTTTTTACAAAGAATAATGCATAAGATGAAATAAAAATAAAATAAAACAAAACAAAACAAAACAAATTTTATTTTAAATAAAAGTACGAATACAAAACGATAAGGCAAAAATTACTAAGTAAGATAAAGGCTTATAGATATATATGAAATATTACATGCATATGCACTTACAAATGCATATTTAATTATTTAATAAAATTTTATATAAGCATCATAATATATAAATGCAAAAATTAATATTACCAAACGCTATTACGATAAGTGTCTAATGTTTTTCCTCTGCACGAACAAAAATAAATTGCCCATAATTAGCAGCCTTTAATTAGCTCATGTTTTTATAATTGTGCAATTCCCTTATTTTTTTTCCATAAGAGATATACATCTATTTTATTTTTATTTATGCTTATAATATACATTCAACAAATAATAAAAATAATAAAAAAACAAATAAACAAAATAAACAATATAAACAGAACAAAAGAAAATTGTACAAAATAAGAACAATAAAAAAAAAAAAAATGCGCAAAATAAACAGGATAAAATAGTAATAATTTAAAACTTCATGTGTTTAACAAATTTAGCAAAAATACATAGATTTTCCTATAACTGAACAACCAACATAGAGCTCCATAAAAGTATGTATGTATGTATGTATGTATATATGTATGTATGTATATATGTATGTATGTATGTATGTATATATGTATGTATGTATGTATATATGTATGTATGTATGTATATATATATATATATATGTATGTATGTATGTATGTATGTATGTATGTATGTATGTATGTATGTATGTATGTATGTATGTATGTATGTATGTATGTATGTATGTATGTATGTATGTATGTATGTATGTATGTATGTATGTATGTA
>FLRD01000126.1:0-16998 GCA_900088485.1 Plasmodium ovale wallikeri | reverse complement strand
TTTCATTTTTTTTTTTTTTTTTTTTTTTTTTTTTTTTTTTTTTTTGTTTATAATTGATTACCCCTTCTTTGTATTACTTATGCGAAATTGTTACCGTTTTACCTCATTTAGACAGTTTTCATCTGAACGGCTAAATTCAGTAGTACCCTTTTTTCTGTGTGTGTCCCAGAATTCTGATTTCTGCCGATTGGCCAATAACCCACCGCGCTTAGTTAAGCACATATACATATATTCGTATGTACATACATATGTAAGTAACTACTACTTCGGTGAGTACACTTCCTGCGCACCCTCGTACGTAATTAGATATGTACATTAATTCTCAGTGTAAGGCACTCATGTACTAGTTTAGAACCTGAAGAGTGAGCAATCGCAAGGAGAGATATAAACATCAGCCACATTTGCAAGATTCTTCAGTGTTACTCTGGTAAAAAGTGGAAGTTGAGACAAATATGAATAGTTCGTTTTTTGAGGATAACGAAAAAGGTGAAATACAGAAGGAAAAACAAAAGGACGGTTTAAGAGGAGAAGAATTAATAAACTCGAAGATGTTAAATGGGGAGAAACATGCCGAGGCCGTACCAGAAAACTTAGCATGTTTAATATGTTATGATGATATAGATGAAAATAATTATATTGAGTACAAAACAAATGAAACAAGCGGATGGTATCCATGTATGTTTTGCCTGAATTGTACAGATATTTTAATACAAACGCAATATCATAAGTATATTAATAATGTACAAAAGTCAGACTGTTTAAGAGAACAAACAAGTTTACTAAAAATGGGACCACCTATAAATATAAAAGATAAAAACGGTTTTCCATTATCAGATGGAAATGAAATACATAGCCTATGGCATTTTTGTGACAAGAAAATTCACTCGGCAAAATTGGATGGCAGTTTGATTGGCGAAGAGAGAATGAAACTATGGAATGAACTGAAGAAATTTCTTATTCGGGAAGAAAAGGGGGAAATGCCCAATTCCGCCAATGCGAAAGATTCGCCCGAATGAGACAATCACTTATAGAGAAATTCTCCCCCAATTTAAGTGTAAAGTATATCTGGAAAGATTAAACCTTTACAAGGTTAACGTTTTGTGAAGTTTCGAAGATTCCAAATGTGCGCACAGTTTGCTTGGCATTTCTTTGCACAATCATTCAACAATAAGCGCAGAGTAGAGGAAAACATGGTGCGATTTCGAAAAAGGGGTTGGTATCATAGAATCGCATATGTACACACATACATCTCCCTGTCTTTGCATGTGACTAATCTGAGCAACGTGCTTATGCGTGAGTTCTTTTATATACATAAACATGGTGTATAAGTGGCTCTCCCGCATACACACGCCCATACTCACACCGTATGGAAGCAACGTTGCGGCTTTTGCCTCACGTTATCAGCATGGCTACTAATTTCCACCACATGCAAGCTCGTTTTATGGCACGTTTCGTCCCGTTTGGCTACCCCCCAATTTATTTCCCCGCGTTGCCCAAAATTCTCATTTTTATACATATTAGTGGAAATTTTTTTTGTGCTTCTTTTTTTCGTGAGCGAAAACATGGCAGACCGTTTAATTCAATATGAATCAAAAAAAAAAAAAAAAAAAAAAACAACATCACTTAAATGCTGCTCACATTTTGAACTAGAAATGCAACAAAATAGGGGCCATCAACCTCGTACACTTGTTTCCCTATTGTTACAATTCCTTCTGTGTTACCGCTCCTCTCGTGTTACTCACAGGAGGTCATAATTTAGATTGACAAAGTCGCTTTCGTCAAACATCACGTATAGGTCTTTAAGTTGGAATGTCTTATCAGGAATATTGAGCAGTTCCTTTATGTACTCTTTCGTGTTCATCTCATAATCAAACCTAACTGTGGGGATGCAATAAAAACCATCTAGTGAATTCTCGTCATATTGATCATTGCTAAAATCTATATAAGCTAATTTTTTCGAATAAACAATGTAATCAAATGGATCTATTAAATCCTTACTTGTATATATAATATTGCTTACACTATTAGCAGAGATTTTAGGTGAATTTACAATTTTTATAATTTCTTCTTTCGTTTTAGATGTTTTGTAACCAACATTACCCAATTGGTATAGTAGATAATTTAAGGGTATTTTATTATGGAATACTTTAAAAAACGGAAGAAGAAAAAGGAGAAATCCTCTTATATTATGATCCAAATGTGAAAATAAAAAATCGTTATGCTGTTTATATGTAATACTTTGCGTTAGCACATACTCTGTTTTTGTTTTTGTATTTAATGTTAATAATTTTAATGCTAAAATGTCATTTACCTGTCTTTTTAATAGTTTAAATATTATTTTTCTTTTTGTTTTGCTGTTACAATTTGGTACATACATATTAATAATGGAAGTTAATTCTTCTCTTTTAATGGGAAATGGTTGATTTTTTAGTATAAATTGTAATGCAATTTTTACAGCTTGCTTAATATCATCATCATTCTTTAAATCCTTATTTTCCGTATTTTTCTTTTTCTTACATTTAGTTTTATTTTTACCTGCACTTCCATTCGCCTGCTCTGAGTTACTGGAACCGTCTGATTCGTCGCTACTTCCGTCACTGCTTTCGTTGTGTGCGTTAGTATTGGTATGAACATTGGTGTTAAAATTGTCATAAGCGTTTCGGCTTACGTATTCGTGCACACGCTCGTCATCACGGTTGGCAATGGATGCAACATCATGTTCTGTATTACTCTGGATAGCACGTGCGACATCATGCTCTGTATCACCTTGAAAAGTACGAGAAGCACCATTCTCTGTATCACGCTGGAACACATCATTATATCCGCGTGAATTTCCGCGTACCCCCCTTTTGCTCATTTTGTGAATGCCTCCACACCTTTGGTTTCAAATTTCGCGGATCCCTTTACATAATATTAATTTTTTTTTTTTTTTTTTTTTTTTTTTTTATCCTTCGCTAATTAAATACGCATTTAACATTACATGTTGCAATAAAACATCATGTGTGCCTTCTCCTTTTTATACATGTATAAATTATATGTACATACTTGCACCCTACGCTAAAATGATGCAGAGCGAAAGAGTTTTCTAAATAAATGCCTGACCGTGTTTGCTAAAACTACCGTTTTGAAAAGAAAAAAAAATTGAGGAAAATTTTTAAAGAAAAAATTTGCACTATGAGGAAAAATTCTTAATAATAACTTGTTACGAGGGTTTTCTGCTTTTCACCGAGTTCTCAGCTATGTTCCCTCAATACTTTTTTCACCGCGTTTTATGGCAACGTTTTATCGGCACGTTTTTTCACCACGTTTTTTTACGACGTTTCATCGGCACGTTTTTTCACCACGTTTTATCGGCACGTTTTTTCACCACTTTTTTTTACCACGTTTTTTTACCACGTTTTTTTACCACGTTTTTTTACCATGTTTATTTACCACGCTTTTTTACCAAGTTTTTTTACCAAGTTTTTTTACCACGTTTTCTCACAACACTTTCTCACCACGCTATTATGCCTATTTTCTGTAAGGCTCCAGCTCAAATCGTTACTCAGTGCCCCTTTTATACCACGAAATAGAAGTGTTATACGTACATGTAAGTGTATAGTAACTGTATAATATACATATATACATATCTAAATGTACGCATAAATATGTACATATATATATGCAAGTATGTTAATAAATTTTTTAAAGCTCCATGGACTTCTTTTTTTCTGATTTTTCATGATTTTTTTTCGTAAATATTTTTTCAATATTAGTAAATCAACATTAGTGGGGAGAAAACTTTTACTCCCTGAGTTTCATCGGGTATACGTACATTAACATTTGCATTTACATTTGCATTAGCCCTTGCAATAGCCTTTGCATTTACATATGTATAACATACGTATAATAATAAACACGTTTATACTGAATATTCATGTTTATGCATATACATACGTAAAATATTAATTACTTTTCCGTTTTTAATTTTTCGCAAAGGGAAAAATACTTGACAGTTTATTAGATTTAAAAGTTTTACAGCAATTAAACGGAATTTATTTTTTTAAGAAAGAAAGATAAAGCTAGCGGTAAATTGTTGAATTGTTTACATGTATTTGCCGTTTTACCCAGTTACGAATACCCCACATATCTGTTTATATATATATATATATATATATACATATATATACATCATGAATTCATATATTTATGCGCTAAGGCAGTGACTCCATTAGCGTGCTAGGCCATTAGTGTGTTTAAATTTTAATTTTTCCATCGCGTTCGTGGGGTTTTCCGTGTTACGGAAAAATAGCGCATTACGAACGTTTATACGCCAAACTGTAGCGTTTATACACATATACGTGTACTTATATATAGTGTGGTATTAGCGCACATCCATTTTCACGTTCAGAAATTTTTTTTCTATATATACAGACACATTTACATGAAGAAAAGGCATGTACAAAGGTTAACATTGTGCATATCTTCCAATTTTTTGAACTTCCTCACCGTTTCCAATTACCCCGTTTTACATTTTATTTCCCCCCAGAGTATTATCCCTAATTTAAATACTGTGCATTGATACAACTACCACTGTTACCGTTTTTTTTTTTAGTGTTTGGCAGACGAGCATTGCTACGACGTTTGCTAATGCTTTATTTCCAAATGGGGAAAACACTGTAATTAGATAAAATTACGTAGTGCTCTCTAGTTTATGTATACTAATACTAGCATAAATGCACAGTGCACATGCGGAATGTACCATGCATATGTGCATAGATGCGTGCGTTCAAAATTTACAATTTTCATCACACAACTGGATGATGACATGTACTTTTAATTAACTCACGCATTTTTTGTACCATCTATTTTGTTTCTTCCCCCCCTCCCCTCACCCCGTTTATGAAGTTTAATCTTGCATATTTTTCATGCTTTCTTGTTAGTTTAGCAAGGTTCTTCGCCCGGCTACCACCATTATTATCCGTATTATTTGTTACGTTTTAGTGGAGCACAAAGATGTGCACGTGCGTATGCACATATCTTTACATATATGCATATATATCCTATTTAGAAGAGTATCCCCGATTTTGTTTATTCTCATTTTAAAGCACTAGGCTGTGCATACAGAAAAGTGTTTTTATAATTTTTCTTTGCATTAACGTAACAACCAATACCTGTCAAGCCGTGTGTATTTTTTCTTCTTTATTTTTTTGACATTTAAATTAAAAGGAGAGGACTAATAGAGGTCAAGAAGAAAGGAGTGTGACGTTATAACTAAATGAAGTTCGCATTATATGTCATATGATACAAATAGGAAAAACTTTAACCATAGTAAATATGTTTTCTTATTTTTTCTATTATTTTTCCTTTTGAATTTATTATGAATAAATTTTGTGTCTTTAAAAAAAAAAAAAAAAAACATAAAAAATGGGGACCACAATAAGTAAAAGAAAAAACAACTCGGGTAAGGATAATAAGGAAAATCGCCTTGTATGTATATATGCCCCTAACGTGGGTTGACAACCTTTGTACGCTTGCGATATAGGAACATATGAACTTGTTTAATGATAAATGAGGAAAGAAAATGTTCCATTAGGGATAATTTTTTTTGTCAGTTATAAAATAACTTTTATATCACTCTATTCACATTTTATTCCCTATCCCCTACTTCCCCGAATTGTTACTCATGAGAAGAATATTTTACCCCCTTTAAAATTGAATGTTTATTTTATTATTTTATTTATTTATTTTTTTTTTTTTTTTATGTTTTTATTTTCCATTCCCCCATATTACAGATAAGAATATAAAAAATGACTCTACCGAGAATAAAAGGCAAAAGAAAAATGAGGAACATGATTCGAATTTGGAATTTATAAAAAAATACAAAATAATTAACAAGATTGGAGAGTAATAATAATTTTTATTCGTCTTATGCTTGTTGCTCATTATATGTTTATTCTAATATAAGAGTGGATTGTTACCATGCAAGTTTTATTTATGAATTTCCTTTTCTTTTTGTCTTTCTTCCCACAGTGGCAATTTTTCAAAAGTGTTTTGTTGCAGAGCGGAAAATAAAAAAAAATGTGCAATGAAGGTAAGAAAGAAGGGGAGAAAAAAAAAAAATGTGCACATTAAAAGAGCAAGCCTTTACAATATACATTACATATACATATGTTTCTATGAATTAATAATGAAATGTTTATATATTAAAGCAGAAGTTTTTTGACTAACTTTGTTTTTTCTGTTTTGCTTTTCTTTCAGCTGATGTGTTGCCCCTTGAAGAAAACGTCTCATTACAACTGCTTTAAGAGAGAACTGTTTATAATGAAAACGATAAACAATAAACATCCCTATATTGTCAAGATACTTGATTATCACGAAAAAATTTGGAAAAGTGAGAAGAGGAAATAATAAGCTCGTGCATATATTTGCATATTATATACCATTCTTACGTTAGCATAGCAGTTTATGTTTGTCCAAGCGCGAGTGTGTTTATCTAGGGTCCCGTTTTATATGCCCTTTTTTCACCCTTTTGTAGAATACTATATTGTCAAGTTAATTTTGGAATACTGTGAAGGAGGAAACCTCTTTGAGTATATAAAAATAAATGGTAGTTGCACACATTCGGAAGCTAGGGTTATCATTATTAAGTTAACAAAAACTATACAGTATATAAACTCTCTAAAAATTATGCACAGAGATATTAAACCAGAAAATATTTTACTTCGAACGAAAGATAATATAAAAAGTGTAGTATTATCCGATTTTGGACTAGCCAAAATAACTCCTTCGAACCAAGCCATTGTTAAAAGTCGATCAGTCTGTGGTAGCGATTTTTACCTTGCCCCGGAAATTATAAAGAACAAAGAATACGGAATAAAAGTAAGCGCATATCATGTGAACATGTGTTATGTAGTACGTTTATGTGCCTATTATACCCACTCCCCATATGACTATACGGGAGTTCCAATGTTTATATGACCATAACTTAACTGTTTCACTCCCTCACCCCCAACCTCCTCTTATCCAGATTGACATTTGGAGTCTTGGCGTTTTGATTTTTTTTATAATAACGGGAAAAGTTCCCTTCACGGGCAAAAATGCAAATGAATTATATAACAACATTCTCAAGGCGAATATACCCGAACTGTACGTGCAAAAAGGCGTGTTCCACGTCCGAATTGGATACATGCGAATATATGCATACTTATTCGTACTTTACATATATATGTCTGTACATGCATACGCAAAAACTTTGCTCACTTTTAGACTCTCGAAGGAGAAATCGTTGAATATACAGCCCGGACTGAAAAATTTGTTAGAGAATATATTGGTTCACGATCCCGAAAAAAGATTTAGCGTAATAAAGAAAAGGAAATGGAAAAAGCAGCTATGGAAATGGGGGAATGAGCGAGTGAAGTGACGCGACGTTGTTATATCGTTTTTTATTCCATTTTATTTTATTATAACAATGGATGTGCGCGCGCTACGTTATTATCTCGCATTTCTCTCCTTTCCGCATATGTGTTATATGTATACTTGTACGCATGAGCGTTCATGCATTCAACACACACATTTATGTACTTTTTTTTTTTTTTCTCACCCATTCGCAGTGTTCGGACATACTGAACCACCGATGGATAAGGGGAACTCTGACGAGTTGCGAATTCAAAATTTTTAACTCAGCCTCGTACATAAAGTAACGTGTCCATGATTGCTTACACCCTAGCCAGAACAGGCTGCCGAATTTCGCAACTTGCCTTGCCCCCCTCCCCTCTATGTAGCGAATAGTGCATGTATTTTTTCGCCCCATTTTTTTCAGGAAATTGAGGATGGACAAAAAGCGAAACACATACGATGACGATAGCAAAGAGAACCAGATAAAAGATAAATCATTCGAAAAAGAAAAGGATTCCTTTGCCAATATGAAGAAAAAATATACCTTCTTCCTAAAAAAAATTACAAATTAAACTTTTTCTTTTTTTTTTTTTAATTTAAGTTGTCCCTATTTTTCTTTCCCATTCCTTCCAGCTCAAATGGTTGGATCTATTCAGTGTATGCATACATGTATATGCATATATATATATATATATATGCACATCGATATATATATACCACCTGTTTTATTTTATTATTATTTTTAATCCTGCGAGCAAAATCGATCCTCAAAATTAACACATTTTTGTTTATTTCCTTGTCGCGTAAATTTTGTTATGCTTAATTTCTTTCCTCCCTTTTTTGTTTTAACAAAATTGCAAACAGTTTAACGCTGTTTTTTTTTCTGCATATTTCATTTTTTATGAATATTCCTTAACCCTTCTTTACCTTAATATCTTTTTTTTTTTTTTTTTTTTTTTTGATGATATTGATTTCAGTTGTTATTTTATTTGTAAAAAAGTATGCAATTATTTTTTGTCTTTTTTTCCATGCCTTCACTATATTTTATTTTTTTAATAAATTGCCCGCATGCTCAAATATTGGCATTTTATTACAACACAAATAACATGCTTCTTTCCTTTTTTTTTTCTTTTTTTTTTTTTTGAATTAAATTTTAAATTTTATACATGCTACGCTATCACATAAATGGCTCAATTTTATCCAAATCTCTAACCTATTTTGCTCATTAAAATGTGCAAAATATCTCGACTTGTCGTAACAGAAAAAAATACACATTTGCATCATCTCCTTAAAGATGCTGGGTGCTTTTGCTTCTTTTTTTGCCTAAGCGTGATTCCTTTTAGAAATTAGATGGAAATGCACTTGTGCATGCTTAAGGGAATATATGACGAGAGTATGGCTAATTGATGAATCCCCCTTGATCATTTTTCTCCCTTGTAAACGCACACATACACAAAGCGGTCTAGCTAACCATATGCAAACACACGCAATGTTAGTGCGCTTGATATGGTAAAAACGAACTATCACGTTAATTTTGCAAAAAAAAAAAAAAAAAAATGACGTGTAAAATCATTTTGTTCCTTTTATATTAAATTAAATAACGTTTAAATGTTTTACAAAATACGTATTACATTGGGGTCGAAATTATCCGCCACTAAATTTGGCAGCGATAGATCAAAAAAAAAAAAAAAAAAAAAAAAAAAACAACAAAAAAAATAGTTTTTTTTCTTCTTTTTCACTTAAAATGGAACACAAAAAATAGTAAAGGGGGTATTTATATGTCCACTAGATATTCTTAAAATTGAATCCTTCAGTTGCTTACTTACACAACATTCACTGTTTTCCATCTAATTGAGGGAAACAAGGTTTGCAAGCGAATTTGTGCTTTCATAAAAATGTGCTATATAATTAGTGTGAGAAGCGGGGCGAATGCATATATTTATGCATATTTTATAGGTAGGGTCTATACTAACAGTGCACGCACTTCATGCCAAAGTGCTTTTCCCCTGTTCCCATCGGCAGATTGGCACATACGTATATGTGTATATATATATATATATACATATACACATCTGTGCGTGGGTGAGAAAATATATGTATATAAACACTGAAAAGGGAACAGGGGATCCTCAAAATGAACGACTGTGAATTACACGGACGACCCAACGAACAAATACACAATTACGCGCAACGCTTTTTATAATAAGAGTTGTAACTGTGGGTACATGGCGCACCGAACCACCCAGCTGGCCTCACTTCTTCAGCCCCATTTGTTTCATCATATTGGACATGGATCCACCGAAATCGTCCATTTTGGTAAACTCCTTAAGCAGATTAACCATGTTGTTGGCCCCTGGCCCTGCTCCCATACCACCAAGCATACTAGGATCCATCATGTTGTTCATTTTACTGAGGAACTGTTTTTGATTTCTCATTAAATTGCCTAAATTATTTTCCCTTAATCCTAATTTTCCCATTTTCGACACCATTTTTTGTAAAAATTTGAATTGCTCTAATAATTCTCTTATATCTTGTAGTCTCGTCCCAGATCCTTTGCATATTCTTAAACAGCGACTATCATTAAGAGGTTTGATACAATCAAGTTCTTCGTTAGTCATTGAATCCATAATAACCATAAATTTTTTAATTTTATTAATTCCTTCTTTTTCTGTTCCTTTACTTATAATATTATTTCCAAAACCTGGTATCATAGACATAACTTTACTTAAACTACCCATTTTAAAAACATTCTGAAATTGATCATACATATCTCTTAAAACGAATTTCCCCTTTGATAATCTATTCATTAATTGTGGCTGTTTATCAATATCTATGACTTCTTTTAGTGTCGAAACAAGACCATTTATATCACCCATACCTAACAATCTTGATACAAATGACTTAGCTTCAAATTTTTCAAAATCATTTATATGTTCTCCTGTTCCTATAAATGTAATGGGACAACCTGTAGCAGCTACTGCTGAGAGTGCACCACCTCCTTTTGCATGCCCATCTATTTTAGTAATAATTATACTTCCTAACGTTACAGAATTTTTAAAAGCCATTGCTTGATCATGACAACTTTGACCAATGTGACTATCAATAACGAATATTATTTCTTCTGGTTTTATAGAATCTTCTACTTGTTTCATTTCTTCAAATAAGTCATTTTCTTGTTTATGTCTACCTGAACTATCTACAATAATAAGATCATATTTATCTTTTAAAAAAGCATTCACACCATCATTTGCAATTTTTACTGGATCTACTTCTGAATAACTTCCATAAAATGGAATTTTCACCTTAGCTGCATTTTGCTTTAACTGATCAAATGCACCAGCTCTAAACGTATCTGCACAAACTAAAGCAGTTTTAAATCCTTTTTTTTGGTAAAAATGAGCATACTTTGTACAAGTGGTTGTTTTACCACTACCTTGCAAACCAACAAATAAAATAACATTGCGATTTCCCTTTTTTGGAATATAACAATCTTTTTTACCTTCCAATAGTTTAATTAATTCATCTACCACATATTTCTGAACTAGTCTTTTTTTATTATTCCCATACATATCAATATTTTTTTCAATATTCTTTTTTATATTATTCTTAATATCTTTCAAATAACTAACATTTATATCTGCCATAATTAACGCCCTTATAACCTCCTTCAAGCATTCCTCTATAACCGCATCATCTGCAACAGCCGCTGTTTGCAATTTCTGTAGGGCGCTTGTCAGCTGCGCTCCCAGTTCTGTAAGCACCATTTTCCGTCTTCCTTATATGCTCCAAGCGTGGGTGTAGTGGTGAAAAGTAGTTTTCTCTTTTGTGTTACTTGCTCTTTTTTCCACGTTTGTTCTAGTTACGCCTTTGTAAGCTTAACTTATTCGTTATGCTATTACTGCGGGCTCGTTCACAAACAAGAATTAACAAATCGCATGTGCGCACAATTTCTTCTTCTTTCACATTTAATACAATCTTGATTAATACCTATGTGTCAATTTTCCCGTTAAAAATAATGGATCAACAGTTTCGTGTTACCTTCTCCTGTGTGGCGTGGCGACGGAAACAATATCTACCATATGCTTTTTCTCCCGGGGAAGTCTTTTCACGAGGAACAAGGTTGGAGAGAACCCAAAAAAAATGCGCGAATCGATTTGATTAAAAATAGGATTTTTTCTCGCCTCTTCTGGTCTACTCTTCTAGTGGCAACCTCTATTGTTCACCTTCTCTTCTCAACTGTATACGTACTTATATGCACTTGCACTGTTATACACAGCTTTTGCATTGCTGGAATAAATAAGAGACAGCTAGGAATTCTCTACATAAACGTGATAAGCATTATTATTGACAGAGAATGCAAGGAGTACTACACCGTTGCAAAGGTGCTTGAGTTAAATGTAAACGCACACGTATGTGCAGAAACACCTCTAGGTATAAATTCAAACGTATTGATTATAGGAGCACAACATGCATACGTACACAAACGATTTATTTCGCCTAGAACGAAAAAAAAAAAAATTTAAGATGGAGATTAAGAGAAAAATAATTTTCGTGATTTCTGTAAATGTAGTTAATCAGATTATTGTTCATATGCATTCAGATAATTTACAAAATGGGAGTGTTTGCAATTCTGAATCATTTTAAAATGTTTTTTTTTTTTTTTTTTTTTTCCTGTTCCCATTTCTTTGCTGCTTCTACGCTATGCCATATATGACTGTTCATCTATAAGGAACTTTTGTTAATCATCAAACTGGCCGTCTTATGGTTATGCAAAAAGAAGCACACATAACACTGTTACGCGTGCGTACATGCATATTAATATGTATATATACGTATATGTATATACATGTGTATGTCTTTGTACAAACGTGTATGTATATATATATATGCACGCAGAAAAGCACTAACTCGAGTTAGAAACAATCAACACTGTCAACTCTTCGCGCATATGCAAGCGCTAATAACGTACTATCGTGCAGTCGCATGACCGAGAAGAATAACGTGTTGCGGCTCGTCAAGAGGAATTATGTACATACGTTTAATCAAAGATCGCAGTAATTCATGCAGATATGCTGGTATGAACGGAAAAGATTGTTACAATTTCTGCATTCGCCGTTTTGCAATATGGTCATTCCCCCGTTTTTCAAATATTATCATTCCGCCGTTTTGCAATATGGCCATTCCTCCTTTTCGCAATATGGCCATTCGGCAGTTTTACAATTTCACCGATTCGTGATAAGCGCTTCCGCAATTCCTCTTTTAAGGAGTTTTCCAAATAAAAAAAAAAAAAAAGCGGTAATAATTTAAAGGGGGTAAAATGAAGAAAAAAAAACTGCACAATATATATATATATACATATATATATATACATGCTTCGGAATGAACGCCTTTTGTTAGTTGCCGGTTTCATAAATAGGCTATAAGTTTTTTTTTTTTTTTTCCTGGTCGAAAAAAACATAAGATATTTTTTAGAACAGGTTTATACTACCCCTTGCAGCATCGCAATATATACATTGTATATCAAACGCAGGAAAACATTTTTTTGATAACGAAATATGAAATAACAATTATAAGAAAACTGTCATATGGTGTTTTTTTATATCCTTTTTTTTTTGTTTTTTTTTTGACCTTTAAATAGGAGAAAAATAGAAAAGGACATTTTACAGCCCATATATATATAGAAAGTTCTATATGTTTACCCTTCATTGCATCAAAAAAAAAAAAAAAAAAAAAAACTTCTACCAATGAGTAGCAATAAAAATGGGCAAAGCTTACTCCATATCCCAATTTATTCATAACATACATAGAAAAAAAAAATTAATAAACTCCCCTCAGTATTGTGATCCTGCATACATGTATACATACGACACAAACCCCATTCCATACGTAAACGTGTAGAGGCAACTTACACTTTTTGAATATTTTAAAATTGTAAAAAAGTGCATGTCCATGTAAACAGGATCCTTTTACTGCCATTCTACGCAAATTGTGCTTCTAAATAAATCTACGTAATTGCCCACTAATCACCATTCCACCGGACACGTCTTAACAAAACCAATCCCTTTTAAAATGCCTTATTTTTGATAATAATGACAAACTTCCAACATTACGACTTGACGACGGGTAATAAGGAATTTTAATGTGAGCGTTTATTAGTGCCATTACAATGGTGTGTATTTTTTTTAGAGTTATCGATAGGAGCAACTGTTTTTCTGTGGCACTTATCCCCATATGTACGTTTAGATATTCTCCGTTTCGATGTAACTTCCACTATTATGGGGAAACACACATGTGTGTGTGCACCCCAATTTTTCCTCATCGGACTTTTTCCTTACGTTCATTTGGCCATTTACGTGGATTGTGTTCCCATTTCTCCGATTTCTCAGGATTAAACGACTTACGAAACAAGAGCATAAACGAAATAACCCAGATAATTAACGTGCACAGAGAAAAAAAAAAAAAAAATTTGGGTATCGTTGAGAGTAGTAATGAGACGAATAATATTAATCAATTACAAAACTTTGCGAAGAATCAGGGTAACTGTTTTATGATATGCAAGAAGAATTTATATGAACGTCTTGAAAAGGATATCCTAAAGTATAAGCATTTAAGTGATAATAATAATTTACCTTTTGATGAAAAAGACGTAAAAAAATTGGAAATATATTACAATAATATCGAACAGGAGTTATGTTTTGATGCATGTTCAAGGAGGTTTTGTCACCTGCTGAACGAGCAAAGGTAGATCAGCTACGTCAGCCACATGAACTCCTGCACATATTAGGCTATGCAGCAGTGTAAGCACAATGGAAGCAACAATGAAGAGGCGAAGAATACTATTGGCCTATGGCTCCGAATTCGGAACAGCTTACGATTGTGGAAGAAATGTCTTTTACGAACTGTACCCACATTTTAACATTGACTTCTTTTGCCTAAATGATATTCATGTTACAACTTTTTACAATTATGAAAATGTTATTATGATAGTTAGTACTACTGGTTATGGTTGTTATACACACGATATATCTAAATTTTGGATAGATTTACATAAAAATAATTATATATTTTACGAAGATATGTACTTTCACATTTTTGGACTAGGAGATAGTTCCTATGACAATTATAACGTTGTAGCCAAAAAATTGAAAAAAAAACTAAAGTCATTGGGTGCTCATATTGCTAATTATAACCTGGGGAATTATCAACATCCGTCTATGCATTTCACAAATTTTGATATTTGGAAAAAAAATGTATACAACTTTTTGAGAAAAAAATATTTTTATTTCCAAGTTGTCAGTGACATTCCGTGTGTGTATAGCGTGTTGAAGGTTGACTCCAGCTTGGAAGGCGAACATGAGAGCAGCTGGAAAGATAAATCCGCAAATTGGGAAGCGTCAAAAGGGGAAGAAGCGAACAGGGAAGAAGCGAGGGGGGAAGAGGCGAACGGGGAAGAGGCGAACGGGGAAGAGGCGAACGGGAAAGAGGCGAACGGGAAAGAGGCGAACGAGGAAGAGATAGAAGCAGAGAATGGGGACCGCAACAGCGTACGTGAGAAGACAAACCCAGCCGCAGTTGACCATTACAATGTGGGTGAACATTTTTGCAAATCACTGCAATTTACCAAATTTGAAGTTGTGAAAAATGAAAGATGCACAGATAGATCTTACTACCAAGATGTGAGGTTAATACATTTAATAGCACCGCTTAATCATTTTAACGTAAGTAGCTTGATAAGGATACATCCATTTCTAGATGAAAAAAGAACAAAAGAAATTTTAAATTTGTTAAAAATTAATTATAATGATTATATAATTATAAAAAAAAATGACATTAATTGTATATTCAATACATATATTCCTACAAAAAAAAAAATAAAAATATTGGATTTATTTATGCATTTTCTGGATCTTAATAAAATAGTTACCCCTTTTTTTTTTATATATTTAAGTAAAAAAACAAATAGTGAAATACACAAAAAAAAATTTTTACAGTTGGGTAACACCAATAATATATCCGATTACTTTGGATATATATATCAAGACAAAAGATCTTATTATGACATATTCTATGATTTTTATAGTTACATAAATATTGATATTACTTTCCTTTTAAATACTCTACCAAGTATAAAACAGAGAGCATATTCCATTCTAAACACTTCACAATGTTACAAATTATTCAAAAATTTTAACTTTTTTAATTTATACTACTTTTATATAAATCCTTCCTTTTCTACCTTTATACATTTTTTGAAAATCAATTATTACCTAAAAAAAAACCCACCAAATTTTTTTTCTTTTTACACATATAACGGTCTAATGGTAAAAAGTGCAATTCGTACCTTAAAATATATCAATTGGTTGAGATACAAAATAGAACATAATAATAATACCCTATTTGAATTACTAGTTTGCTTGTATCATATAGATGTAAATCAAAATAAAAAATTAAAAGGTCTATGCTCAGATTATTTGATAAATTCCAAACCAGGATCTTTCATCTATGCAACCATTCAAAATAGCCTAATAACAATGAATAAAAATATAGGCAATATAAATTACAGAATTGTTTATATTTCCATAGGAGCTGCTTTTAGTAGCCTACTTGGAGTAATTCGTCTTAGGGATCACTTATATCGCAAACATGACACAAAATGGGAAAAGAAGATACATCCAATGGATTATTCCACAGATAAAGATATTATCTTTCTCGGACTTAGAAACAGAGATAAGGATTTTTATTTTCAGCAGGAAATGGAAAATTACTTACATTTTAATTACATTTTTGTGGCATTTTCGAGGCAACCTGAAAACAGGTTTTTCTTTTTCAACAAGGAGGTATCACAGCTCGCACCAGGTGGGGAAACAAACATAGATTTCCCGCATGGTATCCCTGCTAGTGATGCTTCTAGCGCCGCTCCCGATGTAGATGCTCACGCCTCTTGCGTGGCCGAGAGAACCTTGGCAAATAGGAGGCTTAGGTGCGCCACACGAGTATGTGAAGAAAAAGCGTTCAACATGAGTTACGCACAAATGAAGCATCTTTTGGAAGAAAAAAAAAAAGTGTACGTAACCGACATCATTTCCGTGCTGCAGGATAGTGTGTACGAGCTGCTGAAAAAAAACAACACCATTATTTTGGTAGCAGGGAAATCTCGCCCCTTCTCCCAAAATGTAATGAAACTCTTTGCCAACATCATAAAGCAGAAGGAGCAAAATAAAACAATGGAAGAAATTAATCTCTTTTTAAAAAAAAAAATGGACGATTTCTCAATTATACTAGAATCTTGGTATTAATTCGTTCGAGATAGGGATGTGCGAAAAAAAAAAAAAAAAAAAAAAAGATATGAACGGAATAATGTTTAGTGAGATATGTGCACAAACTTAATAGACATCTCTCTGAATTACAATGCCCATACCACATCGTGCATAAGCGCACTTGTGAGTACTAATGCACGTACGGATGCATGCTGAAATCTAGTGCGTTTGCACGCGCATATGCACATATTCATAGTTGCAGTTTACATGCTAGTGCATGTACATCTACATTGACAAAGGTTTCACACGTCCGTGGCACTGAGCGAAGCAATACAAAAAAAAAAAAAAAAAAAAAAAAAAAAAA
>FLRD01000125.1:0-223661 GCA_900088485.1 Plasmodium ovale wallikeri | reverse complement strand
TTTTTTTTTTTTTTTTTTTTTTTTTTTTTTTTTTTTTTTAACATAACACATGCGCGCATACGATTTTATAACAGTGAAAATTTCTACAATATCATTTAAAATCTTGTTTATTAAAATTAATTCCTTTTTTTTTGAAATATTTTTACAAAAGGGGACAAGTATTATGCACGACCTTTTACTTATTTTTGCTAACCGTTTTGTTGTAAATCAGATGAACGGGGGATATACATTCATGGGGAAGGAGAGAGACCATACGTAGGAAGCACACTGACGGTAATTATATACACAAGCGAACATACATATGGCAAATGTTGGGGTAAAAACTGGTCACACATGTGAGAGATTTTGTATATGCACGCACCCTTTGGGGGGGCTTTTTCTCCTTTTCCCTTGCTTTGCAGCATTCACAGCGGACCTTCGCACAATTCGCACTTAGTCCTTCCAGGCGGATTTTCATATGTACACATATTACACCGCTTTAATTTATTTTTCTTTTTGATCGTGTAGGTAACATTACACTCAGATGCCATTAAATAAGTTTTCTGACTAAAATTTGGAGATATGATATTCCTGTTCTTCGAATTTTTGCTCTCTTTGTCCTTCGCTTTGATATTACTCATTTGGTTACTACTGCTCGGATCATTAGCAGGATTCCGTTTTTTCTTATTTTCACCCAAGGTTTGAAGATACGGAAAGTCGTCTGCACTAAAAGTTTTAAGCGCGATAGAGCTCGCTTGACTAGTTTGCCTATTTTTCTTTTTCTGGTCTGTTCCCTTTTCTTTATTATTAGAACCTTTTTTTCCTTTAGTGGCTTCCGAATTGTTAACATTAGGAAGAGAAGGGAAATTTATGTAGTTATAATCTGTGGTAGCATTTTTGCCGCTAATATCTTTACAATCTACATTTTCCTTCATCTTATTCTTACAATTATTGGTATCTTTTTGACTTGCGGAAATACTGTGCTCTTTCTTACTTTTGGTTACCTGACCACTGCTATATGCCATTTGGGGAGAAGGGTCTTTGCTTCCTTTTTTTTTATTAATACTTTTTGAAAATGTCAGAGATGTTTCCTCATGTTTGTGTTCAGGTAAAGGGGGGTACTCCAAATCGATATATGCATTGTTATTTGTAGAAAATTTTTCATTATTCTTTTCCACCTTATTTTTGTATGAACTGGGAAGAAATTTGTGAGCACTTCCCGTTGAGGTGGTATTACTACTACTATTACCAATGATAGTTCCAGTGCCCAAGTTATTATTACTGTTAGTCCTCTTCAAATTGTAAGATGTGATAACATTATGATTGTTGCTAATATTTCCCCCATTGTTCATTCCGATATATCCATTGAAATTTCCTATGCCACTGATCTTATCAATGAGAGATGGAAAATCTTCATTTTTTGAGCTAGTACTTGTAGTACTAGAGAGGACAATACTACTAACGTAGAAATAGATACAATGCAATTCATTAACTTTGGTACTTTTAATAATGTTTAGGAATCTATTTCGTAGGGATAACGATATATCATATAGACTGATATTCTTTTTGACATTGTCCACATTTTTGCATTTATCAATTTCGTCCTTATGTATATTTCCAATTTTATAATTATTTCGTAAAATTATTTCTATATCTTTTCTAATACGATAATATTCAGGGCCTGTTGATAAACATTCCTCTAAAGCTTTTGCATTGACAAAACTACTCAAGTCTTTCGAAATGCTTGTTAATGATGCTAAATCGACATCATTAGATATCCTTTTTAATATATTTTTTTTATTTTCATTCGATATGTTAATTAATTTATTCACACATGGATCTTTCATATAAGCAGACAAATAGTTACTCAAAAACATGTAAAAAAAGGAAGCTAAATTTAAGTTGGGTTCTATATAGTACAACAAATCTAGAGCAACTTTTTTTGATATATCCCACCTTTTATCATATATATTGTTAATTATGCTATTGTTCACACTTTTTTTTTTTAGGCATTTTTTTATCAAATGGGAAATATCCTCCAGCTCAGATAAATCGTTCTTTGCACTAATCGCCTCCAATAATGGGCTTCCCTTCCCTCCTCCCTGTGTCAATGGTATCAGAATATTGTTCCCATCGTTACTTGCTACATTTCCGCCTTTTTCCTTTCCGATAACACCTTTATTTCTCCTTTGTTCCTCGTTATTACTATTCACCTTAATCATGGTAGCCTCGTTGTAAGTTTCATTGCACAATAGTGAAATTCCCTTAAGAAGGGCAAATACCCTCTCGAAGCTGTTCTTCTCTATTTGAAAGAAGAGAAAAACCATATATAAAAAACCGTATTTGCTTAATTCTGTTAATACAACGTTAGTGTGTGATTCTATCACTTTTTTTAGTTTACACATATCCTTGTTGTACCTGTATATGTAATCTCTCTTTTGCGAATTCGGTCCAGTTTTTATAGTTTGATCAAACTTAACAACTTTGTCTAAACTAACATACTTATTATTCAAATACAAAAAGAAAAAAGAGTAATATAAAATAAAAGATCTATAAATAATAATATTAAAAAATAAATGTAAATAATTTTTTTCTAAATCTTCTTTGTTATATAATAAATATTCAATTTTTTCTATTATATAATCAAAAAAAAGTTTAAAAAGAAAAAAATTATTTTTAATTAATGGGAAATCTTCCTCTATAGCATCTTTAGTTAATTGTATTATTTCGTCTTGAGAAAAATACAAATCAGAACCATTTCCACACAATACATCAAATACATTTAAAATTAATTCCACATCATTTTTCATAAGATACAAAAAAAAAAGTCTCTTTGATTGAAAATATTGAACAAAACTAACCATCTTGCATTCGATAAAATATTCGAAATACCATGTATCGTAAAATTTTTTAAAATTGTATATACATTTGTGCATGCTCACGTCAATCTTCTCTCTGCTGCTCGTATTGTAGTCGTTCTTCTCCACATAGCCGCTATCACCCATACCTCTGCCATACGAGGCATACCCAGCAGCGCCCACATCATTGGCGCTGTTGCTGTTGCTGTTGCTGTTGCGGATGCGGTTGCGGTTGCTGCTTCGGTTGCTGTTACCGCTTCCGTTTCCGTTGCTGCTTCGGTTGCTGTTATCGTTACCCAAGCCGTTACCGCGACTGTCGCCTGTGCTGTGCGCACCGTTTCGTATCTCGTTGTAGGACGCTCCCCCTATGGAAAGCGTAATTTTATTCCGTTTGTTGCTTCCCTTCTCCTCATGTTTCTCCGCAAGGTGAAAACAAAGATCGATTTTGTTATCGAAAACGACGAATATGCACTGTTCATAAAGACATGGGTGATGCTTCTTCTTGTAGTGCTCGAATAAGCTTTCGTAGTCCCTGTACACCTGTAAAACGCGGGTTATACGCGTGCAGAAGAGCATGTGCATAAGTGTGGACAGGTGGACCTGCGTTCTCGCGTTCGTGCGCACAATTCGACACGCATAAGGACCAATGGATACACGCGCGAGACAACTGCTCTTTTGGGCTTACGTGAAGATGGAGCTGGTCGTAATACACGACATCGTCTACATCGCCTTTGGCAGGTTCTTTGCTGTCAGAAGGCCGCTTGTTGAAGCAGAACTTGCAGAAAAAGTGATACTTATTTATATGATTCATGAATGCATCAAAGTCGTAAAGGTAAAACCCACAAAGATGACAATAAATGTGTCTAATTTTATATTTTGTTTCGGAAATTTTTTCTCCATATTCTATATGTGCACTTACAGATTTTTTATGAAATATATTATATTCAAATAAAAAATTATTATCATTATTTTCAACACATATATCACAATAAGTTTTATTATGTTCACCTATATGTCTTGACAATTCATTTAGTCTATTATAGCAATAATTTTTTAGATGACTAAGATTTGATACATTATCTAGATTAGTAAAACAAGCTTTAAAAAATATATCAACAACTTTAAAATAATCATCTGATATTTCTGATTCTTCATCGTTAATATTAAATATATTTTTTGTATATTGATGATATTTATCATATATAGAATCATTTTTTTTTCTTAATATTTCTTTCTTATTATCAATATAAATATTTTCAAAATATTTATCGGTCTTATGATTTAATTTAAATTTTTCTACTTTTTTATTTTGTACTTTAATCCAATGATCAATACATGGAGATAAGAGACAAACATAACTGGTCAAAAGTTTTGATAAACTGTATATAAAAAAATATTCGTAGAATATTTTATTTTCTGTATCTACAAATATTTTTGAATAAAATGCATATCGTTTTTGAGAATTAACACATTCTTTTTGAAGATATGGTATTTTTTCTTTTTTTCTTCTTATATATTTTTCATAATAAAAAAATAAATACATATTTTCTGTTTTTTTTGTTATTTTACTACTCTTACTAATAGTATTATCATCATGTACATTACTCATTTTTAAAATATTCCTTAATATAATAATATCATCATAATATGATGAAAAAACTTTTTTTAAATCATTTTTTTCATTCAATTCGTATTTTTTATTAATTGTATTTCTCTTTACTTTTTCCATATGGGACAATCCATTAGCATCTGACTCGATTCCTACTTTATGCATGCTTGTACTGAAGGGGGATTCTCCTACATTTTCATTTGCTTTCCCGTTATTCGTACCTTTCTTCGGATCTACTTTCACTTCTTCATTCATTTCACGCTTTGTATCATCCCCTTGATATCCCTTACTAAGATCATTTCTTCGAAGTTGATCATTAAATTCGGTGAAATCAATCGACTCTGCGCTGAAATTTTGTTCATCTTCCTTTTCGAGCAATGTTTTCAACAAATTGTTGTACGTAAAATAGGTATAAAAATTGTTTAAACAGAAAAATATATACTCATTACGTTCTTTGCAAAATGGGCATTTCATTTTTTCTTTGTCAAATTCGTAATTATATTTCTCATCTTTCTTGTCCCGTCTGCTAATACTTGATCTGCCACTGTCTGCAAAAATATCCATACTGTCCAGCATCCCAAAATTGCTTCTTCCAGTGGGGTAACTGCGATTGTTCACTTGTGACCTATAGAAACCGCCACTACTGCGGGTGCTGTTGTTGTAAGTGTTGCTACCGCGGGCACTGCCGCCATCATTGCGTGAGCTGGTACCACTGGTTTGGTTATTCTCAGTGCTATTTTCTTTCTTTTCCATGTAAAGTAACCGGTAAAAGCACAAAAAACAGTAGGTATGGTTACATTCCTGAATGCATATAAATTTAATTAATTCGAAGCACAGACTGCATTCTATAAATTTAAAATCCAACTCCACTTTTTTCAAATCGAAATTTATAATTTTGTATTCATCTTCTTTCATTTCTTTTAAACAAAATTTTTCATTTTTATCCTTTTCTCTTATTATTCTTTCAACCTCTTTTTTTATTATTTTATTTCCATTTTTTTTTATATTATCTATTATACTATTATATATAATTAAGTTATTTTCTATTCGTACTATATCCGCATCACAGTAACTAAACAATTTTCTTATATGATACGAAACGTTTACATATTTGGACTTTTCTCCTGAACATTTTTTCTCTTCATGATGTTTTAATACTTCATACTTTTTATTACCCTTGCCAATAGGGTCACGACTCCTATACATTTTCCTTTTATTTCGTAAGCAACGTGTATAGGCATGTATCTACCGTGCGGGGATGCTCACCGATTAGCAGTAGCAAATGTGTGCGCATATACACGTATATATCTGCACGTAAGCATATGTACGCGTGCATATATATGCGTAAGAGTATAAGCACAAACCACTTATGGGAAAAGCTTATACATGTATATGTATATGAATATGTATATGTATATGTATATGTATATGTATATGTATATGTATATGTATATGTATATGTATATGTATATGTATATGTATATGTATATGAATATTACTATATGCGTATGCGTATGCATATGCACTCACATAAGCGGAAAACCTTAAAAACGAGGATAGGCAAAACTCCTGCACCATATATGCATGCGAGGAGCACATAAAGTAATATGTTAAAAATGTAAAACATGCGCAGCTTATGCGCAGAAAACTTATGTATGTAAGGTATGTGTAAAACAAGACGACGAGGTTTTGGGGAAAAAAAAAAAAAAAAAAAAAATCATACTTTTCAGCAGAAGGTAAATTTTACAAAAATGTAACCTAATGCTGTTTATGTATATATGGATTTTAATTAAAAACATACGAATTCCTCTTTTGTTATGTCATTGTGCATTACAAATGATACACTGAGTACTTTTTTTTTTTTTTTTTTTTTCTTTTCGCCCTTGCCCTTTTTGGTTAACTATTTTTCTTTAATCGTGATCATCAAAAACTATATGCTTCAAGAATTTCTCTCCTATTTTAAACTTTAAAGATCATTTTAAGTTTCTTCGTTTTTGTTAATGCTTTCTGGCAACATTTCCTATTTCATTTACTCTCGTTAGGTATAACGTTTAAAGAGTACCAAATTTTATTATTATGTTGAATCTTCGAGAATATGCCAAATTCAGCTCACTATAAATACCTTCACAATTTGTCGCACAATTTTGTCATATACGACGTATACAATTTCAGCGTGATGCACTGCGTAAATTGCATATACCCATATGTATATAACCTATTACATATGCATGCACAAGTATTGTATGCATATGTATACAAGTACTTATAAATGTCTCGTTTTTTCTTTATTTTTTGCAATTAAAAAGAAAACATTCGCACGAAAATTTCTTTATGGTTCATCCGTCAGCGGGAAAACACGTATACCGTCATATGCATATGCCTATCTTGCGTAATGTCGGGTGCGTTACCGTACGGTAATAATGGTATATGGATATATACAAATATCCCTGCGACTTCGCATGCACATGTTTCACCGATGTTCAATTCCGTCACAGAAACTCGCGAATAAACGCTTTCCGTATAAATGCAGTTGTTGTTACCCGCAAGCAAATTTTCCTTTTCATGTGAAGATCTAGGATTCATTCACATTGACATATTTCACTCACGTGAGTCTCGATACGTATACATATGAGTATCCATACATGTATGCATACGCGACAGCACACTGTGGTTATAATGCTTCTCAAAAAAAATAATCTCTAAATTTTTAAATAGCACAGTCCTTTTTTTCCCTAACGTAATTTCTTCATTTTTAGTGTAAATGGGATGAACAAATGGAAAAAAAAAAAAAAAAAATTTTAGAAAAAGTGAAAAATAATTTCTATGCATATTTGCATTAATTCTATGGTAAGATATGTTTTCCTATGAGATTCTACCTTATTCTCATTTTTAACTTAGATCGATTCATGTTAATTCAACTGAACTTTTCACTCCTTTCTTTATCGCTATGCTTTTGAAGCAGTAGAAGCCTATGTCATAAGCAAAAAATGACAGTTGAATGCTTATACAACGTTGTAAGCTTCTTTTAATAAATTATTTTTTTAAGGCCCACAGAAATTTACTAAAATGGGTTATGAATGGGATTCCCGCTGGGGGAAATCAAGATGAAACATTTGCCATACACGAAAAAATAGGAAACGAAATGAGTAAACAAAATGGGGAAAACGGAAATATTATTCCTATATGCATGCACACGCGCATAATCAAAATTAAAAAAAGAAAACAAGCACATACAACATTTTAAGAATGACAGTGCTAACAAAGTTAAGAATTTTACGAAAAAAAAAAGAGAACGTAAAAAAGGTATATTATATACTGCGCTGTAATATGTTTATATGTAGGTGTGCACAGTGAACCAAAGGGGGTTCTTCTGACATAAGTGCACTTGCGGGGCATGCGTAAAATCGAGTAACAAGTTGGCACAAAAAATAATTCGATCATCTTTTTGAATAAAGTCAAAATGGTTTATCTTCGAGTTTTGTAAATTTTGTAAGGATTACGAAAATGGAAAGGAAAAAAGAAACTTCTCTCACCCTTTTTCTGAAAGCTTATTATAGGAGCTTATCCAAATTTGGTGCTGCAAAGAGTTGCAAATAAAAAAAAAAAAAAAAAAAAAAAAAAAAAAAAAAAAAACCCATATGTGTATAAGTGCATGAGTAAGCCCATATGCACATGAACTCTTAAATTAAGACCGGTCAGCCCGTGGTTCTGTCCTTTTCTCTCCTTTTTTTTTTTTTTTTAACCTCGATGGAGTTCTTTTTTTTTTCCGAAAAGCGTGCAAAAAATCTTTCGTGTGTTCCGCTGCAAGGCGAAAAAGGTGACAAGTGATGAATGTATGCATAATTGCGTACATAAGTGGTGCATGCCAATTACGTACGCACGCACGTAGGCATGCACACATTTGCAAACAGAAAAACAAACGCTCACTGCACGAAGCAAATGCACATTTCATCACTATTCCCTACATCCACAAATTCTGCAGAATTTCTCTTCGCTTATTTCCAATGTTCTTGTAAAACAGGGGGGTCTGATAGAACAAAATTTGCAAAAGGAAGCGCATGTAGAAGCGCTTATGGAATCTATTTAAAAATAACTGCAAAGTCGTGCAGCCGTGGAAAGTAGCTTGGTCGTAGTTATGCACACGCATACGTGCGCATGATCATGATTGTTCGCGTGTTGTGTACCTCTATGAGTTTGAGGAAGATGACCGAGAACATAGGATTGTAAAAGGACAAGGAATAATAAAGTTTTATAAAAAACTCGATGGCATTATTGTGAAATAATTTATTTATTATATTAGTTTTGTTTTGATTAATATCAATTAATGTATGTGCATATAAATAAAATTTCCACATATTCATTCCATTTGTTTTCTTAAATTCTTCAAAATACGAACGTAATTCTTTTAATATACTATTTTGTAAAAAGGGAAATGATTTAATAGTACTAATATATAGAATTCTGTTTAATATCATATCATACAAATTTTCATATAAGTACATATATTTTATATATACATTTATTAGTTGTTCTTGTTTTAAAAATTTTAGACTAAGATAACATATTTTTAATATATACGGAAGGTATTTATTCATTGTTCTAGTACCTTTTTTGTTATTACATTTTTGTATTATTTCTTTTGATATTTCGCAAAATAATGTGCTTGAAAAGGTTTTCATATTCCTTTCTTCATTCTCCTTTTCTCCTTTTAATGATGTCGTTCTATTTTTATCCCTATTCGCCACACTCACATTAGTAGTAACATCTTTTAAGTACTCACTTATCAACGTTATATTATTGTTCATAAAAAAATGGTTTGTGCTCATAAAGTTATTCATATCTTTTATATTGTTTACTAGCCTTTTCCCAATATCGACAAAGCCATCTTTTCCCTTAAGTGCGCAAATGGTCTTTGCGTTATTTTCAGGCATACCTAGATGACCTTCTATCCCATCATCCGTTCTTCTCTCCCTCTCGATCGCTTTTTCTTGTTCATAGATGCAATGAGCAGGAGCGATGCTGCCACTTCCGCCACCACTTCCGCCACCACTTCCGCCACCACTTCCGCCACCACTTCCTCCGCAACTTCCGTCGTCCTTTCTGTCCTTCCCACTTTCCTTATTCTGTACTGCTCCAATAACGGCAGTGTTGCTTTGTCCTCGATCTGTTCCCATTTTACAGTCATCGACCGTCTTTTCCACACCTCTAAACATTTTTTTATTTTCCTCCCCCTCCTTAACTTCGCTCCCATTTTCAGGAACGAAATCAAAAGCTCTTGCATTGGTATCTTCAGGAGTGTTTCTGAATTTTCTCTTTTCAAGATAAAAAAACTCATCAATAATGGAAAAAAATTCCTTTATTTTAACATAGTCAATCTGTGGTACATTTAACAGTGCCGATAATAGCATAATGCTGTTTTTTTCTTTCGCCGATTTTAACATTTCCCCATTGCTATCATCTTCAAAGTTTTCGAAAAACGAGAGAAAATTTCCTTGCCCATTATTAGAAATTACTATATATTTCAATACGCTAATTAATGGTATCCTTAAATAGCTTTCACTGCACTCATTGGTAAATAATTTATACTTTCTCTTCTTTAGTTCTCCCACATCTGAGTCATGACTGCTCCCGCCGCTACTCTTGCCACTGTTCCAGTGGTTACTGCTTCCACTGCTCGCGCTATTACTCCTGGCACTGTTCCAGGAACTATTCCTGGAACTACTCCGATCACTTCTCCCATCATTACTTTCATAACTACTTCGGTTATTGTAATCACGCCTCACATTTGATTCCTTTACACATTTCGTGCTATCTACCTTCCTTTTTGTGTATAAACGTGTACATCTCTCATTTTTGCTTCCAATACACGCGATACCATTATGAGCCTTAAAAATTGATCTACGGATGGTTCCTTCACCCTCTCCATGGTGGTTATACTTGTGGCTATTTTCTGCTTTTCCCCCTTCCCCTGTTTCAGAGCCTTCTTTCTTCTCATCATAATCCCCACTGTCACTGCTTTCATCATGACTTTCGTCCTCGTCTTCATCCTCGTTTTTGTTTTCATCCTCGTTTTTGTTTTCATCCTCGTTTTCGTCCTCGTCCTCGTTTTCGTCCGCGTCCTCGTCCTCGTCCTCGTCCTCGTATTCATCCCCGTCCGTGTACTCATCCTTTTCTTCTTCCTCTCCTTCCTTTTCATCTCCCTTCTCATACTTCTTATCCCGCACGTAAGCTTGGATATTATTTGTTCCTTTTCTCATATCCCACATGTCATCGTTATACATCCCTCCTCCGAAGTACTTGCCCAGGTTATCTGGGTATACATATTCTCCGCCACGAAAATCATTTCTAATACAACTACTATCACCTCCATTTGCAACAATGTTTGTACAATTGTAGTGATAGTTACCGTAGTGATGATCACCCTCGCAGTAGTCATCCTCGGTACATATACCGATGCCCCCACTTCGCGTATACGCGCTTTCCACGGATTCACTTTGTGCATGTGCACTATCCGTATGGCCAGAATTGCCTCTTCCATCTGGAGCTTCTTCCCAGTAAAGATCCCCTCTACATTGACCTATCTTTATATCGTCACTATTATTACCTGTCTTTTCAGAGCATTTTGTTGTTTTTATCCCCCTTTGCTTATGATCAACAGTATCTAAAGCATATTTAACTAAAGAGAAGAAATTATTATATATCCCAAAGTAAAAGAGAGATATCCAAAAAATCATACTATTCTTTTGTGTTAAAAAGTCGAAATTGCTTTTACAAAAATAAAAAGATATTCCATCAATAATGGAATACTTCAATAATATATTATTAAATAGTAGAGAATATTCACATAAATCATCTATATTTTTTATTTTAATAAAATATTTTATTTTTTTTAATATTTCTTTTGTCTTTATTTCATCAGAAAAACTTGATATTCCATCTTTTATAATACTATTGATAAACTCAATAACGTTAAAATATTTATCTATTTTTATCATATCCTCTTCCTTAATATTGTATTTTTCTTTATACTGTAAACATAACATCATTCGAAGGTTACCATAAAACATGCTATCAAATGGCAATGATCCTTTTTTTTGTGCATTCTCGTTCATGTATACATTCCTTTTTCCCCTCCCTTCGTTGCTGCTTGATTCAGTGCTTTCTCTTCTTTCCTTAACTTCAAACCAGTTTTTTCCATCCCCCCTTGCTTGGCTTTCATTTGGTAAAATGTTGACTGAACTAATGTTCTCTACGTTAACCTTTATCCTCTTCGCATTCTTCTCTTCTTCACGTGTAGCTAGGATCCTCTTCAGAATAATTTTTTGCTCCAAGAGGTCTACTCCCTTACCGGTGCCTTCTCTACCGATGCCTTCTCTACCGCTACCTTCTCTACCGCTACCTTCCCTACCGAGGCCTATCATCCCTTTATCATCATTTGAAAACGCATCGTTCTTCCCCTGAGACTTTGCATAATCACCTGATTCCGCGTTTTTCGCTCGCTCTAAATATCCAAATGAGTAACTATTGTGCTTATATGCACGGAGGGAAATAACATATAATTTCGAGTTATCTTCACAGTGCAATTCTTCCTTTTCATCATTTTCTCTATTACCGTTAGTGATTTTGTCAAAACAGGTCTGCAATTTTTGTAATGCATTTTCGAACTTCTCCGATACAGGACTAAACTCTGGATTCCACGGTGCGTCCACGTCGTAAATATCTTCACGCGTGGTATCTCCATGGGTCATTTTCTCCCCGCGAACTACCTCTCCCCCGTGAGTTATTTCTCCTCCGAGAACCATTTTCTCACTTGTCGCTACTGCATTTTCACTTTTATTAATACCCGTGCTGCTAACACTACCGCTACACCCATCCAAGGTGATAACCCCTTCACTAGTTTCGTTACACTCTTTTGTTTTTTTGATGTATTCCTTACCATGAACCTCCACTTCGAACTGTTCATCCCTGTATTGTTTCTTCTCAGACAATATATTCAATAAAAAATTATCCCTTTCATTTAAGATAATTTGCAGACATTTCAATCGTATTATATGCATGCATAAATTATACAAAAATGCTTTTTCATTTTCTTCCCCTATTAACACTATTATTTCATCGATTAAATTGGATATTATATTATCATTACTATCTTTAAGTTTCATTCGTAATACAATTTCATCTATTATTGGTTCTACTTCTATATAGAACTTATGAGGACACACTACCCATATTTTCCTCTTTACCTTAATGGAAGTAATTTCATAAAAATATTTCGCAGCTGGTGTATCTTCCGATAAGATTCCCAAAATGTCTACTGGGATTATGTCTATTTTTTCCAGAACAATTGAGAACAAAGGTTGCATTTCTCTTACTTGGAACATATGAGTCATTTTTTGCACCAGTCTAGCCAAGCTGTGAGAATGTGAAAAGAGCGTGAAAGGTGTGCGAAAGAGAATGCGCATGCACGGGATGCATACATTTACGCGAAAGCGCACACACACACACACACACACATGCTTGCGACGCGTTGCACTAATGCGGAATGGAGTTTGTCCCCCACATGCACATTCAGCAGAGTTCGCATGTTTTCATTTCCTTATTGCATATTACCATTCCTGCGACCTTTCCACCAAAATGACTTTGCTTAAGAACTTGGGGAACAGGTAATTATCAAATACATTTCTGTAGGTTATATGCTTTGGAATGTCCAGAAATTTTAGAAAATCCACCAGACCTGATAACGTGACGTCTTGGAATGACTGGGTCTGTTGCCATACTTTACAGGCACTTACGGCTGGGTAACTGTTCTCCTCTTCATTTTTCAATTTGTAGTTATCTATACATAAAAATAAACACGTACGAATTATTTATTTGGTGCCTTTTCTATTCTCTACTTTGCTAAGTTTGTCCCTTGCCTTTGCAGCTGTTAGCATTGCCTTTCTTTTCCAGCGCTGCCACCAGCGACACGGTTAGAGGCTCTATTAAGGGCATTTTTTCGCCATTTATCCTATTTTTTTTTTTTTTTTTTTATTTCCCCCGCAAGGATTCCCTCATTTTCTCAGTTTTGTTGCTTTACATTCTATCCACCTAATTAATGCGTTTCGTCCAGCGGGTCCACAATTTAAGCCCCCCCTGAACAGGTCTCCGTTATTTTGGTAATTATCAATACCCCCTTTGTTAAAAAAATTTATGTACTTTAACTGTTCTTTTCTATTCCTTTCGGCATACCTTCCATTAAAATTGAAATTCCACCCAGTACTCATAACTCAAAAATAAAAAAATAAAATAAAACAAAACTACGGGAATTTTATGCACAATCTTGTTTGTATGGGGGAAGGGGATGGGGTATATAAAGCAAAAAGTCCATAGTGTTTTACGTAAACATATACATATGCATTTACAAAGCACAAGTGCTACTAGTACCGTTGATGCGGTCAAAACAGGTGGGTGTGACGAGTGCAAATACTCACCGAAAAGGATGTATTCCTCATATTTACGTGTAGGTGCATGCGAGAATATGCACATTTGAAATTATACAAAATTATTAATATGAATATATACACGTGTGTATTGCATACTTATATATGTATATGCAATGTTTGTCTCGGAATAGGTAAATTTCCGTGTAACTTATACCTCAATTTCCTATTTACCATTTAGCATTACTTTATTTACGCTGGAAGAATTGCTTATTTGCCACTCAATGCGTGTTCATTATTTTCACGGTTCGCTTAGCACGACCTTAATGTTCACTCAGCACGCACATAACGCTCGCTCAGCACGCCCTTACTATTCACTCAGCACGCACATACCTCTCGCTCTTTCCACCCATTTTTACGCCTCGTGTTTTCGTGCTCATGTTGACGCAGCACATTCATATCAACGGTTCATTCTTCAATACATGAGTCCTATCTTTCCCGCGAGCTCATGTTTCTACTCATATAACTAAAAGGAGCAAAATTATATATGCATAAACGTCGTGAAATCACGCCTTCGTCAACATTTTTTTTTTTTTGGTATTGTATACATTTTCGCCGTAAACAATTGAACAAATGATATAGTACTCCTTTTCACACCCTGCTTAGCTTTTCTTTTTAACAACTTGTTCTTATGTACACCTGGCAAAATTGTGCAAGGAAACATTTTATAATTTCCTTTATGCAATAATATGAGTGAGAATAGTTACACTGGGAAGGTATGGGCATTATATACATATTTTCCTTTTACATAATCGATTCTTTTTTATGTTTATTTTTATGGAAATATGTGTCTGCACGTGCAGTAGTGGTCAAAAGAGAGGCATTTGATAAAGCATTCCCACACGCGATGGCTTCTTCAGCAATTATTACTATCCCACTGTTACGTACGGCTCTGCATTCCTGCATTAAACCACATTTCATTTATCTTCCATTTTGTATTGCAAAGATTTAACATGTGCAAATAAGAATGAGTCTTTTTTTTTTTTTTTTTTTTTTATTTTATTATTATATTTTTTATTTTTTTTCATACTTCCAGCATTCCTCATTTTCGATATTCTACATTCAAAGGAGAGCACGTAAAAAGTTGTTGAGACTATAAACTGCACACATATGTGCACTTGGGAAGCTTGAGAGGTATATAAAAGCATCCAAAGTTTTTTGCTGACCATTCCAGTGGGAAAACAAATTTGCATAAATGTGAATTATTAGTGTGTTTTTTCTTTTTTTGGATGAAAAAAAAAAAAAAAAAAAAAGGGAATAAGAAAGCGTAGGAAAACAAATGTGATAGCACAAAAAAAGGCATGACAAATGGAGACCGCTAAACTGTTAGGTAACCATCAAAAGAACTGATGTTAAGTATCGCGTCTCCGGGAGAGAAATATGAACAGGGTGATCTGAACTTATTTTTCCCTCGCCTATAATTACGCCCTCACATTTTGACCATTTCATGGATCGTCTTATACAAAAAATTAGCTCTTCATAACCAACTAATTTGTTACAACTTGATACAAATACATAACCCGGCTTTTGTATTATTTTAAAAGATATATACAAAAGTTTTTCATAAATTTTTAGCGCACATGGTAACAAATAATTATTACGTGCTAGTGCAGGAGGGTCTATCAATATTACGTCATATTTTTTTTTGAAAAAATTATGTTTATAATCATCTTGAAGTAGTAAGGTAGATATATCTTCCTCATCAATAGTGTATTGCTTACTCTTTCCGTAAATGTGTATTTTTTCTACATCAGTAAAAAGTTTCTTCTCCTTTTTTTCACAAATAACTTGATTGATATCATCCCCCTTTTCTGAACTGCTCATGTCCATTTTGATAAAATTTTTTTCTTCACGTGTTTCACTTGTATTTGGCAAAATAGTACACCCTTGGGGGGGATAGATTAGGTTCTTCTGTTTTTCCACCATCATGGGTGAATTTACTGTACGCGTGACTGTTTCTTCTTTTTCACCATATGCTACTAACAAGGTGTGCAAAGAAACATTAAGAAAATCTTTAACACAGGAGTGGACAAAATTTACCTTCTCTAAGACATTATTATATTGAGCCGTTTTTATTCCATTTTGAATGGCTAAAAGGGATGAATCAACACATGTTACTTCTTTAGCACCGTAATATGCTACGGTAATTCCGAATGAGCCAATATAGGAATATAAATCCAACACATTTTTATTTTTGCAATACGAAATAAGCATGGATCGATTAAACCTTTGATCATAGTACCATCCTGTTTTTTGTCCTTTCAAAATATCAACAAAAAAGGTTATTCCGTTTTCTCTAATTTCTATAGGTGATTTGTATAAGCCTTTATACACTTCCTTTTTTAAGGGTAATTTTTCTAATTTTCTTATTTGGTTATCATTTTTCAAAATTATTATTTCTGGTTTTAGTATATTTTCTATACTTTTTAATATGATATGTAACAATATGTCCATACCACTTGCATTAATTTGAACACATATTAGTTTATCGTATTTATCAATAATGATACCAGGTAAAAAATCACTCTCTGCATTTACAACCCTAAAAAAATTTTCATTGGGAAATATGTTTATCCTTTTTTCATATGCCCTCTTAATTCTCCAATTAAAAAACTCTTCATTTATATACTCATTAACATTTCTGCTCAATATCCTTGATGCAATTGTGGAATTTTTATTATATATTCCTATACCGATATTTTCATTCATTTCATCTTTTATATTAACTAAACAAGGGCTAAAAAGAAATAACTCATCCACATTTTTTACATCTTTTGCATATAACCATGGAAAACCGTTTACTAAATTTTTAACACATTTTCCATTAGCAATTAAGGTTGGTCTCTTCACAGGATTGTCTACATAGCTAGTGAAGGAAACATTGCGTTTACTGTACCTTGGTAGTAAGATATCCCTTTTCGTTATACTCTTCTTACAATTCTTATTTAAAAAAAAAAACAATTTGTCTTTTGCACAAGTAAACAGCACCACCATATGAAAGGCTTAAATAACACTTCTCTAATAGGGGGTTCTTCTTAACTATTTATTCTTTCCAAATTGTTTTGTGTGTAATGTAAGTAATTGTACATGCATGTGTGCCTTCCAAAATTTATGTGCTTAAAAAAAAAAAAAAAAAAAAAAAAACATAGTAAGGCAATGATTTTTCTTCGTTTTAACGAGTCCCCCTTTTGCAATATGTCATTAAAATATCATGGTCACATTTTGCGGATATGCGTATACTCGTATGCATGTATATAGGTATATATACTTAAATGGTTAGCAATTATCCCCTGTAGGATCCGTTTCTTTATTATTTTACCGTTTTCTGCTTTTTCTTTTCTTCCTAAAGGTAAATTTAACTATCACGCTGTACAACTAGTATACGTAAAAAGGCTAGATGCCATACCCTTTTTTTATTTTCCTGTTTTTATTTTTATTTTTTTTTCTCAAGAAATCTTACTTATGCAGGAACAACTGAGGAAATTTTTGTTTTGTTCGTTTTGATTTTTTTTTAATTTTCACTTTTTTTTTTTTTTTTTTTTTTTTTTTTCCAATTTTATAATTTATATTATACTAAATTGTTTTATTTATTTATTTTTTTATTTATTTATTTTTTTATTCATTTATTTTTTTATTTTTTTTTTTTTAATTTCTTTTCTTTATCACCAAGTAAAAAAAAAAAAAAACCCCCAAACAAAAATCGCGAAGGGGCAAAAGGCTAATGTCAAAACAAACTTAATTCATTTCAGTTAAAGAACAGGAATTGCATTTCCAGGTTCATTATTTTACGAAATCATCATAATTTCAACAAAGTTGAGGGAGGAATGCGAAACAATCACCTAAGAAACCAATTCCGTGTTTTTTTCAAACGCGAACAAATCATCGCATGTATAGTCAAACGAACGAATAGGCGAGGAAAGAAGCAAAAGAAGAATTGATCGTACAAGCGAGCTTTCTAAGGAAAAGAACAGGTAAAAAAATAAAAGAAGGCAAAAAAAAAAAAAAAAGGAAAACAAACCACGAATAAGCAGACATCTAGCGCATGAGCAGGGGTGCAACGCATGAGCATACATACCACGTATAAAAATATTTAGAGGCACGTCAAATAGACTAAGAAGGAAGAAAAACATTCTACGAAACATTGAAAATACTGGGCAACAAATACGCGTAGCCATAGACGGACAAACAAATATACGCATAAATCATCACATAGACACGTAGACACACGGACGAATGTAAGCGAATACACGAATCCCCCCTTTTCAATGCATCCGTCCTGCCATCTATAAATCAAATGAACTGCTTAATTTATATCATGTAAAGATTATCTCTATAGCAAATATTCTCTTCTGATACAAGGGAAATTCAAACAAAAGGTACATATACACATGAACATGCAGATATAAGTGCATATATACATATGTATTTATATATGCATGTGTGTATAAACGAGTGTATGCGTAGCTATATTATTTCCAATTGCGAAGATAGGCCAATATAGGCATTTACTACCACCCATTCAGTTAGTAAAGGCTGAGAATAGAAAAGTTACAGTGATAGAATGTATAATGGAATTGGGCTGAAGACCCCGAGAGGTTCGGGGACAAATGGTTATATACAGGCGAACATTGCACATATTGGACGTGCTAGAAATACAGCGAGAGAATATGAAAAGTTTCGATACGAAGTTAATACAAATAATTTAATTGACAAGAAATATACATGTGATTTCTCTATTATCGAACATGAGGAAAAAAGAAAAATTGAATTAGATGTTATGTTGTATGAAGAAGATATGAGAGCACAAGGAAGAAATAATGTAGATGAACTAGTTAAGAATTATAGAAACAAACTATATTTGGAATACAATGAAAAAAGAAAAAGGGAAGATATGTTAAACTTAACTTCAAATCGTATTATTGATATTAATGAAAATACGCACATGCTTAATGATAGAAAGAGAAAGCAGGTGGAAAATTTGCAGAAGGCTTTGAAAATTAAAAAAGATGATGCGAATGGGAAGAGGGAAGATGGGGAAGGAGGGAGAGAGGATAGAAAAGAGAGAGTGGAAGATAGAAAAGAAAGAAGGGAAGGTAAAGAAGGTAAAGAAAGCAGAGAAGAAAGAGAAGGTAAAGAAGGCAGAGAAGGCAGAGAAGGCAGAGAAGGAAGAGAAGGTAAAGAAGGTAAAGAAGGCAGAGAAGACAGAGAAGGAAGAGAAGGTAAAGAAGGAAGAGAAGGCAGAGAGCGTAGAGAACGTACAGAACGCAAGGACGCCAGAAGAGGCAGTGCGAAGGAAAAAGTGAAAGATACCTACAATAGAAGGGAAGATAGGAGAGACAAAAAGAAAGATGCATGCGTCGAAAAGGAAGAACATGTGCATGATAAGCATAAACACAAAAGGGGGGAATTAGCAGAAAGTGAGCGAAAGATAAACGGAAAAAGCACACACCGGCGTGATCAAGGATATAATGGAAATCAAGTATATGGCCAGGATGTTCAGCGCGCCGTGACACTTGCAAATGTGTGTGATAATGCATATGATGCAGAATCGTCCGGAAATTCGCAAGAGTCCGATTACTCGGAAGATTCCTCCCAAATATTGTCCTCTATAGAATCAAGGAATTCTAACGTTTTACCCACAATTTCAAGTGCAAAGCATGGTAAAAATGTAGGTGGCAGAATGAAAGTTAATAAATTTTTGAAACAAGCCGAAAATTCGCAAGAATTTCCTTATTCTAGGCATATGATTAATGAGGATAAGGTAACACATAAATCTACAGTGTCCCAACGCATGCCTTTGTTGAATTCTAAAAAGTCAGTACCAGTGCATTATGCACACAATTCGGACCACACGTCCTATTCAGTGAGTTCCTCTCATTCGGCCGGTTCCGAGACTGATGATTTATCGCATGACAAGGGGAATTCTCGCAACATTAAGCAAATAAAAAAGAAGGAAGAATCTAAATCGGCTAATAAAAGTACGAATATTGACAGAAAGAATTACACAAAGAAAAACATGGGTTCCAGCATCAGGAATAGTAGAAAAAAAGAACACGTCATTAGTGGAACGAGCACAGAAGAAACGATCATTGAGAATGAGGACGAAGGCAGCAGTAACAGAAACCAACACAGGCACCGCTACAGCGGCAGCCCCAGTAACAGCGAACTCAGGAAAGCCAGCAGCAGCGGTGGTATGCATACGGATAGAGCAGATAGGAGGAACCAAGATGTACCCGAAGCCACAAGCGCATACGAAAGACGAAGAAGTAAACAGAAGAAGAGAAGAACTCTCAAGAAAATTTATGCATCCCCCTCGCAGCAATGTGATAGTGACGGACATCATAAAAATTTGAAGTTCCATAAACGTGATGTGGAAGATGAAAGAAGAAAAAGTAGAAGAAGTCGAAGTAGAAAAGGAAAAAACAGAAGGGAAAGAAGTAGAAGTGCGTCTGCACCTGTAAGAAAAAAAGAAAAATGCAAAGAAGTCCCTTTTAAAAACGAGAAAGAGAAAAAAACGAAAAATATGAACAATTCGAGAATAGGTAATCTTCCGAGTAAGGATGAAACATTAGAATTATTAAATGACATTAAAAAATATTATAATAAAAATGAAGAAAGATCAAATTCAAAAAAGAGCGATTCGGTGAACTATGCACAACAAAATGATCTATCTGATAATAGTATACCACCTAATTATAAAAAAAGAAGTAGAAAGAAAACCGTACAAAAAGGAGACGATATCTCCAGGAGTTCTAGCAGTCAGTATTCTTCGCCTAGTCCTAACTCAAGCAGGAACAGGCGCATTAACAAAAGGAAAAGGAGTCATAAAAATACGTCGGATAGTTCGTCTTCTTACTCTGAGCAGATATATGTACACAAGAGAAAAAGAAATAACAAAAACAGAGAAGAGAATAGTAGCGATGCTGAGTTGAATAAGAGCTCCAAAAGGTATAAAAGGAAAGAAGAAAGTGTTAGTGATGGCGAACTGAAGAGAAGCGAGGAAGAAACAAGAAGAACACGCCCTAAGGAAAAGGAAGAAAAAGGAAGAGAATATAGGAATGAAAGGCGCAGGGAATTTCGAGAAGAAAAACGCAGAGAATTTCGAGAAGAAAAACGCAGAGATTTAGGGGAAGAAAAACGCAAAGAATTAGGGGAAGGAAAACGCAGAGAATTAGGAGAAAAACGGCGTAGAGAAAGACTAAAGGAGGATGAAGACGAAGAAGGAGAAGAAAAGAACAAAGATACCACGAGGTGGAAAGAGGGAAAAAACAAGAAGCATCACAAATGAAAAAGAAGCTCATGAGGAGGTATATGCAAAATGCAAGAAAGTGAAGACGAACTGGTTGCTGAGAGACACACAAAGAGAGAGAAAGTAAAATATTACAGCAAACGGGATTTTTTTTTTTAAAGTATATTATTCCCATAAATGAGGATGAAAGAATGATAACACATGAATAGTGTATGCACGTACAAAGAGCAAGGGCAAAAAAAAAAAAAAAAAAAAAAAAATGATTATAACAAATGACAGTTCAAAAACAAAAAGTACAAAAAAAAAAAAAAAATATAAAATAAGTAGAAAACAAAATAAAGTGATCTCTATATATTATTTTAATAAAAGAACAGTGTTATAGTGCGCAATTTAATGTTCTATCTTTGAAAATACCATTAAGTGCAAATGGATTGCACAAATTTTATCTTGAATATATTTAAACAAAAGCTGCGAACGATACCGTATGTTTGTGCCTTTTTACCAAAGTTTTTCCATTTCCCACTTTTTTTTCCCTTTTTGTTTGTGTAATTTTACGTGTTTCGAAATTTTACTAATTTTAGTAATTTTTCTCTTTTTTCCCCCCGTTTTCACAATCGAGGGAACTGAGCCAAAGAAACAACACAATTTTAACAATTTGATGTGTTTTAAAAAAAAAAAATGATTGTAAAAAAAGTTTAATTGGAAAGTATATTCCCTGTATATAGGGTTATTCATTCACTTAGTTGGTCTTTTTTTTGGGTATGTCAAAAAAATAATGGGATAATCAATACTCAGATGAAATGCTCCGATGCAGTGATAGGAGGGGAAAATATGAAGAGAGGGACATCGATGAAGAAGTAAAGACAACAACATGTATCATTTGCGTATAAGGTATAGATGCATACAGGTTTGCATATTATATGAATATGCATGCAAAAATGCACTCCTACACACAAATGTGCAAAATGGTGCAAGGGTTTTTAGCTCCTGCTTTTGTTTTTAAACCATTGGAGTAAACCTCCCAACAAACTTACAGTCTCGAATTGAGTATCCTTTTCGTTTAAAGACTTCAAAAAATAATCCTCATTATTGTCAGAAATAAAATCCTTTTGGTGTATATCAATTAATTTATCATTTTCAAAAAAATTATCACCCCCAACAGTTATTACTTTTCCTTTAGTAAAAAATTCTACCCATATACGATATAAGTATTTTGTTAAAAATGTGATTGTCCATGCAATTGGTGCAATTATAAATAAAAATAAAGAAAGTGTAAATTTATATGTATTTTTATTTTCAAGGGAATACAATTCATTATAAAATGGACTAACATTATGTAAGAGATAAAAATTATTTTTAATGTAATTATATAAATAATCAACACATATACTATCACATATAATTAAAATATTTATTTCATTTTTTTCTGAAGATATTTTATAATCAGCATATAATTCTGAATTTTTAATTTTATTTCTTAAGTTATTTATTTGATCATATGTTGTTTCGTTAAAAAAGGAAAAAAATTTCCATTTTTTTATTTTCCTTTTGTTTATATCTTTTTTCCTTGATATGTTCTCATCATAATGAAAAGATACATAATAATACTTTGATTTTAATATTCTTAACAAAGTTGCATGCAAATTGTATATTAAATAAAGGGCATTTTCTACAACTAATGCGTTATAAAAATGGGGACAGTTATTTCGTAAATTATATTCTATATTATCTTTTACATTTACAATTTTATCATCTGAAATTTTATCATTTGAATTTTTTTTTTTTTCTTCGTTATATTCACTGTTAATTAGAAAATAATATAGTAGGGAAAAAATTTCTTTTGGATTGCTAAATATAGATGTTCCAATGCTGGTCAATTCTGTTAACCTATCTCTTCCTAAACAGAAATGTGGAATATTTAAAAGAAGACACTGTTGTATTATTGAAATATATTGACCATTAATTTTTTTCAAATTGAAATGAATACAATCAATCATCTTTCTTTGAATTAACTCGGCTCTATTAAAAGACTTTAATATTTTATCATAATCTACATATCCAATTCCAAATATAACACAATCATATTTTGTTTTCTTAATATCATTGATTATGTTCATATTTTTTATTTCTAATTTTTCTGCGTTATTCTTATTTCTTGGTACAAGATCGCAAATATGCAAACATATGTTTTTTTCTCCCCATCTGACTCGTACTCTTCTATATTCTGTCCCGCCTTCTGCAACACCCCATCCGTTTGCCCTTGTGCCGGTGAAGCACCTCCGCGCCGTGCCCCTAAGCATTCTAGCAGGTGCGCAGTTCATTCGCAGTCTATTCGCACTTTATGCGTAGCTTTTTCCCAGTTTAAGCCAGGTTTACGCCAATTTTACGCCAATTTTACGCCAATTTTACGCCAATTTTGCGCCAAACTTACGCCAAGTTTAAGCCTAGTTTACGCCAAACTTACGCCAAGTTTAAGCCTAGTTTACGCCAAGTTTCTCCGATTAGTCAATTCTCCCGTTTGCCCTTTGGATGTGCTTCCTTCTTCTCTTTTTGCACCCATAATAATGGAGGTTTTTTCCCCCCTCATGTGTATCACAAGTTCCATCTGCTACTAATAACTCATCGGGGAATGTTTATTCCAGAAGAGTTAGAAAACAAAAAAGGCTTTTCAATTTTGCTGGTCCTTTTCTTTGGTATAATTATCTGTTTCGAAAAAGAGAACCATGAACAGTTATGATAATAAAAAAAGAAAACCCCTTTTCTTATTTTTAGAGAAATAATACATTACATTTCTTATGTTATTCATTCTTTGACTTTTTTTTTTTTTTTTTCTACGCAAAATTATTTTAAAATTTAAGTATTTTATTTTTTTTCTTTTTCCTTCCTTTAAGCGTCGGGTTCATTTAGCGCCTTTTTGCACCGTGCTTGTTCCATTAAATATTTAGGGCTCATCTTTTTCTCTGTGTTTGATATATCTGGTGTCATTTGTACTACTTCTACGTATTGCGCGTTCTGTACTACTTCTACCTTTTGCGCGCTTAGTACTATTTGTACATTTACACATGCTCTACATGACCTACGTTTTTGCCATAGCCCCCGCTTCGCCGAATATGGGCTATTTTTCGAGGTGTCCCATACCATCAACATTATATCTTAATTTATTTTTTTCTCTCTTTTTGCTTTATGAATACTTAGCACTGCGTGCGAATATACATAAGTATGTAAGCATATATGGATTCTCCCTTTTAGCGAAAATATAGATCATTTAATTATAAAAGGGAAATAGCACTTTACGCTGAAAAAAAAGGAAACATATCGTAATCTCATTTTTGGAAAAAAGGGAGTTCCCAGCAGCACATCGAACAGTGTGCACACAGTAACGGTTTCCGCTTCTATGTCTTGACATGTACGCGTTACCAAGTAAAGGCTACATTAGTGCACATTCTTTTTTTACAGAGAAAATACTTTTCCTTTAAAATGTGAGGGAAGTGCAAAACAGAATAAAACGAGGGCCATGCGCTTAGTGCGCATGTGTATAATGTACAAAACATATGCATACATATATATATATATATATATATATATATATATATATATATATATATTAACACGTGTATATTAACGTGCATATGTTCACACAGCCACAGCGCTCATTGTGTTTTAGTACAACCGGTGTGTGTGCAGATGAAGGGAAATTTGCAGGGCGTAAAACGTTGAGAACTGGAACAAGACAAAATAATGGGGTCAAATAATCTGAGAAGAGTTTTTGTTGCTGGTTATGCTAGAACGCCCATAGGCTCCTTGTGCGGGAGCATTTCCCAAATACCGGTGCACAAATTAGGTTAAAACAAAAAAAAAAAAAGGAAAAGCAACAAAGAGGAGTCATTCATAAGTAAAATAGTCCTCACCTTCGCAATTTCCCCTCTTCATATGTATTATCTTGTCACAAAAACACACACATGCACACACATGGCGATACGTACGTAAATTCCTCCTTACAATAGCCGTGCCCACCATATTAAAAGCCCTTGAAAGGAGCCAACTGGAAAAAGAGTTCATCGATTGTCTAGTCTTTGGACAATCCTTTTCAACCGGCTGCGGACCTCTGCCACTGCAGAAGATTGCCATCGCGACGGGTACGATCCGCGCAACTGTTACCGAACCACCTCTAACCTTGCAATTGTTACCGAACCACCTCTAATCGCACCACCCTCTCACAGGCATCAACATTAACGCGAAGACCCACCTGGTGAACAACCTCTGCTGTAGCGGAATGGATGCTGTAACCATAGGATACGACTTTATCAAAGGAGGAAAAGATGTATGCATTGTGGGTTCAATGGAATCAATGTCTCAGAGTCCATTTTTTTTAAAAAGGTTAAGAACAGAAAAATATAATTTAGGAAATATACTTCTTAACGATAGTATTATAAATGATGGATATGATTACATATGTAGTAATAAGGAATTAAAGAAAGATAATAATATGGAATTATTTTGTGAAAAATATAAAATACCAAGAGTTGATTTAGATAATTATGTAATTAACTCATTTAAGAGAACAGCAAATGCTTATAGTGAAAATTTAATACAACAAGAAATATACCCATTAATTATTAAAAGAAAAAAAAAATTAGAGTTAGAAAAAATAATTATTGATAGTGATGAAATATATAAAAAATGTAATATAGATGATATATGTAATTTAAGTACTCAATCTATTGTTACCAATTATAATATAGCTCCTTTTGCTGATGGTGCATGTGCAATTGTATTGATGAGTGAAAAAAAAATGAATGAATTGGAATTAAATCCACTAGCAGAAATAGTAACTTATGATAATGCTGCTGTTTATCCTTCAGATGCACCTTTAAGTATATCCTATTCTATAATGAAATGTCTAAAAAAAATAAATAAACCTTCGGTAGATTATTACGAAATTAACGAATCATCAGCACTAGATGTTGTATTTAATATGAGAAATTTAAATTTAGATCCATCTAATGTTAATATTAATGGTGGGGCTCTTTCACTAGGACATCCAACTGCTGTTTCTGGTTCCAGAATTTTTATTTCATTAATTACGGTTTTAAAAAATTTTGACATGAAATTTGGATGCGCTTCTATAAATAACTACATGGGTGCATCTACATCGATAGTCGTAGAAAATGTATAAGGCACCTTTCTTAATAAACAATCAACCCCTCTTTGGTTTTTTCTTTTTTCATGTCGTCAATTGCACGTAGCAAATGGCAGTATGAACAGTGCAACTATGAAGTAATATATATGTATATATATATATATATATATAATTAATCACCACATTTGGACAATCCCTTTATGGCAACTTTCCCCTTCTACCTAGCAAAAACCGTTAGCATATTTCGCTACTATGCTTTTAACATAATAAGGAATTACTCAATATAGCCCCCTTCCACTGCTATTGCTTTGCGAATCGTCATCTATGCGTATGTTTCTATGCAAGGTTAATTAGCCGTTATGAGCATAACCGCAAAGAACTGGCCATGCGCAAAAGGTGTGCTGTTATTAAGACACGAATTCACAGCAGGCATAAACAAAAAAAAAGTTAAAAGCAGTAAGGACGGGAAGAACTGAATAACGATATGAAAAGAAATGACGAACTATCACGAACTACGTGGTTGTTAACGATGTACAAAAAAAAAAAAAAAAAAAAAAAAAAAAAAAAAAAAGATTATTGCAAAGTTGTAGAATAAAACGAATGAATGTTAATTCGTACAAGATGGCAGCGTATGCACTGATGGACAGCATAATGGAGAAAAAAGAAAAAAAAAAAAAATGCCGTTTTCTCTCTCCTTTAAATTTCATTTAGTGAATCGAAGCACATAATATTCATCAGGTTAACATCTTCAAATGAGTTACTAGAATTTTCCCCTAAATCATTGGTCTCTTTATTACACAAATCTTTTTTTTTTTTTTTTTTTTCTATTATTGAATATCTCTTTTTACTAACCTTTCCCTTATACACGTGATCCACAGTGTCTTCCACGTTATTACTATTTGAACTACTTCCATGAAAATCATATACCTTTCTTTTACCCTTTTCTTCGTTTGATGAGTAATCTGTTTGACTATTGTTATCCGTACAGTATTCATCACCTATCGCTTCACTAAAGATGAGTGTCTCTTTTGAAATTATTTGCTTCTTTTCTCGTTCCTCTATATTTTCCTCCTCTTTAACGTCCTCACTGTTACTCTCATGTACGCTTTCTCGTTCGTGCAATTCTTTTATTGCATTATCTGCTTTTTGTTCTTTCCCCTTTTTGCACCCATCTTCTCTATCATTTGTTCCTTCTTTCTTCTGCTCGGCGTATGTATCATCCCCTCTATTAAATTCTTCGTGTGTGGCTTCATTTTCGTTTGTGCGTATCTTTCCTTCCACATTTGGGCATTCTCCATGATTCGTATTCATTTCAGCGCTATTAAAAAATTCATTTATCAATTTTCCTTTTTGTTTATCATTCGAATCGCTTGTTTTACCCACTGGTGTGTTTATTCCGTCGATGGTATCTCTCTCCGCATAGGTTTCCCTCTCCCAATAGATTTCTCTCTGTTCATAGGTTCCCTTCTGCGCAAGCGTTTCTTCACCTACGTGCTCCTGCTTTACCTCCTCCGTCGACTGGTCACCTTTTCTCCTATTTTGTTGCAATACTTCCTCCAAATGGGAACCCCTTTCCGCTTCCTCTTTTTGTAAATTCCCATCAAGTTCACTTTTACTTTTTTGCTTTCCCTTAAAAATCTTAAAATTTTCTTTACGCCTAGAACTATGCTTATGAAGAAATGGAAACTTATTCTGCAGTTTTTCGCATGTATTTTTTCCGAAATGTAAATGCTGAATATGTTCAATAAACAAATTAACAGTATCATCATTACATTCATACATAGCATATGCATTATTTTGGGTATTTTTCGACTTTTCCCTCTTATGGTTATACATCCTATTGTTATGCAAAGAGTAATTTTGTTTGCAAGTATAGTCACTCTTTGGGTTTGTAGTGGGGAAAAAAGGATAAACGGAACTACTTTCGTAATCACACCTTTTGCCATACTTCGTAGAGCCACTTTTGTATTCGTTACTGTAATGAACTACGTCAGTATCTCCTCTACAAAATTCCCCTGCAAACATGCTGTTCCTCATTTCCATTACATTTTTTGCACATGCATCTGCAAAGAAGATATCTCTCTGCTCCTTCTTTGAGTGAGAGTTATTTCCGCTTGCAGAAAAGGAATTCTCAACCATTGGTTTCACTTCGTTACTGTCCTGTGTATCTTCTTCTTTTGTGTTCATGTTTTTGTTAAAATATTTTACAAAAGCTATTTCAATAACTTCATAAATTCCTTTATTTTTAAGCACGCTAATATTATACACATTTATTGGAATGCGCTTGTAATCATTAATCTTTTCATTAATAATGTTTTTCATCATATTCGAAAGTAACTCGTTACCTTCAACTTCTTCCACCGATATAAACCTCTTCTTGTTGTTTCTAATGTCGTTTATAAGGGCATTACATTTTCTTACAACTTCGTCCTTTGGGGGAGCTTCCATGTATCCCTTCTTTGGACATTGTGTCTTTTCATCATTAATGGTTCTCTTTTCGTTATGCATATCTCCCTTTTCGTTAAGTGCATCCCCTTTTTTATCATGTGTAGCTTTCTCGTACTCCAAGAATTCCTCCAAGGAGAGGTTACGCTCTATAAAGTAATGAACAACCCTTTCGTAGAGTGCGCCTAGGTAATAACCCAAGTGCACATTATCACTTGATAAGGCGAATTGCCAGAATTTACCATTTGTGTATACATCTATAGATTTTACATAATTCGATATGCAAGGTGCAGAAAAAAAGGAAGAACTATCTTCAGATTTGTTTCCCAATATGATAATTGGTTTTAAAAATAAGTGTTTCTTTATTTTCTTCTCCTTGTTATCATTATTTGTACTTATGCCTAAACATGATAGGTAAAAAATTACTTTAAATATATGTTTCTCACATTTTGCATCTATTACATAAAATATAACATCCGTATCTTCATAATAACAATCATATATATCTATAGTATTTGTTGATGTTCCCTCTAAATCATATATTTTTAAATTTTTTTTATCAAAATTAATTTTTTTCGTATTAAAACCAAGTGCACAGTTACTATTTCTATCTCCCTTTGCTACTTCTGTGTTCAGTATATCATATTTACTTTTGTTATGGTAACTACAAATTAGGTTGAACAAACTGGTTTTACCTGAACCACTTTCACCAATTATTAATATTTTAAAGTCTTTTCCATCCTGTGCATTAGAAAAAACGGCCTTAAATAGTGAAAACATATTGTCTTCTCCTTTTTTCCACTTTGCCACACCTCTCCTCGGGTGTTGCTCTGGTACTCGCCTACCTTATACTTATCGTTTTATATTCTGCAATGTTCTGTTTAACCTCTACGGTTAAAAATACATTTTACACATTGTGTTGATTATGCTATGGTAATTTGTTTATAACGAAGATTATGCGATTTTTTTATACAATTTGTATGACCTATAATAAATAAGATTTATCTTAAACTACAACCCCAGATCCTGCTTGAGCGAACATTTTTTTGCCTTTTCCAAAACAGTGCAAATTTTGGTACACGTTCTTGCAGCTGGGATCGTATCTGAATATACTTGCGTATACATATATTTATGCTTATGTACACACAGGCATTATGAAAACCTCCTTTTCCCTTTTCGTTAAATCTAGTTCATAATATATGCACAAGAACATATCTCTCCTTTATACAAAAAATAGCACTTCCCCTATGGCGTAAAATGCTGTCCCTCTTTTTTGCAACAATGTTAAGCCAATTAGGCACAAAAGGTATTAAAAATGAAAAGTCCTTTTTGCTAAAGGCACGTGTGAAATATATGCAAAATTACATGCTTATAAAAGTACGCAAAAGAACGCTAGGTTTACTGATGAGAGGAACGTTTTGTATTTTTATGGCCTCCTTCCCTAGGTAAGGTGAACTTTCCCTTATGAGTGGTGCATACATTTATGTTGTACTCGTAAATATCATATATACACTAAAACATATGCTTCGATGTATTCACATCAATTCGCAAGGGGAAAATTAAAACCTCGTGGGTACACACAGGAATGTATATATCAGTTAAATTTATTTCCCCTTCGCGTTTTAAAAATTAAGGGGAGGGAAGGATTAATTCTGTTTTTCTCATTTTTTTTTTTTTTTTTTTTTTTTGGGCCTATACTGTATCGTACCAAAAAATTGGTAGCTCTTAAATTACTTTTTGTAAAACTACAATTTTAACAAATAAAAAATGAAAATATAAAAAAAAAAAAAAAAAAAAAGTGCTCGAATAAGAATGAAATTATCATTTTCACTATTTCTTTTTTTTTTTTTTTAACGATTTGTAAACCATTAAGCATTTTCAAATTGAATGATGAATCTCATAGGCTATTATTCAGTAAAATGAAGCACTGTAAAAAATATTTAATTTAAACATGTTTATTGGCTTATACACTTATTTAAATGAGCTAATTCTGCAAATCATTATGTGTGATAGGGAAAAAATAGGTACTGTGTCACATTAATTTATTGTACTGATAAATTAAAAAATTGATAGCCCAATGAACAAATAAATAATTTTTAAAGAACTCACAATTCTTTCTCTACATTGATGAAAATAAGCATACAACCTGCTTAACATATGTATTAAACGGGAAATGCCCCTTTTCCTGTTTCTTTTCGTTTTAATACCTTATGGCGTATAATCGCACCTAAAAATGTTTATATAACTATATATAACCACTTTTGTGACTTTGCTTTACACTTCACCTTTGAGAAGTACCCGTAAGGTGCGAGAGTAATATCTGCTGAAGTCCTGCATGGGCGCAATGTTATTCATCACTTTTTGTTATTCCGAGTGAGTGCATATAAAAATATAAAAATGCATACATAAGTACACCATATGCGCAACATGTTGTAAATAGCCTTATTCCAGTAACATTAACGGTGCGTTAAAAAATATACAATTAGAAAAATATTGGCTGCCTAATAGCTATCGAGTATTTTATGTGAACATAAAATGTTAGGGGACCCCCAAAAGGGTGGGAGAAACCGCCGCTTGTAAAACGGGGAATGGCTTCTCATATGCACACATGAATATATATATATATATATATAAGTACACACATTTTTACATAATTATGTGCCGAATTTAATGCTTGCACAGCCGAGAAATTTCCCCATTTACATGCGACTTAACTGCACAGTGAACCTTTTTAACAAACAATTTAAATGATAAAAATTGTGCACGTGAATATTTAAGCATACTATGATGGTGAACTACATTATATGAGTTTTAAGTACTTATGGCTGCCTTCTACGCATTTATAACTTTAACATTTTAGCTGTGTTCATCAGTATTGAGAAAAGGAGAATATATTTATTAAATATGCGAATGGTAGCATTTTCACAAAATTTACAATTTATTTTTCACTCTACTTTTTTCCATTTTTCGATACAACTCTTTAATGGAAGTAATGGCACACATGGCGATTTTTTTTTTATGTATGTGCGTAAAAACATATTATTGGTAGAGCAAAAAATCCTTAACAATTTTATATCATTAAGCGTATATTTCGACGAAAAAACCATCTACTACAAAAATAAGTTAAAAAAAAAAAAAAAAAAAAAAAATTTCTCTCCGAACTGTATATTATTCATCAAATAGCACTTGGAGACGTGGCGATTTTTTCCTAATTTTTTGAACTCCATGATTTTACATGCATTTAAATTGTAACAGATTACAAAAATGACCAAACTCTTTTTGTTATAATAACATATCAATGGAATAAGAATTTTTTTCTTTTTTGAACAGTCATCAAATGTTTATTTGTTTTTTAAGCCATTTGGAAAATTATTGAAAAATGCTATCTGGCAAAAATTTTATCTGAATGTGTTAAATTGCTTCAAATAAACCAAAAAAAAAAAAAAAAACGCCATACACGTATAACATTACACATGATGATGATGTATAACGTTTCACATATGCGCATGGAAAAACTCCATTATTATATAGTGCACAACAAAATATCTTTGTGCTATGTCAAGGGGTAACCTGAATGAACTGTAGCAATAGCTTTTTACTGTAAAGTTGGAAAAATTTGTACATAATGCTATTTGCGTTCACCACCACCTCTTCCCTTTCGTTTAATGCACAAACAATTCTTGAAACAGCATGTAAAGTTTAAAATGTAATATAAAAAAAAAAAAAAAACTCGTATTGCCGCTTTATATGCATCGTATGCATTTTATCGGTGTTACGTATAAAAAATATATTTACAAAAAATAGCTTTGGACTATACGTACACGCATAACGCTTATATATTATATGTACCCGCACATATCGCAGAAAAAACAATCTAGCAATTATGTGCTTTTTCCACACGCATTTGAAAAGGTTAAAAAAAAAAAATAATTTAACTTCGGCTATCTCACCATATTTTTTCATCAACATTTTTATTAGGGCATTTAATCATACCTAGTTATATTCACATAGGGGGAGATTATACATAATTTTGGTTTTTTCCCATTATATTTTATGCTATTTTTACTTCCTCTTTTACCAAGCATAAAAAACACATATATATATATATATTTTCATGCGGGCAAAAGTACATACGTGCACAAGTGTCATATGCAACGTGTATGCATCCATTTTATTTTTTGCAAAATTAATATTCACCCGGTAACATTTCGCCACATTTCAATTTTAAATAAAATAAACACGTATGAATTGATCGTTTTCACATTTCTCTTTAAAAAAAAAATAAAAAATGTAGAGTAATAATAATTTTGCAAATATATTATCGAAAACGCGAAATTGTATTTATTCAAATACGTGAGTATAAACATATGCATGCATGTACAAACATCATATACATGTTCACCCTGCCGAAGTTACGCAATTGATTTTTTCATCCACAAATCTGTATAAGTGCGTAGAATATTTAATGTACGATTCGCGTGAATATTTGGGAGTGTTTGCATAAATTCGCCTGCAAAGTGTATGCAGAGGGCACTACTTAAATACAGCAACATATACGTATACACGCAAATATTGCACATACATTTCACACAGAGTACATACGGCACGTTGTGCAGCGCGAAACGCGGAAAAGGCCTAAAAATTACAGAAGGGTCAATCAATCACTTTTTCTCTCCCCCAATACAATCGTTTTTTTAACAAAGTCAGAACAAAATGGTGAACTTTACGGTGGATCAAGTTCGTGAGATCATGAACAAAACGAAGCAGATTAGGAATATGTCTGTTATAGCACATGTCGACCATGGAAAGTCAACGTTAACAGATTCGCTAGTTTCCAAGGCAGGAATTATTTCTAGTAAACATGCAGGAGATGCTCGTTTTACAGATACTAGGCAAGATGAACAAGAAAGATGTATTACAATTAAGTCCACTGGTATTTCTATGTATTTTGAACACGATTTGGAGGATGGAGAAGGAAAGAAACCTTTTCTCATCAATTTAATTGATTCTCCAGGACATGTTGATTTTTCCTCGGAAGTTACTGCTGCGTTGAGAGTTACCGATGGTGCGCTAGTTGTTGTTGACACTATTGAAGGTGTTTGTGTACAGACAGAGACTGTATTGTATCAAGCTTTAGGAGAAAGAATTAAACCAGTATTACATGTAAACAAAGTGGATAGAGCTTTATTAGAATTACAAATGGAAGTAGAAGATATATACCAAACATTTGCAAGAACTATCGAAAGTGTCAATGTTATTATTTCAACATACACAGATAAATTAATGGGGGATATCCAGGTATATCCGGAGAAAGGTACAGTCTCCTTCGGTTCTGGTTTACAAGGCTGGGCATTTACTTTAGAAACTTTCTCAAGAATTTATTCCAAAAAATTTGGTATAGAAAAAAGTAAAATGATGCAACGTTTATGGGGTAACAGTTTTTACGATGCTAAGACTAAGAAATGGTCAAAAAATCAACAAGAAGGATATAAGAGAGGTTTTTGTCAGTTTATTATGGAACCAATTTTAAATCTTTGCCAATCTATTATGAATGATGATAAGGAGAAATATTCCAAAATGTTGACGAATATAGGAGTTGAATTAAAAGGAGATGATAAGTTACTTACAGGAAAACAGTTACTAAAAAAGGCTATGCAATTGTGGTTGCCAGCAGGAGATACCTTACTAGAAATGATTGTTACGCATTTACCATCCCCAGCAGCTGCACAGAAATATCGTGTTGAAAATTTGTATGAAGGTCCTATGGATGATGAAGCTGCAAATGCTATACGTAATTGTGACCCAAATGGACCATTGATGATGTATATTTCTAAGATGGTTCCAACATCAGATAAGGGAAGATTTTATGCCTTTGGACGAGTCTTTTCAGGTACAGTTGCAACAGGACAAAAAGTCAGAATTCAGGGTCCCCATTATGTCCCAGGAGAAAAAACAGATTTGTACGAAAAGAACATTCAAAGAACTGTATTAATGATGGGTAGATATACTGAGCAAGTGCAAGATGTACCATGTGGTAATACGTGTTGCTTAGTTGGTGTTGATCAGTATATTGTAAAATCTGGAACAATTACAACTTTTAAGGAAGCACATAACATTGCTGATATGAAGTATAGTGTTTCCCCAGTTGTTCGTGTTGCTGTGAAACCAAAAGATAGTAAGCAATTACCAAAATTAGTGGATGGTTTGAAAAAATTGGCAAAATCAGATCCCTTAGTTTTATGTACCACTGATGAATCGGGAGAACATATCATTTCAGGTTGTGGTGAATTGCATATTGAAATTTGCTTAAAGGATTTAAAAGATGAGTATGCACAAATCGATTTTATAGTATCTGACCCTGTTGTTTCGTACAGAGAAACTGTCACGGAAGAATCGACCATTACCTGTTTAGGCAAATCTCCAAACAAGCATAATCGTTTGTTTATGAAAGCATTTCCCTTGGCAGAAGGATTACCAGAGGATATTGACAAAGGAAAGGTATCAGATAAGGACGATCCAAAAACAAGAGCCAACTACTTAAATAGTAATTACCAGTGGGATAAAAACTTAGCATTAAAAATATGGGCATTTGGTCCTGAAACAATAGGCCCAAACCTCTTAACTGATAATACTAGTGGTATTCAATATATGAATGAAATTAAAGTACACTGTGTGGCAGCTTTTCAATGGGCTTCAAAGGAGGGTGTATTATGTGAAGAAAACATGAGAGGATGCGAATTCCGAATGTTAGATGTTCATATGCATGCAGATGCTATCCACAGAGGGGCTGGACAAATTATGCCTGCTTGCAAAAAATGTATATACGCTTGTGAATTAACCGCGTTCCCAAGATTAGTAGAACCAATTTACCTTGTAGATATTAGTTGCCCACAAGATGTTGTTAGTGGAGTTTACAGTGTTCTAAACAAAAGAAGAGGTATTGTTATTTCGGAAGATCAAAAATTAGGTACTCCACTCTTAAAAATTCAAGCCCACTTACCTGTTGCAGAATCTTTTGGTTTCACATCAGCATTACGTGCTGCCACATCAGGACAGGCTTTTCCACAATGTGTCTTTGATCACTGGTCAGTTCTGTACGATGATCCCTTTGACGCAAACAAAAATTCGCATAAAATTATTATGAACATTAGGGAAAGAAAAGGAATCAAAGTAGAAATGCCACAGTTGGATAACTACCTAGACAAGTTGTAAAAAAAGTTCGTTAAACACCGAGCTAACGCGACGTACGTAGGGGTCCATATAGCTGTAACCATAAGTTTGCCAAAAAAGGTAAAAAAAGGTAAAAAACGCTAAAAAGGAAAAAAAAAAATCAAGGAAAAAAAAAAAAAAATTCAAAAAAGGTCAAAAAAAAAAAAAAAAATGGGAAAATAACGCAGCGCAGAGTAATAACCCCATGGGCTGCACGTAGGTAGACGAGATACGCACATGTGTCCATTCATTTACATGCATGTTTGCATATGCGCGTAACGTAAAATAAGCCAAATTTTGACATGTAATTAAATTTGCACATATATTGTTTATGGGTGCACACAACGAATATGTAAATTCCTCTTTCGGTTGTTTACTCGCATTTTAAGTGAATTTTTTTACACATTTTACCAAATTAAGTTACTCTCACATTTTTTATCACAATAATTTTTCTTTATATATGAATAAACCAAACGCATAAAAGCATTTTTAACTGAATGGAACACATTTTTAATTCCAAAACTTCAATACATTTAGTATTGTGTAGCAAAATAGAACATTATGCGTAGGAAAAAAAGGTAAAGCTATGTAAAGGTTGGAAGGTGCAACAAGCTTTGGGTTCTAAAAACAAATCGTCAGAAAAGCCGCCTATGTGAACACCCGAAACAAGGGAAAGCAAAACGGGCATATAAAAAGATCTACCTTTTCCAAAGGTGTCATTGCAAGTATAGGTCGTAATGCATTGTGTTGCATGTCCAGCACACAGGGGTAATAATATATACTCTATGTTCACACGAATGTTATATGCAGATAGTGCCCTTTTGGCTCATCTCCCCTAAGATATCCAGTATGAACGTTCCTTCAAAGTGTTGCATAGAATACGATTACCCCAGGAGAATGGGCATTTTTGTCATAAAGGTTCGAGGTAAAATGGAATAACTAGTTTGTGATTTTTTTTAATTTCAACGTTGTAAATATAATATTTTGCTGCAACAGAAAGCGTTTAATTATTCGTTACTTTAAAAATAGGAAATAAAAAAATGTTTTAATTTTTCCTTTATATAAAAAGGGGAAATGTTTGAAATGTATATATTTATATGGAACATAATGGAATATAAGTTTAACAAATATGTAAAATAAAAATTTTGTTAAAAGCTTTTAAAAAATAGCTAGAAAAAAAAAAAAAAAAAAAAAAAAAAGTAAGCCCGTGGTTAAATAGGCGTGCTCTAGTTGGCCTATTAACGGACGTTCCCTAAATGGGCTCCTGCTCGAGGAGGGCCCCATTCAACATGGGAAAGCGTAAAAAAAGAAATAAAAGAGGAAAGTTGTCCTTTATTCGTTTTACACGTGGTAACAAAAAACTGGGAAAAAAAAAAAAAAAAAAAAAAAAAAGAGAAATAAGTCACAACTTATTCTCGAAAGCATGTAAATTCTACTTATCATCGCTATAACCGAATGAATTTTTTAAAATGGAGAGAGAGCAGTTAGGAATCCTGAAATTCTTTTCTAGTGCACAAATCTGATCGTTAATCATTTTGGTACATTCATCGAAAAATATTTTTTTAATTTTCGATACCATTCTCAAACAATCCAATATTTCCTTTTGCGTCTTATCTACCTTCAAACTGATAAGCTGATCATCTTTAAAATGAAACGTTTCTTTTAATAAGGTATCTATGGTCTTTTCACAATCCCGTTCTTTCACATTCCTTATACAGTGCGTACAATTAACATTTTGGCCACACGTATTGGTTAAATCATTCTTCGAAGCAACTAATACATCCAGTGTGCTATTTTCTGTCTGTTCCTTTTCGTTACATATGTCGTCTTTCCTATCTTTATTATTTGCACAGCATGTAGTCATATCCAATATGTCTCCTGTCAACGTACTACTGTTTTTAAGTTCCTCCTTACCTTTCTTACCTATATCATCATCAAATATAACTGTGTCACTACGTTTTCCACACAAAAAATTAGCGGCTTCTCCTTTTTCCTCCACCACTGCAGCTTGGTTATCTACACTGTTTTCAATTTTTATATCATTTTTCTTGTCCTCCTTGTCGTTACTGCTTTCTTCCCGCACAAAAGTACTCTTCTTAGAATCACTCCCTTCCTTATGTTTGCTCTTTTCCTTGTTCCTTCGAAAAAAGGAAAAAATACTTGAACTTTTCGACACTTCCTTATCATTCTCATTGCTGTTTGACGTAAACCCCGTTGTTCTATTACCTTTCGAGCTATTCATTTTCATTTCACCTCCCTCATGGGTTGTATCCGCATTTGTACTCTCACCTGCAGCTGTTCCACCTCCTTCATTATCGTCTTCTGTATTGTCCTTTGTCTCCGTTTTCATCTTAATTATTAAACGGTCGGATGCATTATTTCGAATTTTTTCATTATGATCTCCTATATGAATAATCTCCTCGTGACTACTGCACTTGTCAAAAGCGTTAGGATAATCGGATGTACTACTTCTCACCATATGTCTGTCCCTATTGATATGTAACTCTTCCAAAGGTAAATTAACGTTTATGGGTGTAGTCCCTCCACTTTCCTTCGTACAGTTTACATTTATCCTATGCGCATTGCCAACGGTAATGCTATTTGGACTACTTCCCCCCCCCTCTGTGCAGTGGAGATAAGTTGACATATCACTCGTAACAACTGTGTTTGCACTCTCCGCGTTATTAGTAACGTTCTTCATTCTTTCCTTGATACAATTGCTACTAACATCGTTCATCCGTCTAAAATAGTCAGTATAACTGTCCATCAGCTTTTTTTCATTTCGATCCTCCTCCTTTTTGCAGTGATTTTTAAACCCATTCGTCGCCTTATTTTTTGATGATTTGGGAATTGTTACCCTTTCCTTCCGTTCTTCCTTATGTCCATCCAGTAGGCTACTATTTTTATACAGTTTTGTCGATACATAATTTGTGTATAAACTTCTTTCAGACACATTTCTATACCTTCCATCAGAATAATTAGCATAAAAGGTGTCTTCATTCTTCAGTGTATTTTTTATAAGTTTATTCAATTCATCACATACAAAATCAACATTGTTTTGATAAATCAGTTTGTGTGCATGTTCATTTTGAAATTCACTCCTATTCATATTGAACTCGCTCTGTAAATCATTAATCTTTTTCGTAATCTCATCACCTTCCACACCAACATAATTGTGCATTTTATTAATAGCATCCTCTTCTTCCCTTTCGCTCCAATTTGTTATCCTCCTACTTTCCAAGCATACATCATTTGTTGTCCTCCTCAATTTTTGTCTCTCATCTGTTGATTTATTCACCATGTCTGGTATGAAAGATTCAACATCTCTTCTCTCCCCTGGAGTGTTCAATATACGGGAAGGTTCTTCTCCTCTATATTCGCTCTCCTGTCTATGAGAGGTTTCTTCATTTTGTTCTTTCTTGCTGTCTACATTACAGTTACCACGTACTTGATGGAAGTTTTCCCCATTGTTATAACTCATAAAATATACATCATTATTTACATTTGTATAATTTGGAACTTTATATGTATCATCTATTTCCCTGTTCGTAGCACACTGCAAAATTTCATTCAATTTCCTGGCTTCCTCAACATCTACATTTCCAAAATTTGGATTTCTCTCTTCCTGTCCTGTAATCGCACTACCATTGTCACAATTATTACGTGAACTACTACTATTCCTCTGAATTTTCGCACAACATTCATTATTTATGTTTCTTGGAATACGTGCAATGTTTAACGCTATATTACTGTCTGTATAATTCGGATGATAATTATTCTCTCTTTCCAATGATTTATTTCTCAAATAGTCATAATAAAATTTGTACTCTAACTGATTTAATTTATTCAATATTTCGTTATTGTTGTTCAGAATATCTACAATATGACTCATAGCATAAACAGCTTCATCCACATTATGTGAATCAAAATGTTCATTTGAAAATTCTTGTTTTATTGTATTAGCCAACTTTATTTGTATCTCTCCTAAAAATGATAACATAGTGTCATAATCTATATCTTCAAATCTACTTACTCTACGTAAAAATCGTAAAAACTCTTCATTAAAATTGAAAACAGTATTGAGATTATTCACATTATTCATAAACTCTTCCTTAATTTGAAAGGTTTCATTTGGAAATAATCTTCCCCCACTAGTAGTACTATCATTATTATAGCTATAGCTATCACCATTTTCTATCATACCATCTGCACTATTTGACGTTTCTATTCTTAAATTTCTACTATTAGTCGTTCTTCTCCTATTTTTATTATTCTTCCTTCTTATATGCTTTCCTTTACTTTCATCTTTGTTTAACATAAAATCGGAATATGCACTGGGAATAGAATCTTCCTTATTTTTCTCCTCTTGTAATTGTTTTCTCAATTGTGCATTAGCCTTACTAATACTGCCGCTATCCATTTTTGAACTTGTTTTCAATTGAGAAGATGATTTATCCACAACGCTCGGTAACATCTCAGGTAAATCCATATTATCATTGTTCATATCTAACGTCACAATACTATTCTCCTCTTTATCTAAATCAATTTTTCCCCCTTCATCTTCTGCATATAAACTGGTAGTATTCTCTTCCAAACTTGGTAAATCATTTAGAGCAAAATCTACCACTTTATTATCCATTTTCTTTTTTCTTCCTCTCTTCTTCTTCTCAAGAAAGAGAACTGAATCGTCTTCAACTATGTTTTCGCTCAGGTGGTCCTCCCCATATGGGATACTCGCAGCTGGATCAACCTCGTTTACTGCATCGTTTGCTTCACCTTTTACTTCACCATTTGATGCACTGTTTGCTTCACCGTTTGATGCACCGCTTGTTTCCACTTTTATTTCCATCAACTTCCCCTTTCCAGTTTCTCTGTGTTTTCTAGATCTACTGCCGTTTTTACTACTTTTGCCTTTTTTGCTGTTTTTAATGCTTTTGCTCTTTTTAATGCTTTTACCGTTTTTGCTGATCTTACTGTTATTACTGTTCTTGTTTGGGGTAACACTGTTATTCGTGGTGCCGTTTTTATTAGGGCTACTGTTGGCAAAGGTCGTTACGTTTGTACCCTCAGATGATGCATCCCCACGGGCATTATTCCCACTATCCCCTTCCTCCTTCCTCTTTTCACTAACCAAGGTGCAATCATAATTACTATTATTTTTTGAAATGCTACCTATATTAGTATTGTCTGTCGATTTGTCTTCATCCATGTTTGAATACTTATGATCTACATCCTTTTCTGACGAATCTCCCAGAACATCATTACCTAACACGTTACAATAATAGTAGGAGGTTTTCTCATTAGCCAGTTTATTGTTATTATCATTATTATCATTGTCATTATCATCTTTCAACACATTCTCCTTTTGTGCACTACCAACAACTTTTTCACAAGCATTCCCACTAGCATTGTTAGCTCTTAGCTTAGCACTGGATGAACCCGTTTTATGCTTACTGCTGCTTTTCTTGATAGAATTACTCAAATCTCTTTCATGTGCTATCTTCTTCCCATCTTCCAACTTGTTCGCGTTACTTCTAGTAATGTCAGCACTATAGTTCTTGTTTTTTGCCTTTTCTTCCTCCATATACATCTCATATTTGTAATTCCTAATGCACTTTCTCCTTGGACGCTTATTAGTAACATCCTCTTCGACAAAGGCAATCTCTTCTTTTTTGTTTTTTCTTTTTCTCAGTGAATGCGTGTCCTCATTTTCAACATTTGTACTGCCATCTTCTTGGTTATCTTGATTGCCAACATTTTTGACAATATCTTTTGTATTTTCCTTATTCGCTTCACGCGTCTCCTTTTTCTCATTAGATCTACTATCTACCTTTTCATTTTTCGCCATCTCCGTGGTTACACTAGTACTATTATCCAGGGGAATATCATTTGTACTCTCTTTAATGTTTTGTTCCGAGCACTTTTCAGCGGAGCTTGCTGTTTTCCTACCACTCACAAATACGGCTGAATTGGGTAAGCTACTACTATTGCTCTGCTGCAGTTTATCGCCACCGCTCTTGCTATTGTTGCCTTTGCTGTTGGTGCCAGCAGGGTGCGCGTTCCTCTCTGTAGTTATGTTTCTTTTTTTTCTTCGTTCTTCCCTCAATTTAGCCATAGTTGTCTCACTCCTTTTAGATTTATTTTTAAGTAACTGAGCGTCGATAACTAAATCATTAACACTAGCAACTTTTGAATTATATTTTATATTATTACTTTTCCCATCTTTTTTTAATTGCATTTTACTGTTATTCAGTTTAATGCAGCTTCTCTTGCTACTCTTCTCCTTACTTAGCAAAAATATACCCTTTTCTTCATCATTCTTCCCTTTCCTTTCTTCATCTAATTTGTACGTAAAAAAAGAAAGAGAATATAAGAAAACCTTACTTTACAACATTAAAACTTTAAGCGTATATATCCATCACGGAATATGCGCATTCGTATAGGATACGTTATAGTATATGTACTAATTAAATATATCCTCCTTTTCTACGGAAAAGGGGAGAATACGAATATAAATAAATATATCCAAACACAACGCTACACAACTAAAAAAGTTAAATGGCGCTGTTTCTATTTCCTTTAATGCAAAAAAATAAGTAAAAATCGAAAAGCAGCATAAATACTTATGGTACAATTTAGTGCATGCAAATATTATCTATAAAATTGGTATAAACAAAATAAATTTGTTATAACGACAATATAGAGGTAACAGAAACTAAAAAACGATAAAATTTTTATTAAGTTGCTTAATGTAATGTACATATTTTGTTTTTTCCCTCAATTGCTTAAATATGTTTATTATTATTAATTAGAATTATATAATTATTATGGTATAAAAATTTTTTATATTATTATTAAAATTATAATAATAATAATAATAATAATAATAATAATAATAATAATAATATAGTTAAAAAATATGTGAAAGGAGGCAAAAAGAGTAAAAACAAAAAAAATCAAAAAAAAGAAAAAAAAAAAATTATAAATGCTATTTTTTGTAATAAAGTAATTGACATCATAAAAAACGTGGCTTATATGTATAATATATACATTTCTGTTTACTGAAGTAATAAATTAAAATTTATTATTATCTTATTTAGAACTGCTAATTTCTATATAATTTTCATATGAAAAAAAAAAAAAAAAATGCTATAATAGCACGTGTCGGGGTAGTTAATTATACATATTTTACATGCGTGATAAATATGCACTAGGTACATGTATATATATGTAGCCTTATATCTTGCTTTGCGCATAAAATATATATAGCATTTATTTTTATTCACTTATAAAAAAGAAACATGTGCTCGTGGAAATAAAAATATATAGGATATATATATATATATATATTATGTATATATGTAATACATAAAAATAATTTTTTTTTTTTAATAAATAACTAGAAATTAATTATCCATATATTTATTTTTATTTTTATTTTTTTTACCTGTTTCTTTAGTATGCGAAATGTCACCTAGTATATCTCTAATATTTTCATTTTTACCCTTGGTCGCTTTGCATGCTGATTTTTTTCCTGATTTGTTATCTGCTTTTTTCCTGAATTTCATATTTTTTTTTTTTTTTTTTTTTTTTTTTTTTTTTTTTTTTTCTGTTACAGTTAATGGGATATAAAGTACGTAAAAAATGGTATATTAGTAAAATAAATATGTAAATATATTTACCGTAAGAAATGATTTAAGAATTATATATTTAAAAATAAATAGTAGTAAATAAAGAAAAAAAAATTATTTATGAAATGTAATAATTTATGTAATCTTTTATTTTTAACACAAAAAAAAAAAATTTAAGTTCGTTTTTCCAGTTATCCCCATAAAAATATGTAAAAATTAAAAATATATTTATACCCTAATGTTTTAATGTTAAGGCTAAATGGTTGTGTTTAATATTATAAGCATGAAACGTAAAAATGTAAAAGCAATTCCTTCACCAGGTAGAATAACTGAAGTATTTATAAAGTAGTTTACTATGACGATATAATAATATGGAGAATAATAATAATACACAGGAAAGTAAAAAAATGAAATGTAGACTTATTTCACTGTATGTAAGGAACAGTAAACATATTGAAAATATTTCAACTCAGGCTGCAATTTATCTGCAAAAGAATTATGAACCATTTCTCTGTCTTGACATATAATCGTTCAACAAAGATGGATATGCATTTCTTCGTATATATTTTGACGTATATGCTCTCAAAATATGATCCAGTAGCTGTATATGTACATACATATATATATGCATGTGCGCATATTAAAATTCATAAAATATATTACGTTTATAAGGTTTAAGTAAAGAAAAAAAAAAAAAAAAAAAAAGGCACGAATGTAATAAGTAGGTATGTTTATTTTATTCCCTTTTTTCTGTATCATGTTTTACTTAAAATTTTTTCGCAACACATGTTATCATACAACTGTTGAGAAATGCGCTATTAGGTGCATATACATATGTTAGTAATATATTCTCGTTCCTTAGTGTTTTGGGGGTACTGGTAAACGATAACGCATATTATAAATGCTCATATATATATGCATACACGTAAGTGTCTAGCTAACTAGCAATGAAGTTAAAAAAAAATTTTTTTTTTTTTAAAGCTACCGTTGTGCATTTAACGTAGCATTATTTGTTTTTAAAAATAAAAAATTTTTTAACATTAACAAAAAAAAGCTATGCAAAAAAGTACAATGGCTTTTTTATGTATTAAGTAACAGTTCAAAATGGCTATACACAATATACCTATTTTCAGTGAAAAGAACATATGCATCAAGCAGAAGAATATATTATATAAAAGTGGCTTCCTTCCGAATTTATATTTGTGACATCACTATAATTTAGGTGTTAAAAAAAAAATATATATATATATATATATATAATTTAAATACATTTAAATATTTTCACAATTTAAAAACGTTAAAAAAATAAATTTTTTTTTATGAAAACTTAAAAATTTGAACTATGCAAACTAAAAAATGGAAATGTAAAAGTTTATTGCGTGTAATTAATTTAAAGATCATATACATTAAAAATATTTTTTTTTTATCGGTGTACATAGAATTTATTATAAATTTTTTATATTTTATTGGATATAAATAAAAATGCACTACTTGTTCGCTAGAACGTTTTTTTTTTTTTTTTTTTGAGACTTGATATATGCATACATGATATTTATGTACATATTGCTCTAAATAAGCGCAAAATTGTGTGTATATTCATAAAAATTATATATACATTGCATATCAGTTCTTAAGAAACATTGTCAGTAAATTATGAAAAAGCTTTACATACTCCAGATCCCCAATTATGCACATTTGGATAGAAATGAATATACTGTAAGCAAATAAAAAGATAAAGCAAGAAAGGGCATAAATTAAACTGACACAAGGAATAACTCGTATATTTTGTTTTTCCTGTGTTTATAATTAATATGGCGCTTTAAAAAGGCGAATATAAAGAAAACGAAAACGAAAGCGAAAACGAAAATGAAAACGAAAACGAAAACGAAGACGAAAACGAAAGCGAAAGCGAAAGCGAAAGCAAAAACGAAAATGAAAACTAAGTAATAGTACTCGAAATTTTTTATTATTTAAAAATCAGAATATGCAGCGTTAGAATGCATGTAATTCTAGAAAGGAGTGTTCCAAAGGCGATATCATATATGTATGTACATATTGTATATATTTATTCTTGCAAGCGCATTCTCACTTGCGCAGTTACGCACGTGAGGGTGTGTATATATGAATTTATCCACCTTTTCAAATATGCATAAACATTCATAAACTTGCTAAAGACATGTATACATTAAGCCTAACACATGCAAGTGCATGTGCTTATATATATATATATATATATATATATATATATATATATATATATATATTTGTCCATCATATTCGCAATTCTGCATAATAGCATACATTTGATGTTCAAAGCAAGCTTTCAATAAAACATTGAACACTTTAAAAAATAGGAATTTTATTTTTTTTAAATAAAAAACCATATAATATTCGGATTGCCAAAATGAAATCTACTTTCTTGTTTTTTTATATGTGCTCTATTCCAACTTTATTCTTCCAATGTTCATTTTTGAAATTAAATACCAATTTTTTATCCGTTTAAATAATTTTTGAATGCTGAAAAAAGTTTCATACAGGGGAACAAGGGAGAAAAAAAAAAAAAAAAAATTTTGGAATATCAAAATTCTTCCATTATTTTTCCTTTTTTCTTCCGTATTAAGAAAATTAATTAAACTTTCCAAAGGTGAATTGAATAAGAAGAAAAAGCTTTATTTTCACACCCTTACCTATGCATATATGTAGTACACATTGACAGAAAAATAAAAACGTCGAAAAATTTCACACAAATCTGTACACAGTATTCTATATAACCGTTCATATTATAAGAAGAGAATACAGAGAGTAACTTTTTACAAAAATTAAGCATATTGCATTTTTTTTGTAAAGTTGTAAAGCAAAGAAAAAGAAAAATGTTTATTTATCCTTTTTTTTGCGAGAATGTAACAAAAAGCAAAAGAATAATTTTAATTTGTAAATTTCAATAATTTTCTTAATCAAGAAATGAATTTTCCAATAATATCTATTTTGTGTAAACAGGAGAAAAATAAAACGAAGAAAGTTCAAAGTATTTAAAAGGAAAACATACCGTCCTAAATTATTAACTAGCGCTAAAAAAGGCATAAAAGCGTATATCCTTTCAAAGTTGTCTCAATTTTTGTGGAGACAAAAACATGTAATTTTTTTTTTTTTGAGCTACATTAATACAAAAATTAAGTTGACCGAAAAAGAGACAACCAATGTACTCAAATATTTGATAAAAATTGTTTAAAAACGTGGTAAACAAAATATCTTGTATATGTGCAAAGGAAAGAGACGAATACATTGTAATCCATACCTTTTACACGAGTTTTCGAAGTCGCATCAATTTAAAAAACGAACTAAAATTGCTGAAATTGCACGTGGTTTCTTATGGTATGTGATTCTTAGGAGACCCTTTCGTGGCAATTTATTCCACATATAAATGATTACATATGTACTTATGGATATATATATATGTATATATATGTGTGCATGTGCGCAAAGAACATTTTTAGCGCTTCCTTTGAACCAGCTAATTTCGATTTCTGTATTCAACTAAATTAACAGTTCATATTTTTTCAAAAGATTTTTCAAAAGAAGATTATGCTTCATTTACAAAGAGGAAACGCAATTTCGGAATTGTACAGAACAGAACTATAAATTTACACTATTGTTAGCTTTACTTGGTAAGGTAAAAAAAAGAAAAAATGAAATGTGTAAGAGGCTATTGTGTTTATTTTTCCCCTATACGTTTCTTCAATAATTAGAAGTATATATTCACAAATGAAAAGGATAAGTTAGAATGAGAAATGTAAAGTATGTGATATATTCATATCGTGCTATCAAATGTACATATGTATGAGTACACGGTAACAAGGGAAACGTTTTTGCTAAACAACTTCTGAACTTGCACTATCATGTATAAACGAAACACATAGCTGTTGGGTTCCATGTTTTTATATGTTTTTGTCAATGTGCTATATACTGTAACCGAAAAATAAATGGATAAAAGCGCAACAGGATATAAGCATACATATATGTGTGCATACCTATTTGTAAAAAGCGTTAAATTATTTAAAATTTGCCCGGCTGAATAGCACAAAAAAAAAAAAAAAAAAAAAAAAAAAAAAAAAAAAAAAAAAAAAAAATACACACAAAATATGTTCGCAATAAACCTGTGTTAATCGAAGGTATAATTTTTTTTTTTTTTTTTTTTTTACATTTATGTAAACTTACAAAATTATTATATTGTAAGGGATGGCAAAAAAAGTTCAACCACACTTGATGCATGCTAACTATATATGGGGAAAAAATTAAAAAAAATATACATATTGAAACTTTTAACAAAATTGGAAATATCCACATAATTCCCCCCTTAAGTAGTGTTGAATATCTATACTTTATATTATCTGAACAGTTAAAAATACAGAAAAAATATATGTTTATTTTAAAATTAAAGCAAATTCCTACCATCTCTATAAAAGACGCTTTAATATAAAACCAATAATAACAACAGAAAGGAATTTAGACCACTATGCACAAAAAAGGTGATTCACGTAAAAAGGTTTGTTTGTTTAAAAAGAAAACAAAACAAAGCATGTGTTATAAACGATCATAACCTTTTTAAATAAATATAACTAATATGTTATATCCTATTCATAACATTAAAAAATATATATCTTTAGGATCAAAGAAATACGGAAGATGCATTATCAGAAGAGGATGATGTAATTATAAAAAAGAAACCACAAGGAAAATATATGTTTTTTCCTACCCCTTTAGAATGTATGCAGCACAGTAATTTTATTATTTCCGTGTATTCTTATAGACTCCATATTTTAAAGAAATTTGGGACGATTTAGATAAATACGATGAGGAATATATACCTTCGCAAGAAATTCTGAAATATCACAGTCATTTGCAAAAAAGCTTATACAACATTTTGTTTTCGATTAAATATTTTCGTAAGTTTTCCCTAACAAACACTTAAATGAAAATGATAAGTCATTTTATTTTGACGTTGCTGTTATTTTAATAAGTGTGCACTACTAAATTCCATTCCTTATTACTTTTCAAACGTGTTAACATTTGTTTAGGTTCAGGTATTAACATTTTAAAAACGGGAGAAATATAATTTTTTTTCAGTTGTCTTTTTCCCCCACATTACCCATTTTCCTTTTCTTTTTATAATCCTTTTTCCCTTGGACATTTTATTTAATTTTCAAATTTGCGTTACATATCAGATGAAATAAACATTGATACAAAATTTCTAAAATTAGTAAATAAATTCGTAAAGCTAAAGTTACAAGGTAAGCAAACATGTCCCACTTCTACTGCAATACACGTCGCATATTGCATTTATAGTTTCTGAAACACCTACGAAAAGTGTTAATACATATGTATGTATGTATGTATGTATGTGCTTATGTATGAAAAAACATCTGCATTTATGTGAATATATCTTTTTATTGCTGCATACAATATTATGATCTCGTAAAGATAAAAATTGAGTGTCTTTCGTTATTCTGCACTGTCAATCACACTGTGCATATTTTAAGAATATATTCGGTTCATAGTATAATTCTACTATATGTGTAATTTAGGAAACCAAACGGATGAAAAGGATATATCTAGATTAGCAAGGGTGCTAATATAAAAAAAAAAAATGAATAAGAAAAAACATTTAACAAAAAGGAATATGCTTTGCGCACGCAACGTTGATATGTAACTAGATCGTATTGTGCATTTAAAGTTCATCGTCTGTAATAACTTTTTTTCCTTTACTAAATTTATAGTTCCATTTAAAAAGCCAAAAAGAAGATGGCGATGAAGAAGAATTAGTAGTAGATGAAGAAGTTGGAGTGTTTCCCACCAAATGCCCAATATCGCAAATGCCTTTTGAAAATCCTGTTACCCAAAGGTACAGTTTACAATTTTTTTAATATTTTTTTTTAATTATTCCAATAAGCACTGCATCATATACTATAAAAATAGAGGAATTTATCTGTATGGTGAAAAAGTGCAAATCAGTAGACACTTTTGTAATGATAACCCCCTAAAAGGGTCAGCATATATATTTAGTAACTGATATCTCTAATATTCTTATAACGAGCGCAATTTTTCAGGTTTAGCAAAAATAGGAAGGCCTGTGTACATACATTTGAGAAGTCATTTATCATTAGACTAATGTAAACAAAATTTATGAGAAAAAAGTGAAAAAAGGAAAAAAAGTAGAAAAATGTATAGTGTCTAAAAAAGTATAAACAAAGGAGAATAAAAAAAAAAAAAAAGAAAAAAAAAAGCATATTTCGCTTATACTATAATTTTTTCGTATGTTCTATCTAGGCAAAATAAAGATACAATTGAGTGCCCCATTGCAGGTAACATTTACTCCTTTTCTTTTTTTTTCTGCACATAATCAAAATGTTAGAAGACGTTACTATACTTTGCTGCACTTTATTATGTTTTGCCCTACTGGATCTTTTTGCAACCTCGTTGTTCACATATACGTATATATCTATTTTTTCAGCTTGCAAAAAGAAAGTCTACAAAAATAGCTTGCACCCTGATTACGAATTTCTCCACCACGCAAGGTTCCACGTGCATACAGCGACGTCTTTTGTTTTTTTTAGAACATGAAATGAAATGCTGAATTACAGAAATGTAGGGTGAAACAAATTATGTTTTACCCTTTTTCTTATTTTTTTCCTTACGGCAGATACAAGAAGTTTAGAGATTACATCACCGAAGCACGACAATACTTTGTAAATCTGAGGAATGACGGTTCGGAGAAAACGCGATGAACTCGAAAAATAAGGAAACGACTGCACCATACTGAGCGCAGTGCGCACATATATATATATATATATATACATGTACAACTGCGCACAATTTTACCGCGACACGCGTACTTATTTTTATATTTTCGTTCTTTCCTTTTAAGAGGGCAAAAGCTTCGATTTTGTGGAATGATGCAACTATAAACAGAAAAGAAGGAAAAACGCACTTTTTTTTAACTTCCTTTTAACAGTGCTCTCATTATATAACAAGAATTTTTTTTTATGAATATAAATCTTGTTTCATTAAACGTAAAATTCGCACTTGTACGTGTAGATTTTAGATAGCATGGATGTTCCTTTCATTTATCTTACCATACTATCTTGAATTTCGTTATAATGCAACTATTCAACGTAATACTCGGGATATGCTGTCTATCTAGTGTTCATCACTTAGTGAAATGTGTAATGTGTTATTATATATATTTATGTATACTTGGGATGATCTAAAACTGATTAAAATTGATAATACAGCAGCACATAAGGCAAGGGAGTACTTTCAGATGGTTAAAAAGAATAAGGTAATAGTTACCTATTTTTTAATTGGTGTTATGTGTAAATATAATTATAAAAAAATATCGATTGTTCCTTTTGGACTTCTAACACAAAAAAATATATATATTTTTTTTCATTTCTGTTTTCTACTTAAAGGGGGGAAGAACAGGGGATCCAATTTGCTATCAGTAATTCTATGGTTCTGTGGTAGAAAGGAACTAACGCATTTGTTATTCTCTACTTTACCAAATTGTTTTAAACAGAGATGCATTTTAAAATATGTCTCATCGAACAAGAATAATCACGTGTTTTTACAAAGTCGTGCTTTTTATAGTTTACATAATGTTCCAATTTTTTTTTTCTTTTATTATTGTAGAAGAAAGTTAACTTAAAACTTTGTTACTCTCCTTATGATTTATTCCCAATTTTTTTATTCTTTAAAACGGTTCGTTGATGTGACCAATTTGATAAATTTAATTTTTTATTTTTGTTTCATTTTATTTTTTATTTTTTTTTTTTACGTAAATTTTTGCGTGGAAATACTAACGCATTTGCTATTTTTTGCCATAACTGCTATTGAAGCTCTTAAAAGAAAATTGTTTTCATTTTCCGGAATAACTTTACCACGTAAATTTGGATCAATATGTGCGTATATTACATGCATATAAGTGTACTTTTTGTAAAGTAATTTTCCAATTGTAATTCTATTCTGATAATGTATTTTGGTAGATCAAAAAAACGAAGTTTGCGCCTTTACGATTATATGCCCCTTTAAATTTATATATATGGGCACATCCGTATGCATATGTACATGCGAATATAAGATTGTATACGTACATATAATGCTTACCTGACAGTAGGATAGCGGAGGTATAGTTTGTTCATAAGGAGGCGCAAACAATTTTACCTAAGCAAGCGCTTACATGCCTAGAAATATATATCAAAGATATCGGACCGAATTGTAAGGGAACATCAGTAATAACTCTAGGGAATTGTTAACTTATATATATCATCGCGTTGGCTAACAAGTAAACAGAAGAATAATGATCTGAACATTAAATACACGTTCGCATGAGTAGTGGGAATATATATAGCAAAATTAGAAAAGCGATTAGACTGATGAAGATGTGACAAATGATGCGTTATATTATATGCATCAAAAGAAAGAAATAATTTAACGGACATGTTAATTCTGATTTTTTTTGTAAACACCCTAACGATCGCAATTATAATAATCTTCTTAATATCGAAGGGCAATACATCCAAATTAAGGACATGTTTTATCTTATATATGCTATCTGTAAAAGGAGGTATGTGATGTATATCAACTCGTTATGTGAGCTTGTTTTCATGTACTGTTTTTTCCACCCCTACGTTCAATTCCCCCTGCGAATATTTTCATATCCCCCTGTTCATTTCCCCATTTCCACTTCCCCAATTTTGCGACAAAATGAGTTGCATGAATTACGCTGCACGTTTGTCCAAAAATGAAAACAAAGGGCCACTGGGAGAAAAGGAATACTTTGAAGACAAAGAGGAAGAGAAAAGAAAGATAAAAGAATTAATAGAAAAAATAAAAACAAGTGAATACATAGTTGTACATTCGGGGGCTGGTATATCCACCAGCTCAGGGTTACAGGACTTTAGAGGCCCTACTGGAATATGGACGAATGAATTTCTTAACGAAATGAAAAACAAGAAGAAAAGAAAAAGCGAAAGGGAAAAGGAAAAGGACCAGGTGAAGACAAAAAAGATAGGAAGGCATCTTCTATGCAAATTCGAACACTCAGATGGTTCTTCAAAGCATTGTTCTGTTAATAAAACAGGAGAGATACCATGTTCCTATATTAAAAAAGAGAGAGACATAAGTGATGAAGGTGATAAAATTGAAGGTGAAAACTGCGAAATAGGAAGCGTCTCCCCCCAAACCTATCAGAATTACAAAAAATTAAACAATAGGTACTATTCCACTATTACCAATTTTGAATTAGGTTCTTTACAAAATCGGTTTGTCTGTGCAAGCGAGGATTATCCATTGAGAAGCGCAATGTATGACACTTGCGAATTAACACGAAAAAATAGCCCCTTAAGTTACAATGACGATAATGATACGAAAACGAAACCGAAGATGGACATTCGTTACACAGATTGCTCTCAAAAGGAGAAGAGACGCCAACATATGGAAGAAAAAAATATTCATGTTAAGAAGGAAAATTGGACAAACAATTTTAGGAAAACATATTTAGACGAAGAAGATAAAAATAGCAGCATAAATAATTTATACAATTATGACGAAACGGAAAACGGAGAAAATGATACCAAGTTGGAAGAAAACTATGTCATATTTGGCAATAGAAAAAAAAAGGTTATAGACCTTCATTTGGCATTGCCATCCAAAACGCATATTATGATAAAAGAGTTAATGAATAGAAACATTATTAAATTTTTAATTACTCAAAATATAGATTCTTTACATTATAGATGTGGTACAAATTTTTCTAAAATTTCCGAAATACATGGAAATATTTTCATAGAAAGATGTGATTTTTGTGGTAGGAGATATTTAAGAGATTTTGTCATATCAACTATTAGTTTTAAACCTACAGGTTCTTTATGTTTTTTATGTTCATTTCCTCCAGTAGGAATATGTACAGATGTTTTACTAGATTGGAATAATGCATATGAAGATTTTTTTCACTTAAATTCTATTAAACATTCGCAAAGGGCCGATTTTCATTTTTGTCTAGGTTCTAGTTTTTACATTGTACCAGCTAGCTATTATCCATCCAAAAAAAAATTTGCAAATGAAAACTCGTACAGTTGTTTAATTAATTATCAAAAATCATCCTTATCTAAGGAAGTTAACCTAAGTTTACATTCAAATGTGAACAACATTTCTGATATCATCATCAAGGAATTTTCTCTTGAACCGCTCTCCATAAGAAGTGCATTAATTATTGTTGTTAGATGTCAACTACTCGATTTAGACCTTCACTTCGATGGGTTGATTACAGTGAATAAAGTGAACGAGAATTCTCAGTATGACAAATTGCAAATCGATGAAACAGAAAATACTATCTTATATAAGGGAGGAGCCTGCCCGGATGAGGGAAGTAAATTCAGGGATCTCCCTATGGGGGGAGTACATATAAAGGGGCAACATTTTAGTCAAAATGATGGCGGTGTTGCACATGAGGACACCGCTTCACGTGTTGGGAACACCCAGCGTGCAGAAACTAAAAAATACCATGTCACCGATAAGAATGACACGAGAGGAAATGGACCTACCCAGAGCGATACCTCGAAGGAACAGTTCTTTTTAATAAAATGTTCAATGATAAAAAATGTAAGGACGAGCAATTCTGATGATTTACATAAAGTATCGACAATGGAGATGGATAGAAATAGAGGCTTATGGTTGGTAAAAACTAACTTTTCCTGCCTATTAGAAATAGAATTATGGTATAATTCTTTTGTTTTATTAAAACTAAATTACAATGAAAACTGCTCCTTTATTGAGTTAAACGCGTGGAAAGTGAATGTGGCCTATACATATGGTGACGACATAGACGATGTTGATTACTATAACAGTAAAAGTGGAAACATTCGGAACTTCAACCTGTTGGAAAATAAATATGTATCTCGCATAAACGTGGATGGGTGTTTTCACGGGGAGGAGCCTAGTACCGAGGCGCAGGTTCGAAATGGTGATAACGGCTCACAGACGTTAATGAGTAGTCACCACATCGGTAGTAGCGATAGTAGGGTCGCTAGCATTGCTGGCAACGATAGGAGAATCCGTACCAGGGATGAGGGTGACGTGGCGCACATCGTATGTGATTCCCATAAAAGTTATAGAGAAACAAACTTTGAACAGTTCCAAATTTGCGAAATACTGAATGAGCACGTGCATGTAGGCTACAATCCGAGCAACTTCCAGGCCCAATCAAAAGTCGAACTTCTCGCAATTTTGAGTAATTGTATCGACGTTCACAACGATACGAGTTATTCGCCTATTGAATTATCCAACTCGTTTAAACTACTCTACAATTTATTTTGCATAATAAGCAAATCGTACAGGGAAAAAATTCCCCATGCACAACGGAGGGGCGTCTATTCAGAGGATGTGACATCCTCTGATCATGCGGACGATGTAAAAGATGCCGGTTGTAACGGTGATAAAGTAGAATTATTTATAAAAAATCTTAACATCTCAAAAAACATTAATTTTTATAGCACGCATTTTTTAAGTTCGTTTGTTCACAAGGAAAAACTTGTTAGTCAAAGTCCATACACCTTTAGAGAAAGAAAAAAAAAAAAAAAAAATGATTTCATTTTATGTTCTTCATCAGATGAAGACAAAGAAAAAAGAATTTTTATTTTTTACGATTTATATATGAATGAAAATAAGGATATATATAGAATTAAAGTTAATAAGGAATTTATTAAGAAGGAATTATTTAACTCTTCGCAAAGAAATGCTTATTCTGGGGAGTTCAAAGTTATAAACAGGGAGCAATATACTACACCAAAATGGCAAGTACATATATGGAAGAAAACGAAAGCGAATGTTCCTAAGGAAGTTGTGAACACAGGAAAAAATAACAAAAGTATTATGCAAAAGAGTCAAGAACCGGGCTTCCCAACAAACGAGCACACTTATGAGAGGCTGAACAGTGATAAGAGTTCTAATGGAAGCAATATCAGTGGATACCTCGCCAGTGATGACCACCTCATCGATGACAAGGGCACCAACGGAAACGATAGCAAATCGTCCTTTTTTTTAAATTCGGTGAAAAACACTTCTAATTCATCGAATAGTAGAAAAACAGGAAATTGTGATGTGGAAGAAAATGTGCACAGCCAACACAAATCCGATGAGAATTGTCCCATATTAAAGAAATGCACGTTGGATAATAAAATTGGCGCTGAAAGTTGCAGAAGAGGCGACAGTGGCGACAGTGAACGCTATGGAGGTTGCGCCAACCGAGTGGATGAAAATGGTAAGTGCCCACAGAATAATGTAGGGGAAAAGGATTTTGGATATTGTTATGATTCACACTTACTCTTTTGTCCCATCTTTTTGATTAGCAATAAACATAATGTTGGCGAATTGGTATCCAGAATACCCAAGTATATTAAACCACAAAAAATGTACACTCCTTATAAAAAATTGGCTAGAGATAAAAAATATTCAAACACTCTTCAGAAATATAGAAGTGAAATATGGCAAGAAAAGTATTTTGAACTTATTAATCATGTGGACAACGAACACATCATTGATTCTACCATGTACGGGGAAATATGCTATTTTCCCCTTTGGCTTCTCAACTATGTCAATGATTTTTTTGAATGTTTGTGAAAAGGAGGCATACATTACATGGAGGAATTGATGCATGCGCATCATGTGCAGATAAGCATATGCGTAAACAATCCACATGTGTGCATTTCATGCATCCATATCATATATATATATTTTTTTTTTCCATCTTTTTTGCGTAGCTAATTTTCCTTTTTGTGTTATTTCTCCTCCTCTTCAGTGTAAGGAGCAATGTAAATCCAATTGTACCACATTTTTTTTATGTAATAAATATTCCGTTAAGAAGTAAAACAATTTTAAGAATATTAAAAGGTTGTTCAATTAATATACAGTTTTAGCTGTGTCCTTATAAAAAAGCAAAATAGAAGTATATTTAAAAATTACGCATGAGGGTAATTAATTCGAACAAACAAATGGCAGAGGTGATATATACATTCATTTATGCAAATATACATATGTATGACAAAAAAAAAAAAAAAAGAAAAAAAATAGTTTTCCATGTAAGGAGCAATGGGCAGCAAGCAGAGAACATCGTTCTCACATCGCTATTACGCTGCATAACATTTTTGTACTGCAAAAAGGAGAAATGAAATATGTGTAAAGATATGGTAGGGTACAAAAAATAAAAGTAATCCTAACGACATAGGTGCACAACACGCGTGGTAAACTCCCGTGATAGTGTGATGGTCGAGAGTGATTCCGGGAAGGATCCATTTAAGAATGGAAAGAAAAGGCATTAATCTGATTCGTCCATCACGTCTAACTTATTAAGGGCCTGATGTAGAACGTGACCAAACTTTATGTCATTTGTTCTATCAAAATTTAATGTCATACTCGTGCTTTCGTTTTCGTCATAATTATCATTAGTCATATTTTTCCCACTATTTTTGCTTTCATTAATTTTCCTTTTAATCAGTTCGATAATAGCTTTATCTGTTTTTTTGGATAAAATATTTAGCTTTTTTTGTACATCTCTTTTTAAATCCACATTAATATTTTTTGCATTTATTTGATCTAATATATTTCCTTGAAAAGCACTTTTTAATTGTTTATCCAATTGCTCATTTAATTTAGCTTCATATTCCTCGATATTAGGGCAAGGGACACATGATTTCTTAAGTTCTTTATTCACAGGAACGTAATTATAAAATTTTAAATTGTCATAATCTCTTATTTCCATATTTGTTATTTTGTTATTATGTACAGTTAAATGCAGTTATCATACATATCTTTCTTTCTTTTTTACATTCATTTTAATTTACCTCTTTTTTGTTATTTTGTGAAAAAAAAAAAAAAAAAAAAAAAAAAAGCGCTTTCAAAATTTGCACTATAATTAAAGCGCATAATTCCCATTCTTGAGTATATACCATATGGAAAAATCCTTTTTTCGTTATTTCTGAAATTTTTTTAACTCGTAGATATGCGCTCCGACCGAGAGTTCGTTTACCTGTGAATTTACTTCGTATTTTTGCAGCGCATTTGCTCTAATCTTTTTAATATTACCAAAATGTGGCAAGCAATCTGAGGTAAGGAACGAGATATATGCATATCGTTCGCAGGAGCGCTATTCCGTTTTGCGCGGATTACACAATTAGGGCGATTAAGGATGTTAAGGGGAGAGGGTTGTCACCCCGATTATTTCCTGTGTTTTCCCCTAACAAAGGCACAACCCTTTTGTTAAAAAAAGTGCGCAGCATCGATACTTATAATCGCATGTGCGAGCACTGCGTGAGTTAGATGTTCCAGTGGCAACGGTGAACACGAGTCAGCCGACCCGTAATAAGTGCAGACCACATTAGGTTAAGTGCACCGCCGATACGATTATTTCTTTTTCCTTCTTAACCATTCGGTGAATTTTGTAATTACGTTTCGTGAAGTACCTTTTGTAAACTCCATTTTGTTTACATTCACATGAGCATATCTGTGCATTTTACTATTGCATATAACGTTTGGACGGAAGAGCTATTATGCGCTCATTTTAGGTATGTACATCACAAGAAACAAAAGGAAAATATGAACGTATCGCCTTGTGGTCTGTTTCACAAATGCTGCTATCCGTTTTGCAATATAAAAAATAGGCATTCTTCATAATCACATTTTTTCTACATACACATAAGCGCATTGTCCTAAGGACAATAAAGAAGCAACGTTCTCACCAATCTGTGCATACCAACTTGCAAGCATTGCGGTTGCTGAATGAAAGACATTTAGTTAATTACCTAACCTTGAAAATTACCTTATATACGTATAAATTAAGAAAAAAAAATAATAATAATAAAATAAAGTGGTTAAAGGGAGGCTAACAGTAAATGCACAGATTCTGAATAATCATCCTTTACAAGTGTAGAATAAAAAAAAAATTGCGCAAACAACGTAGGCTGTGTACAAGGACGAAGAGAAGTATTACCGTGGATGATGTTCTGTCCAAAAAAAAAAAAAAAAAAAAAAAAAAAAAAAGGGGGAGAAAAACGTTGTAGCAATATATTAAAAATGGTACATCACAAAAAAAAAAAAAAAAAAAAGCATCATATGACATTCTCTGCACAGTGTGCATTACCTTCTACGCGCTACGCGATGTGCACCATCCACTGGGCACTTTGCAGCGCGTGCTGCATCACCGCTTTCCTCTCAGAAATCGCAGAGTGGAAACCGGGAAAGGGCATTTGTCCTTCCCTTTTCTTGTAGTGCGTGAGAAGCGAAAGAGAAAAGTAAATGTTACCATATCATGATTAACTGTGAAGGAAAAGGAGTTGCACAGACTGTATAACCGTTTTTGTGTTGGTAGAAATTTGCAACGTTTTTTCTTTCGCTACGACAACGTCTGCGGTAACTTTTGTGTACTGTTTTGGTTTTAGGAAAATATTATTTATGAACATTTCTCCATTTAGTTTTATAGAATTTAATTCCTGTTTTCCAGAGGGGGATCCAATTTCAACTGCTACGTAGTATGTCCCTTCATGCAATAAGTCAATAGACCACGTGTTAGAAATATCACAAACATCATATCTTCCTTTACACTCTAATGGAGAGAAGGATATACCTGAATGGGATAGATCTTTTTTATCTAATTCTTCCCATTCAATTGGAGTGGGGATTTTTTCCCATCCGTAGGTAACATATCCATGTGCCTGTTTTTTTTCACCATTATCTACCAACCAGTTAAGTGGTTTGGAAGATATACTAATATTTTTACTTTTAAAATATATGCTAATTTCGTATTGATTTCTTTTCTCAAAATTTTTCTCTATGTTTGTAGAATTAATACATGGAATACCATAGAAAGCGATATTTCCCCCCGTTTGATATTTAGTGTCATTCACCTTTGATATAACTACTTTTACCATTTTTGTTTTTATAGGATTTTTTAATTTATAATGATTGTGTCCCGGATAAATAGAAAACATTTCGGGATTTTTCCTATTTGGGAAGTACAAAGACAATTCTGTAATGTCATTTCCTATTGATTGCAACGTTTTGAAGGTGAATGAATATATGTCTATCTCGTACTTAAAATTAATACTCATATATTGTCCTAACGACTTGCTAGTAGCAGTTTTCCATGTGGCATATTCCTTTTCTTGATTATCTCCACTAAACCCAGCATTGCAATTGAACTTATCAGATTCGTAGGATGAAGCATAACATGAGTAAAAATGTTCCGAATTGGTTAGGGAAACAGCTTGCATATATCCCCTACAACTATCCTCAGTTTGCAACTCACTTTGTATTAAAAACATAAAAAAAGGTGTAGGATTTTCCAGTTTTACAACTACCTCTCCTTCGTTATATAGTGAGGAATATAAGTTATAAGTTTTCTGTTCAGATGCATTTTTATTCGTTTGTTCTATTTTGTATATTGAAAGAGTTTCCTTTGTGGGAACGAACTTTTTCATGGTTACATTATTCATTGGTATATTCTTTTCTTCCTTTGGTATAGCAATATAGACAGTACTATACGTATTTACCCTAAATCGAATCTCATTTTTATTAAAGTGTAAAATACTACGTATGGCTTTTGAGTTTTCATATATAGTAGGAATATCAGCAATGATGAAATTTGTAGAATCCATAAATGCATAAGCTCCATTTTCGAGAAAAATTATTTCATATTCATCTCCTTGCAATTCTGTGATTCTCAATGGGGTTGTAACATTCCCTTGAAAAAAAAAATTAGATGGGATAATTTCTTCTGTAATATTGTCAGATTTCCAGTACAATATTATATGAGCAATGTCAGGATTTTCATACTTAATTGTGCTTAAATGAAAATATTCAACACGAATTTTATATTTCTTTCCTCCAATTAGCCCTAATTTTTTTGAACTACTTTTTTGAACATTTGCATTTATTTTTTCAAAAGGAAGAACTGATATAGGTCTCATTTCATCCGATTCTTCTTCCTTTGGATATGGCATATTTTCTATAATTATTGGAGTGTTGTCTAAAAATATCCTAATCCCACAATCATGTTCAATAGTTATTATATAATTATCTGTTTGTGGTATTTTTAAATATCCATCCCACCTTATTGAAAAATGCTGATAAGGAATATTTTCCACTGGTACTCCAGTATCCCAAACAAAATTTATATACTTATCATTATTTATTGATATTGGATAACCTGAGAAATATGCATTATCATAGTAACTGCCAATCAATCCATCTGCTCTATCTTCTATTGTATATCCCTTTAATATGGAACAATTTTTTTTATTTTCTAGAAATTCTTTTCTATTTTTTTTTACTTCATCTTCTAATTCATATAATTTTGTTTCCATTTCTCCAATGGATGATGCTTGTAATAATAATTTGTTTATATTTCTACTGGAATTTTTTGCTATATCGTTAATCTCTTCTATTTTCTTTTTCAACAGTTCTGATGTTGTACCACATATTTCTTCATACTTTTCGTATATACTTCCTAACTTCTTATGCTCCAAATCTAACTTTGTCACAGCATTGCTTAATTCATTCGATTTTGCTTGAAAAAAAGTCCTACCTTTTGATCGCACAATATCGTAGTTAATCACACCTCTACAGTAATCCCAATCTCTATTCCCCTTTCCTACCAGTTGCACTTCTACATAGCACCATTCCCTTCCTGTTATTCCGTTCGGATCTGTTGCTTTTGTGCAATCAGTGTATGTCTGGTCATCCTGCACAAATGCTGCTGCGCATAGCCGACCGTCTACTGTCTTCCTGTGCTGTTGCCGGTACTCTGTCAATTTCTAAAGGGGAACAAATGTCAACGGTAGGGGGAGGGTTATGTGTCGAATACATGTGCACATCGCAATACGTGTGCAGAAAGAAGTACACCTGCAAATAGGCAAATACATATCTATGCAGTAATGCTTTACACTCTTCTTTGTTGATTACCTTTAGATTTTCCTTGTCATAGTTCTCTGACGCACATTTGCAAATAAGTAAGGTTAGCACAAAAAGGGCGAGACGAACAAATTCCATATTATTCCCACCTCGAACTAAAATTTACGCAAGAAATGCTAATCTTTGTAAAACAAACAAAGCAAGCCGAACAAAAAAAGGATGGAGTAAAAAAAAAAAAAAAAAAAAAAAAAAAAAAAAACAAGCCCACAGCACAATTATTGAGGTAAAATAATTTTATGAAGAATATTTTTTAATATAAGAAACGCAACAATATATTATTATTGTGAAAAAGAAAAAGAGCTAGTGAAAAAATTGCATATTTTTACATCAAGTCAGAAAAGTATGTCTACTGTAATTCGTTAGCATGGTGAAGAATAAGACAAGATTTAACGAAATGCTGGCATACGCAAAATTGTGAACGCCGTTTTGGTCTGTCGCGAATTTTATTTTTGGTTTTTAATTTTTATGATCTTTTTTTTTTTTTTTTTTTAATAAATGATCAAACAATTTCGTCGAGGATATTTTTGCACATTTGTCCATATCTACATGTGTGTAAATTACTTAATCAGTCAGTCTACTGTATATATATTTAAAAAAAAAAAAAAAAAAAAAAAAAAAAAGAAAGCATATTGAGTGTCATTTGAAGCATAACCATTTTGTAGTCTATTTTTGTTCCATTTTTTCGTGAAAAGTTCTAAGAAAAGGTGAAGGAATTATATATGCGCACCCTTTTGTGGGGAAAAACAGCACAAAAGTGCTCTCATAAGCGCCGCCTCGTGTATTTCTTACTAATAGCTATTATAACATTCGTGGAAAAAAAAGCAAAAATACTTGTAATACTTTTCGTATCAACAACAGCTACACCTACTAAAAGGAACGCTGATAGAAGTCATACATCTTGTACAATCTATTTTTAGTCCATTTAATTTCACATGTGCGTTATATCTATGGGGGTCTTTAAATGCTCTATTGTTATATACTACTTTGTGAATTTTTTAATTTTTTTTTTTTTTTTACATAAATTTCTGTATTCCTGATATGCTAAGTTTATATATTCCATTTATATAAAAAAAAAGAAAAAAAACAAACTTCGTAAAAATTTTCACGGTAAAAATAGGAAAGGTGACATATTTCACATAAAAAAATAAGCGCAAATGTGTGGATTAACAGGCGCATAAATAGATTGGTCAGCTTGTGAACATTTTAATAAGTTAAATATATACGTGAACTTATAAGGTGTGTGGTGAAACACAATTTTAAGTTTATAAGTCCAGCTTCAGCTTATTCCCAACATCCATGTGCGATATCATCTGTATAAGACAAATACGTAAGGGTATATTAATGCACAAGCGTATTTCTGTTCATATATCTATGTACGCAATAACTGTGTATGCAATAACTGTGTATGCAATAACTGTGTATGCAATAACTATGCATGCAATAACTATGTAAGCATATAGGTATGCACACGTATCAAATATAAGCTGCACGTTAGTAGTTAACTAACGGAAGCTCCTATTTCATGGAGCATAAAATTACGTCTTTAAATTCGTCAAAGGAAATCATTCCATCTCCGTCCTTGTCTGCTTGTATAATTGTTCTATCGACTAGCTGTTGCAACTGAAAAGAAGGAAGTTAACAGTAGGGCACGTAAATATAAATGCCGTATGCTCCATATTGCGCACGGTGTTTCACGCAGAGTACTCAATAAAAAAAAAAAAAAAAAAATACCTGTATGTCATTTAAATTGTTTCCGACCATCATCTTCATGACGGTAAATAATTCTCCATTGGAAATCATCCCGTCTTTATTTATGTCGTAAATGTCAAAGGCAAATTTTTTCTTTTGAGAATCATCCGTGCTGGACGCTAGTTTTGCTAATAATTAAAAAAAACAAAAAAAAAAAAGGGGAAAAAAAGATGTTTTGTTAGAACGTATTACAATGTAGCAATGCGAACGAGTGAATACAAAGAATGTGCGTTGATGCCCATTTTGAAGAAGGATGTTAAAATGGTTGGGTCTAAATAAAAAACTATTTTGTCATTTACTTATTCCAACTAAAAATTCAACAAAGGACACTTTTCCATCTGAGTTTGAGTCAAATATTGATATAACTCTTTTTACTAATGGGTTCTACAATTCATACATGCGAAAAAATAAAATAAAATAAAATGGTTATTTGTGCATAGACTTATCGTGTATGGAAAAAAAAGAAAATACGACATCATGACAAACAGACATACGCGTCGTGTCTTCTTAAAAACATTTTCACCAATTTTGTTAAATTATAAATAACAGTTGTTTATAAAAATGCAAGAACTAGTTCTTTTTATATCTCTAAATGCAATTTTTTTTTCCTTTTTACATCACTTATTTCAGGCACATCAAATAATTCATTTGGATCTAGTTGTCCATTCTTATTTGTATCAAGTTCGACAAACCGTTTATACATTTTTTTTATATCCGCTTCGCTAAAATTAGCTGCTTGTAATAAGTCCTTTTGATCCTTCTCCGATAATATTGCTTGCGTGTTTCTATATGTCGAATTATGGGCCAAAAAAAAAAAAAAAAAAAAAAAAAAAAAAGTATTATTTGTATGCTCATAAAAAATTATTAATTCCAAATACATATATTCATGTAGATACATTTGCTGAATTTAATAAATTCTACTTTTTATAAAAATGCCTAATCAATATATTAAATGTATATTAAATTATGCACACATGCGAGCGCACCGAACAATTTTACTCACCCCATATTTCCTTTTCTATATATTCATAGCAAGGTTTATAACAAAACTGAATTAATAAATAACAAATTATTCTTGCCTTTCTTCCTTTGTTTTAGCTTTTATGGTTGTAAAAAAAAAAAAAAAAGAGAAAAGGAAAAATGGGGAAAAATAATTATATAGTACTATCCAATAATATTATTGAGAAAAATTGGAAAAAATGTAACTTCAAACATTTTTGCAATCATTCTTTTTGGGTAATTATGAGGCAGTAGATGCCTATAAAAACGTAGTGAAAGGAATAATCTTTTTCTTTTTTTTCAGGGTTATATTTCGTTATACTAATATAATTCTCGTACATTAAGTGTACTTATATGTAGGCCCCATTATGCATATAATGTTGCTACTTGCGAAATAATCGAACTTCGAATAATGCTTTTTGGGCATAATTGTTGAGAGAATTATCGATTACGAACGTGTAGTAATATATCTTAGTTTGTACCTTCTGATGTACTTAATAGACCTATTTTTATATTTCATGAATTGCGATTTTAGTGTATATCAAAGGGATTTGACCTTTTCTTCCTCTAAAAAGTGGGATTCTTACTTAAAATATGTCGCTGGTAGGTATGTACTCAAAATAAAACGATCACGGAAAATGGATATTATACAGACTGTACACGCACTCAGTTAAAATATTTCTAACCAGAAGCAAGTTCCAAATAAACTGATAAAAATAATCATAATGATAAATGCCTCAATTCAATAATATATAAATGAATGTAAAATAGCCATTATTAAATAGGAAGTCATAATATTGTTTTTTCCAAAATTTCTGAAGTGTGAGAATTTTATTGCGCATACATGCACTTTTGATTGGAAAAAGGAGAATTTAAAAAAAAAAAAAATAATAAAATAACTTAAAGCGAAGAAATTAAACAGATAGTGCTATGAAATTAAACAGACAGTGCTATGAAATTATACATAAAAAACTGAGAAATTATACATAAAAAACTGAGAAATTATACATAAAAAACTAAGAAATTATACATAAAAAACTGAGAAATTATACATATAAAACTGAGAAATTATACATAAAAAACTGAGAAATTAAACATAAAAAGCTGAGAAATTAAACTTAAAAAGCTGCGAAACTAAGCATAAAAAGATGATAAATTAAACACAGCGAGCACAAACTGAACATATGACAAGAATACACTTAATGGAAAGTGGAGAAATGGTACTTAAAGATGGTCAAAATTACACAAAAAAAAAACCAAAAAATTATACTTAAAAATGTACTCAATGTACGCATATTATTTACCGATATAAATAAATTAAATGTGGGGAAATGAACAAATTACGCGCGGAAAAAAGAGCAAATTAAATGTGGAAAAACAAGCATATTAAAGATGAAAGAACGACCAAATTAAGCGCGGAAAAACGAGCAAGCTAAGCGCGGAAAAACGAGCAAGCTAAGCGCGAAAAAACGAGCAAGTTAAGCGCGGAAAAACGAGCAAGTTAAGCGTGAAAAAGCGAGCAAGTTAAGATTGGAAAAAAGAACAATTTAGACCCGCGAAGAACAAACACATTATACATATGAATGAGGGAAGGCTAAAGGGCAAAAACCAATTCATTTTTTGAACTGTTAAAAGGTAGAATAATATCACACAATCGGAATATGCGTAAGTGATATTTTAAGACCATTTTGTTTTCAATCGTGTTTTGCGAGAAATTACGAATGCTGCTACACAAATGTGTAGGTGAATTTCGCCCAAGTCTCATATGAGTACGTGTACACATATGGACGCATATGTGCATATTTTCATGTTACATATACAAACACTGGAATGAGAATATTAAAATGGGGGAAGCATAAAAACCTGTATGAAGAATTAATCAATGCACAAGAATAATATTAAAATCGTGTCAAGTGGAAAATTTAGCTGTTCCCCCTAAATAAAGACGCCTTTCACAGAACAGCACACATTTACGCACATAAACGTACATTCATACATACATTATGTATTCATTAAGAACGTTTAGGAAGATGTTGTACAATACACCTTTAACCAAATTTGTGGAATTAAGAAGACTATCGTAAGGATTAACTCAAAAGTTTCATACAAGTAGTCATTTTAAAAAAAAAAAAAAAAAAAAAAAAAACTTCATTTATTGTTTACTTTTTTTTATATACCATCTATTTCACTAATTTTAAAATTCAAAAAAATATTTATTTTACATAGTTAAAGGGAAAAAGTGATGTGCATTAAATGTTGAAAAATTGGCAGCCTTAATTTTGGCAAAATGATGACTGTTTGTTTTAATTTTTTTCCCACCCCAACCTTTCGTTCCTCTACCAGCATTTTCAAGTGTTTAACAATTCGTTCATGCAAATATATAAATGGCATAAAAATAATGTTCCCTTGATGGAACCACCACAGTGTGATATAGGATTCCCCTAGCCATGCAAAATTCTTTCTTTTATAGCCTTATGCACAAATTTGATATTGTGTATTTTTTTAAATATATTTCAAAAAGAAACTTTATTTATGCTATAAACATTTGTATCCAGGAACAAATTAAATAACATTTCAGTTACGTGGAAACTGTTTCTCACTCTTCACATGAGAGTAATTACGTCAGTCTGCATTCAGAGGTATATATTTTGAAATGTCAAATTGAACACATATTAACACCCTAATTGGCTGATAGTGTTTTTCTTCTTTCATCATTGGAATAGCACTACAAGATGACCGAGAAGTTTTTGCCCCTTCCCTGTGGTGCCTTTTTATGAATTTATACGATTGGGCATATATGCACATATAAACATATATATGTATGTATAAACATGTGAATGTGTATTTTCTTTTGTTCCTACTTAGATATCTGCATCGTTCATCATTTTGTAAAAAGGGGTTCCCTTTTTAAAACTTATGCACGTTGCGCTTAGTTAAGTAGTGCATCGGTGAATTTTTGTTAATTCTAACCATACTCCCTTTTTTTCTTTTTTTTTCCCTTGCGTAATTTTCCTTGTTAAAAAATAAAAGAAAGATAGTGAAGAACAAATTCGCACAAACAAAACACGACAGACACTTCAAACTTGCATATTATGTCAATCCGAATACGGAACATGTTCTTTAAATTATAGACACTTCCATGACAAGTCCAAGCCCATACTGTTATAAATGGCTCGTCCCCATTTTTCTTAACTATGAACATTCGGAATATTGCATGAAACTATATTAGACCACAAACAAGAAGATTTCCTAATAATGCAAAATAAATAAAAAAAAAAAAAAAAAGCGTGAAAACTATCCTCAAACATAGTGCTTTACGTGAAAATAAGCCGTAATTAAGATATCCAAAGTTCCGCATTTTTGCTTCATATATTTTCCCTCTACCCATTTGTATTAACATTTTTCATAATTTGGATAGTTGCCTCGCTCATATACATATCAATGCATATGTATACTTGTATGCGCATATGTTTTCATATGCACATTTACATGTATATATAAGAGCTCAAAGTATTTTTTTTTTTTTTTCTTTTTGCGGCTTGTGACAGGAGCTTTTTCCGCATCACATTTTTCCGAACTAACAACTTGTACCATAGCATTTTGTGCATACACTAAAAAAAGGAAAAAGTAAACCGAATGTTTAGGCTAAAATAAAGGCACGGATGGAAAGGGAAAGGGGCGTGTTACTGATTATATGGCAACTATTATTTTTTTCGGATATATTTTCAAATTTAACACCATGTATGAAATCGTTTTTTTAATTCACAATAATTGCGTTATTTAATTTAATTTTGTAATATTTTTTTTATTTTACTTAAAAGTTTGAATTTTCGTGCTTAAGGTATGCCTGCATACGTGTACGCATGTATGTACCGTGCACTTGTATTAAACGTATTCGCATTGAGTTTATACAATATATATATATATATATGTATATATATACATGCGTACGCATTTCTGGTTTTTCCTCTAACCATTGCTTCCTTATTGATGACAAAAAAAACAGGCAAAACTCTAGGGGTTCGCCACATGGGAAAATAAAACATGTTCATTTGTGAAATCTAAGTTAAATATATCTTCCAAATTTGTACCTTTTGCAAGAGTGTTACATATATTCCTATATATAAGTATATGTATATACGTATATATACATACATATATGTACATATCCAAGCGAAGGATGAAAAAGGAGATCGAAAGGAAGCAGCCAAGATACAAAAAGAGTTATCATTCAGATGAGAGGAAGATGCGAAATTTTTTTTGTAAGAATATAGGTAAAAGCCCATTTTCTCTTTTTCTTTTTTTTTCCCTTTTTTTTTTCTTAATAAATTTAACACAATGCCAAGTAACAAAAAAAAAAGTTTCAGTGAGTGAAATAAATTTCGATAGTGCTGTGGATGATGTTCAGTGGTGTGGCAATAATCATTCGACCGTTCTGGTAAAGACTGTAAAAGGAAGATTGTATAGAAGTTCAGATGGAGGGAAAATATGGACTAATATTACAAGTAACCTATCCGAAAATGCAAATAGCAAAATTGATTTGGCAAATAATCACACAAATGAGATGACCATTGTCGATCTCATTATGGTAAACCCACTGAATAAAAACATAGTGTTAATTATTGGAAATCAAAAGAATCATTACGTTTCCGAAGACTCAGGAGAAACTTTTCGATTAATAAATTATAAAAATAAAATAAATTTTTGGCAGTTTCATAGTACGAAAACTCACTGGGCTTTGGTTTCATCATGGACATCTGCTTGTTACTCAACAGATGATAAAAGCGGAGAATGTATGCAAACATTGTCTGTAACGAAAGATTTAGGTAGAACGTTTCAGTTGATAGATATATACGTAGTTCAGTTCAACTGGGGAGATAAAGATTCTCATTTAGAAGATATGATTTATTACACTCGGCATAAAAATAGGAATGGACACCAACAAAGATTCAGTGGATGGTCAAAAGATGTTGATTTTGTATGTACAGACGATTTTGGAAAAAGTGTTGATGTATTAGTAAAACAAGGAAATAAATTTTTAATATCGAATGGATATATATTTGTTGCAAGGTTAAATGATGTGATTAAGCAAACGGTTAATATGATGGTTTCAACCGATGGAGGAAAAACGTTTAATAAAGCAAATTTACCAGAAAATATACATGAAAAATCGTATACCGTTTTGGATACATCAGAAGGTGCAATAATGCTACATGTAAATCATGGTACTTCTTCAGATAGGATAAACACAGGAAATGTCTACATTTCGGATGCTTCAGGGTTGAATTACACCCTTTCTTTGCCAAATAATATTAGAACTTCGTCTGGAGAATGTGAATTTGATAGGGTACTAAGTCTAGATGGTGTATATATTGCAAATTTTCTGGATGATCAAGACGAAATAAAAGATGAAGACTTAAGGTTTAATAATTTTAAAGCACAATTGGAAGAAGATTTTGGTCCATTTCAAACAAATACCGAAAAGAGAAAAAAACAATCAGCAAAGGGAAAAAATGAAGATTTAGTTAGAACTGTTATTTCGTTTAATAAAGGAGGACAGTGGTCTTATTTAAAAGCACCTAAAGTTGATAGTGTAGGAAACAAATATGATTGTGGAGATAATTGCTATTTACATTTACATGGAATTACAAATTATCATCAGTATGCTCCATTTTACTCTATTGAAAATGCTGTTGGAATAATTATGGGTACAGGTAACGTTGGAAGTCATTTGAGATATGAAAGTGACGAAGTAAATACATTTTTATCGAGAGATGGAGGTGTTACGTGGATGGAAGCACATAAAGGTCCATATATTTATGAGTATGGAGATCATGGTGGGTTAATAGTTATGGCAGATGATTTACGGAAGACAAACCAAATTGTATTTAGTTGGAATGAAGGACAAAGTTGGTTTGATTTCGAATTAGGACAATTTTCAATTGATGTAGATAACATTGTAGCAGAGCCAAATTCATCATCTGTAGAATTTTTAGTATATGGTACAAGAAATGATGTAGGTGTTTTATATCATCTCGATTTTAATGCTCTTGGACAACCTCTATGTAAAGGATTGTGGGCTGCAGATTCGGTCTCTTCCGATTATGAAACATGGTCTCCTGCTAGTGGATCATTTTCTGACAAATGTATATTAGGAAGAAAAATTACCTACACAAGAAGAAAACAAACATCCGAATGTTTCAATGGAAAAGATTTAAAAAGAATTGTTGATAAGAAAGCTTGTGAATGTACCCCAGAAGATTATGAATGCGAAACTGGATTTACTCGTAAAGTTGGAAGTTATGAATGCAAACCGAATGACCCCACTTTAACTATTGAAGGATGTACGAGTAGTTCCTACTTTTATGCAAATGCATACAGAAAGGTCCCCGGTGATGTATGTGTTAACGGTTGGGTTCCTGAAAAGGTCCCAGTCCCCTGTCCCGCACATGCCCCCTTTAACAGAAGTAATAGCTGAGAGACGGAAAAAATATGCCTTTAGCCTTTCCTGTCCCATCTCCTGCTCACTTCTTCTTTTTATGCATTTGCCAATGTTTGGTTACGAATATTCCTCCTCTCCTCATTTTGTTTCAGGTGCCAAGTCAATCTTGTTCATAATTTTCATCATGGCCCTCATCATGCTTATAGTCACATACCTGTGTAGAAACCCAAAATTTAAAAACCTCTTTTACAACTACGGTGAGTTTCTTGCCTTCGCATTACGGCCTTATGCCACCTAGTGCATCTTCTCCGTTTGGTTAATTTTTAGTCAGTCGCATCGTCTTGTATCTCCGTATGTTTTATCAATTCCATTTGAATATCTTTTTTTTTTTTTTTTTTTTTTTTTTTTTTTTTTATTTTTCGGGTTTTGCCCCTTTTTACCTTTGGAAATTTTCGTTTTTTTATAATGTGTTCGAGCCGGAAATGGAATTCATAGACGCGGAACAAGTAAGTCCCCCACCGCCGTGTCATCCCGCGCCCTCATTTTTTCCCACACAATTTGACATAATGCGGCTTGATACGATTTACCATGTGGAATTCATTTGTGCATGTATTCTGTATTTTTGTTTCTGCCCCTAACTGTTGATTCTATCCGTTTTTGATATTTTCTATTTTCATGCATGAAACTGTTACACATTATTATCGCAAATCCTTTTTGTGAAATCATTTTTTAAGGACGACAATGAAGAAGATGTCCCCACACTGTTGTCATATTCTAGTGAGAGAAATAGATCGAGAAATAACGATTTCAAATTGACTAGAAACAGATCAAATCAAAATAATTACGTTACCTCAAGGAATGTATCTCCACCCCAGAAATACGCAGAAAACATTGAGTTATTATAAATAAGCAGAATGCAACGCTAGTGTGTCAGGTATATGACAGGCGTAATCATTTATATTCCATTATGTTGTAAAGGGTGCGCATCGAGAAAAAACGATATCTTCATCGGTATACGCATGTGCATGTGTTGTATACATGTATGAGTAGGTGCTTTTAGATCCACTCGGATCTGTTTAAAGAATCAGTGATTTACTACACAATAAAAAAAAAAAAAAAAAAAAAAAAATCATAAAATCATATTAATATAGAGAGGAACGTCGCGATAATCACATTTTATTATCCCTTTTATTTCATCATCACAGCAATACGTTTGCTACCCCCATTGCTGCTATTTCTAATACTCCTTCCCCAAACCCCCCCACTGCCATTAGTATGTTATTATTTTTTTATGTGTTAGCAATTTTTCTTTTAATGTTATATCTGCAAATGCCCTTTTGTTAATTTTTTCTGGCCACGTGTGCCTCTTCTCCACCCTTCTCTCTCCCCATTTTTATTTATGTAAACCTCTAGTTATCCATATTGCTCCACATTAGATTAACGCTTTTGTTAATGATGTCATTTTTCATGTGTTGAAATTTATATATTCATTTATTTTATTTTTTAATTTAAATATTAAAAAATAAAATGTTTCTGAATACTAACATTACAGCCAAAAGGAATTTTCCTATGTGTATTGATTATTTATTCAATTAGTGTAAATGTGTGTACATAGGTATACATGTACGTGCGTACATGTGGGTATATATGTATGTGTCTGTACACATGGGCTTATATATACGTGTGTTATATGTATGAAACGTATGTATAAGTATTTTATCATTTTATTTTTTTATTTAGCATGTTCATTTTATATGCTCTTTGTTAGTTTTTTTGTTTTATTACCTACCTACTGTGCTATAAAAAAAAAAATATATATATATATATATATACATTAACTTTAGCTATTCAGCAAAAAAAGAGAAAAAGGAAAAACAAAAATGCTTAATTTTGCTTAAAGCTTTAAAAAAAAAATAGTTCTTATGAGAATAAGTTACATAAAGGGGTACCACTGTAATAACAAGTTCCCCTTTATAAGGATAGTATTGCAAATAGGAAATCATTTTATAGGTATGGGAAAGAACTTCTGCGTCTTATAAGTTAGATATATTACATAAGCGTAAACGAGGATAAAGCCCCTTGGTTAGGTAGTCATTTAGAATCACCCTCTTTCTATTGCAGCATTTCATCGTTTTCCGTATTTGGGAAAAAGAATTACCGTTTAAATGTTGGGATACCGAAAACATCCCAGAGGTTGAAAAATAAAATGTAAATACATTATATTGGCACTAGGGTAAAACTTACATCCGGCTTGACATCATTCCTTTTCTACTAAAAGCGACTTGTCTGATGGCTTTTTCGCCTTATCTATAAGGCAGTACACGCTTATGTGTTAGAAACACTTTACGCATTATTCAACTCATCTTTAAAGCGCATTTGAAGCGTATCTTTGGTCCAATCATAGAGCGCATGAAACTGAAAGTTTCTCTTTTCTCAGCTCAGAAGGTGCAATCGACTAAAAATTATTGTATTGCACTCAACATGTATGCAGAGAGAGTCAATTTCACTTGTAGTTTGCTTCTTCTTACGTGTGCATAATGTGAACACATGGACATGTATTCTTACAAATCAAAAAAAGCATTAATTTAAAAAAAATGTGTTGGCAAATAATTAAAATTTAGCTAGTAAAAATTAGCAATTCAAAATGAAGAGAGAAAAATCGCAATGCAAGTTTTTAATGCAAAGGAGACATACAAGAAAAAATAAATATGAGAAAGCGCGATTTACAAATGCTATGGGTTAATTTTTTTTGGGGGGTTTGTGCTGCATCGGTTTATCATCTGGTCCTAACTGGGGATCCCCACCCCATGTTAATGGAAACCATTTTGGATATACTCTTTTATACAAAAATATGAAAACTTTATCGTGTTGTTTTAGGACATTACTAAATAGGCATTTCATTTTCCCATGCGTTCCCAACGATTCTAATATTTTTCCAGTTAGACCAAATTTGGTATGTAATTCTACAGGCTTAAAATAATTTATATCTTTTGGGTTATAAAACATGTTCCTTATAACAGCCTTTTTTTTATGAATTTTAAAAATTTTTCCACAGATACTTACTCTCTTCATGATAACTCTCTTGCAATCACAGTTAGATACCTTTCCATGCGCAACTATAAATGAGGTGATATCACAACTATCCCCATTGCGGATGTAAGGTTCCAGCTGCTCATCCTTCTCGCTGACATTGACCAAGGTGCTCAAACGCGTGCCATCGTGATTATTCATTCCCCCGCTAGGATGATCACTTACACCTCTGCTACCCTGTACAATACACAGTTCTTGCACCATATCCTCCTGGGACATACTTCCTCTGTAGTAAGTTTCCCTATTCTGCTGAGTCTTCTTTTTTATGAAGAACACAGGTGAACTAGTCACTGTTGTAAATCCAAAAATAGATGCAATGTATTTTTTTCCATGTTTCATACTCCTTTCATACTTTCCCTTTGATTGTACTCCTTTAATAATTTGTTCACTAAAAATTGGACGACTTATAAAATGTCTAAATCCAGAAACAATTTCAAAAATTTCTTTTGATTCTATTTTTTCTAGATAAGAAGACGTTCTCTCAATTTCCATATTCACTACTGTTACTTTTCTTTCGTATGGTAACAAACTTGATAAAATAAAAGGCAGTTCTTTTCTTCCATAATTACGCATTAAATTAAGTAATTTCCCATCGTTTTTTATGACGAACAGACAGTAAGCATCTGTTAGGGTGAATCTTCCCCCTACGATTCTGCAATTTTCTGTGTACTTTCTCTTGGAATATTTAATTAAGTTTTCTGGGCTTTCATAATCATAAACTCGCGAATACTCTAATGGCAGATCTTCATAAACATCAATATAGGACGTTCGCAAGCTTTGCAGACTTCTATACCTCCCAAAACGCTCCCTTGCATTAATATTTCTGCTCAAATAAACACAGTCATCGTTATCTCGGTTCTCCTCACTATCGTCGTCAACACCAGCATCGTCGTCAACACCCGCATCGTCTTCAACTTCGCCACCTTCGCTGCCTTCAGAAGAACTAGTTTCCCCCGAAAAGGAACTACCATCCGAGACATCCTCATTATTTAGCAAATAATTATCACAGCATTTTTTTATTCCATTTGTTGTTTCATATTTATCGTATGAACATACAGCATTATCACTGGCTTCGTGCTTCTCGTTGGATACATACATCCACATATTTCTGCACTTGTTACCCGGTACACTGTCCACGGTATTCGTTTCGTTCAAATGGCTCATAAACATAATAGTGTTCGTATCGCTCATTCCGTTAGTGTAGTTGTACCCATAATTACTTCTCACGCTGTTCACATCGTTTGTGCTCTGTTCCAGGTTCCTATTCGTGACACACATATCGCTAATGGCACCATTCAAAGACGCATTTACATTAAACATATTAACAGTGCCACCACTGGTATCTTCAATATCCCCATACACATTACCACATCCCACGTTTGCATTATCATCTGGATGGCCAATAAGCTTGGGGATGGATAAATTGGGAAAGTCTTTATTTTTAAGTGTCAACAAATTATTTTCATATAAATTATTCTCTTCAGTACAGTAGGGACGAACACATATTAAATCATCTTCGTCATTTAAAACTGTCTTGTTTCTGCTGTTCTGAATAAGCTTATAATTGTAGTTCATAACCTTACTAGTACATTTATCACTTATGAGAAAATTAGTTATAAAATTATGTTCATTTTTTTCTTCTTCCGTATTTTGATTTAAATGAATTAATGAACTACTTGCATAATTTCGTTCTTCCTTTTTGATTTTCTTTTCCTTAAGCACATCTATGACATATATATCATCTAAGTAGTAGTCTCCGATATTGGTTATATGTACAGGATTATTAACGTTAAAGCCTACACCTTTAACAAATCCCTTTATATAAATAGAATCGTTATTGGGGTTATACGTACAAGAATCGGCCATCATATAGCCTCTTCCTTCCCTATATGACACATTTTTCACCTTCATATTCATTATTTCGTAATACAGTTTTTGAAAATGACAATCTACACCATTATCACTCCCGCTGCTTACACCGAGACTACCATTGCTACTGATAAAAAATATTTTATCGTCTGGAGTAAATTCTGAGTTAAAATACCTTGACACGAATTTTTGCGAGTGCTTGTTGTTTTCACCTGTGTTATATCCTACACCAATAACTGAAGGAACTCCTTGTATTTTCAAGACAGATAAAAGTTCATAACCCAGTTCGTCGAAGGCGGAATTTTCTAGCGTCCCATCTTTAAAAATGCACAAAATTAAATCGGCACATTTTGTTCCATCTATAATTCCATATATATTCCTAGGAACATCATATACTACAAAAGATCTTTTTTTTTTTTTTCTATCTGCATGTATTGTGTAAATATCGTATAGTTTTATATTGTCCAGTAGTATGGTATCATTGTCTCCATTATGTTCACATAAATATTTTATAAACTCTTTTTTAAATGACAATATATCTACATCTTCATGAAAAGGCAATAAACATATTGTTAAACAGTTATAAAGCGGTATATGCTTAGATTTTTCCTTCAATTCGTACTTTAATTTATTAGTTTTTACACTATAAGCTTGATAGGATTTATATAGCATCTGACTGTATTTCTCAACTACATTTTTTTTTTTCTTCTTCTGTGTATTTTTCAAGCATTTCTTTTTTTTCTGACTTTTGTTCTTCTTAAACAGTTTATTCTTTTGTTTTAAATGGGCCCTATGCTTCATTGTTTTAACTAAAAACTTGTATAACTGTTTTTTTTTTTTTTTTTTTCTATCTCTTCTTTTGAATTTTCAATATGCAATATCTCGTCATATAGGAAAATGTTTAATATGTGTTCAACATTTGTTACGCGGGGAGGAGTACTATACATGCGGAATATACACAAATATCGGTTTGCGTATCATCCCATCATGCAATGCATATCCACGCGCAGGTAGATTTTACATATTTCTCAAACGTTAAAAGGTGAACTTTTTTGCAAACTCAAGTCGAAAGAGGGAAGGGAAAATGTGGGAATTAAGATGACAAAGTATGTTAGGCGATTTCGTTAAAAGCAAATGGCGCAGAGAAACGTACGAGAAAAGTTAATCGTTATGAAAAAATATGCTGTAATTATTGTGATAATTGGAGCTTTAAAAATCTTGAAAGATAATACTTTTCTTGAATATTTACATTGTGTGATTTAATAAATTAAAAGGAAAAAAAAAAAAAATAAAAGTTTTACAAAAGAGGGGAAAAAAATTAAAATTACAAAATATTGTATGACATTAATCAGTTGTAGGTAATACGAAATTAAAAATATATAACTTTATCTACATGCCTCCTTTGTTTTATTTTACCACTGGTAAGGTAAAACGCAATTACCTATTCACTTTTATGAAAAACAAAGATTAATATAACGAATGAAAGTAATAAGATCCATAAAAAAAAAGCATTTTTCATTCAGCATAGGAACACGAGACTACTATTTTTTCTTTCACAGTCATTAACATTTTGAATACAGTCGACTCAAAATTTAATCATTCCGTTATGAGTGGCTTGCATAGGGTGGGGGGTACCACACTGTAAGAGAACCGTTTAGATATACGCTAACACTTCCGTACATGTACTTATTTTTCATGAAAGTTCAGATATGCATTTCCATGTTTTCCTTTTTTTTTTTTTTTTGGGGTGGGGGGAGCTTTTGAGCGTAAAGGAAAAAATTTATTCCTCACAAAGCAGTGTTTGTAACATAATGTTAAATATTAAAAATAACTTTTACAATTGGTACGTTTCCCTGGGTGGGATACAAATTTTAATCCAATAGCTATACTTTTCGCGTGTTTTATTTTTTTTTTTTTGCGAAAGGTTCAGTGTTCATCATGATAAAAAGGAAACCTCCAAATTTAAAAAAAAAAAAAAAAGGTGAGAAATTTTACAAATCAGTAGAACAAAAGAAATTCCTCTAATTGTAGAAAAGGAATGTTGGAGAATGCCTTATTTTAAAACAGGTTAATGGAACATGTGAAAAAACCATCCCTTTTATATTAGGGTTGCAAAATTACAGTCGCTTGCATAATTTTATGAACATTTTTAAAGTATGGAAAAAAAAAAAAAAAAAAAATTATGCAATATTTATGTTATTTCGCCAAAGCTAGAATCTAAAGGAAAAGCTCTCCCCCTCACTCAAATTAACTGTAATGTATGATGCTCCCACAGTAAGTGTTTTACATAAAGTTCGTATGCCATCGGAAATTTATATTCTACACTTTTTCTGAGAACTAATAATTTTTTCCTTTTCAAAAATTAGCATACGCGCATTCTATTGTTGTAGCTAAAACGAAAAAAAAGTTGGAAAAAATATAGAAAAAAAACGAAAAAAGTAGAAAAGAATGGCAACGAATGGTAAAATAATGGTAAATCACGCTAAATAAGTGTAAACAGGAAAACGGCAAAAAAAGGAAAAATTCAGGAACTCACCAATGATGGAGCACAGTATAATGTAGCTCTGTACAACAGAACAGAGGAAGAAAAGGTTTACATTGTGGCCTCCCAAAAGCACACGAGTAGCAATTAATATTAATGTTGGAGTTCATATAATTGTTATATTTTTTTTTTTTTTTATTAATTCTAAAAATATTATGCATTTTGCAAAAGCAAATACCCTTCCGCCAATGGAACACGATATTGTTGTAATTTTCCCGTTAGCATTTTTTTTAGAACAATTCATCAAATATATGCCATGACAATATGCATGTACCAATGGCGTATGAATTTAGTGCACTGTAGTAGTAGCAATGCCAAGAGTTTACATGCGATTTTTTTTTTTTTTTTTTTTTTTCCAAAGTGTGCGCCATTGTGCAAAAGGTTAAAATTTTTCGTAGGGTGAAATATTATAATTTTTTAAAGTTGGTAATGTCTAGAATTACACATTTTTTGCAACTATACGGCAAAAGGGGAAAAATAACTATAAGGATTTTTGCGTTTTGGTCTTTCTGTATTTTTGCATATTCGCCTTTTTTCATTTTTTCATTTTTTCATTGTTTCATTTTCCTTTTCTGTCTTTTCCATTTTTGCATCCCTCCACTGCTTTCTGCATGGCTAAGAGTTTGTGTATGACATCCGAAGCACGTATTTTTCACGTAATAACGTATTTTCTGTAACATTTAATAGCTCGAAATGCATAGAAAAAACCGTTAAAAATGGTTGTTTTAGACTGCATTTTTACTTTTGCGTAGATTTCCTGTTTTTGCTTTTTTCGTATTCATAGAATCCCATATTTTATCTTATTTTTTATTTTAAATGTAAACATAAAATTAAAAAAAAAACGCACACACATGTATATGTATATTTGTGCATGCATATATATGTATTTACGTATAAATTTGCATTTACTTATATGTGAATAAACCAGTGTTAGGTCATTTATATGCATATAATTTTGAAGTTAATTTTTGTAAAGATTTAGTCTGTAGTTTTTTTTTTTTTTTTTTTTTTTTTCTCTCTACCGCTACTTCCTCATTTTACTGGTTGAACATGATAGTAAAGGGATAGACAGCTGTTACAAAGAACACTTGGTGAAAGTTACAATTTCCTCCTTTTTATATAAAACAAGTTAATGTGTTTTACTTTGATTAGATCGATTTCGTATAATGCCTGCCACTGTTCAGATTTAATAATGTGAATTTTCCCTTGGTAGAAAATTTTAACTTTTTAGTTATTACCCTTTTAACCCATTTTACTTTTTCCTTCCTATCTTACCTCATTTATTAGAAAAGTAAAATGTTAAAAGTTATCCTTTTTACTTTACTTATATATATACATATAGTTTTTATTCGTACTAACGATGAAAATAGAAATGTGCGAAATCCAGGTGATTATATGAAAAATGAAAGTCCAACATATAGTCCAAAGAAAAAAACCAAGGTTATTTTTTATATGCCTGGACAAGAACCTGAAGAAGAAGAAAATGATAATGCATCAAATTCTAATTTAAGGAAAGGTAAACAAGACGGGGGGGGTACTAACAAAAGCACCAATGTAGGCTCAGGAACACATGCAGGAAATGAACACGCAAACGGACAAGATAAAGCTTTAGAACCATATAAAAATAATCAAGGTAATGTAAAAACTCTTCATGCAAATTTCCCAGGATATTATGATAATCTGAAAAAAGGACATAAGGTAAATAATGATTCTCAAAATAATCAAGAAGAAAAACTGAAGGATGAATATGAAAAAATAAGGAAACAAGAAGAAGCAGAAGCGGAAAGAATAAATCAAGAAAGAATGGCTGATATAAATAAAGGTGGAAGAGGAAAACATAAAATGGGAGAACATGTAAAAGGGAAACATAATCCACATAACACGGATTATGAATATATGGAAGGAAAGACTAATCCTGCCAACAAAAATGGAAACGCAAATACAACCGCTAATGGGGGAAGTAATCATGGTTTTTTTGATGAGATTGGCAATGGACCTTACAACATGATTGGGCATAATGGTGCACAAGGTGCTCTACCATATTATGGAGCCGACGGTAAGCCGTATGGTCCTTATGGAGGAGGTGACGGTAAATCGTATGGATCTCATGGAGAAGCATACGGACCCTATGTTGGAGCCGACGGTAAATCGTATGGTCCTTATGGAGGAGGTGACGGTAAATCGTATGGATCTCATGGAGAAGCATACGGACCCTATGTTGGAGCAGACGGAAAATCGTATGGTCCTTATGGAGGAGGTGACGGTAAATCGTATGGATCTCATGGAGAAGCATACGGACCCTATGTTGGAGCAGACGGCAAATCGTATGGTCCTTATGGAGGAAGTGACGGTAAATCACATGGATCTCATGGAGAAGCGTACGGACCCTATGTTGGAGCCGACGGTAAAGTCTATGGCCCTCATGGGGGAGATGCTCATATGTATGGGGAACCCGGTTATGAAGGGGAAAATCCAAAATACACAACACATTTGAATGTCAATCTGGGCAATGATAAATATCCGAATGATGCAAAAACAGGAAGAATTGGATATCCAATTTACTTTAAAAAACATTTTGGAAGTGATAATGAAAAGCATGGCGAAACAGAAGGTGGTGAGGGACATGGAAACGTGCCTAGAGAGTTTTATCAGCATCATGGAGGAGATGACGGAACGACCTATAAATTGGAACATGGGGGAAACGGTACAGGGCGTGGAGGCGCAGGAAGTGGTGGCGAAGTAAGCGGTGGTATGGGAAATGGAGACACAACCTACGATTTGGAACATGGAGGTGGTGGCGCTGGTAGCACACGAGGAAGTGGTGGTGAAGTAAGCAGTGGCATGGGAAACGGAGACACAAACTACAATTTGGAACATGGAGGTGGTAGTGCTGGTAGTGCACGAGGTAGTGGTGATGGAAGGAATGGAGACACAACCTACGATTTGGAACATGGAGGTGGTGGTGCTGGTAGCGCAAGAGGAAGTGGTGGTGGAATGAATGGAGGAACGACCTACGATTTGGACCAAGGAGGTAACGGAGGCATAAATAGCGACAGCGTAGGTAATGGAGGTATGGGTAGAGGAGGTGGGAGATGGAACGGAAATAATGCAAATTTGGAGGATATTCACAGCCTAAGGCCCGTTAATGGAGGAGAAGAGGTATATGGGAAAGGGTTTACACCGCTGATATATCACGTGCAGCACGGAGGTAATGGTGAGAAAAATCCTAATGAAAAGGCACCAAACGAAAATAATCCCGAAGAGAGCGATGATATAAACGAAATGTTACAAAATAAAAGAAAGGTATATAAGAAACCTAATGAAAGACGTAGAGGAAGTGGTTCTCCACACGATTCCGATGATGACTCCAGTGATACTGAATATGAATTGAATGAGGGAGAGTATAAAAAATCGAAACCAAAAACTTCGGAATATACATCGTCGGATAATAGCAGAGGTAGAGGTAGTGGACATAATGATGCTAATGTTGAATATCCTAGGTTACGACATAAAGATAATGGATATGGTGCATATCCAGGTACTAGATATGGTGGTAACGCATTTGGGGGAAATCCTATTCAAATAGTTCATGAAACGACACGTGCTAAGAAGAGAGCAAACGAAATTGAAGATAATCTGAATAGGGGAGAATATTCAAGGATAAAGGTAGGTAACAAAAATAAGAAACAAATAGGAGATTCTTCCGATTCAGAAGATTCAGATGATGAATCAAATGTATTTTATGTAGATAATGGACAAGATATGTTATTAAAGGAAAAGGCAATCCATTCACATGGATCAGAAGACCATTCAGAAGATGGTTTAAATGCAAACATAGGAGAGCATAAACATCCTGTAAATTATCATTTTTCAAATTACATGAATTTTGATAAGAAGAATATTCTCAATTCAAACGAAATAGAACTTCTAAAAATGATTGGACCTGATTTTTCCAAAGAAGTAGATAATTATTGCCGTGTTAATGAACCTTCAAAGAAAGAAGGAAATTATTTAAACATTTCTTTTGAGTTTTCTAGAGCTTTAGAAGATCTCAGGAGTGAAATGATAATGAATTTTAATAAAGGGAAAACACTAGGGTTCAACAGTTCTAATAACATTTTATATACCATAAATAATTCATTAAATAGAAAAAATAAATTTTTGAGTAAAGATATGTATGAAGAGAAAAATTTTATTTCTGAAGCTAATTCATTTAGAAATAAAAATGAAAACCCATTAAGCGCTAAGTATAACAAATTATTGAGACAATATCTTTGTCATATATTTGTAAAAAATCCTGGATTAAATCAATTAGAAAGATTATATTACCACAATTTAGCGTTAGGAGAACTTATACAACCTGTGAGAAAAAAATATAGCAAGTTAGCTTCATCATCTGTGGGTTTGAATTACGAAATATACATAGCATCTTCTTCTAACATATTTTTACTTGGACATATGTTACTTCTATCTTTGGCATACCTTTCGTATAACACCTATTTCGTCAAAGGGTTAAAATCTTTTTATTCATTGGAAACTATGATGCTTGCTAATTCTGATTATTCCTTTTTTATGTACAATGAAATGTGTAATATTTACTATAAGCCAAGTGGAAATTTTAATAAAGATTTAACTTTTATCCCCATTGAATCAAGACCTAGAAGACATAGCACTTATGTTGGAGAGAGAAAAGTAACATGTGATATCCTTGAATTGATACTGAATGCTATTACACTAGTAAATATTCACGAAGTGTACGATGTTTTTCACAAAAATAACGTTTATGGGTATGAAAATACTTTATCCTTTTCACACAATGCAATAAGAGTATTTTCACAAGTATGTCCAACAGATAACGCACAAGATGTTCTCAAGTGTGATTTTGAACAGTCTACCCTTTATAATGAGAAAATATTAAAAAACGATGTTGGACATAAGGAAAATCAGAAAAGCTTAAAAAGAGCTTTTGATCTGTTGAGAATTTATGCTGAGATAGAAAATGGATCCTTTAAAGGGGAACCTAATTTTTACTATATAAAACTTATTTTAGAACAAAATTTGTACGTAGATTTTTACAAGTACTTATTTTGGTATGATTCTAGAGAACTTATACAAATACAAATACCTGGAGAAAAAAAAAAAAAAAAAAAAAAAAATACAAAATATGTATACAATGAATTCTTAAAAAGAGGGACATATCTAAAAAAGAAACTGATTAAAATGGATGCCAAATATAATGCAAGAAGTAAAGCATTGTTAATATTTTACGCATTAGTAGATAAATATATTTCTATTTTTACCAAAAGTGATAATGTTCGAAAATTATTTTTGGATGATGTGTCTTCTATTCGTCATTATTTGTACCTAAATAGTGTGTTATCGAAATCGCCTAAATCCAATTTGGAATTCATGAAAAAACAATTGGAAGAATTGCAAGGCTTCTCCGATTCTGCATTAAAATTTATTGTTAGAGGAAATTCCGTAAATGGAATGAACGAATTAGCTAAAAATGAAAATCTATTTTATGTAAATTTATTTATCTTATCATCCCTTTCGAGAAAAGACCCTGTTAAAAGCTATTATAATGATAAAAAAAAAATGTTAACTGCAACTATGTCCGAAAAAATTGCAACCTCTACATCTGCCTTAATTCCTCATAAGCTAAGAAAATTGGTAGTTGGAATGAAAAAGGGATTCCTAAAAAAGAAAATGCTTACCTTTTTGGCAAAATTAAAATTGCTGGATCATATACCTGCCCATTTGTTGGAAAATATCATAACATCTATCCGATTCACAACACATACTATTGCATCTATGGAAATTATTCAAAATGCAAAGTATATGCCTCGAAATTATAATTTTAATTATAGTACTAGCAATCAGTTTGCAAAGCAAATATTTGTTGAGGGAGGATTTGCCAAATATGCAGACGATTTAATGTCAAAATGGTTTTCCAAAGGTTTTGAAGAATACAAAAGAGAAAAAATCGAAAATCAAAAAGTGGAAGATTCAGTTGATCAAGAATTGAAGGAAGCTTCAAATGAAAATGGCATTTATCTAAATGCAGACGAAACAGAAAGAGAAAGATTAATAATGGAACAAAATGAAATAATCGAAAATAAGGAAAGACAAAAAAGAGAAAATAAACTAATTTTTAATCAAAATGATAAATGGGACCATTATATTAACAAAGAATTTGCAAAAGCATTGGGGATATGGCTAGAACTGTCAGATTCTCCATATCAAAAAAATACATTTATCTACAAAGTTGTGGAAGATAGTAAATATTTGCTAGAAAATAATATTGAAGAAAATATTTTTTTCTCAAGAACGGTTAAACCAACAAAACAAACTGCTTTTCGAAAATTTTTTAATAAAATTGTTTCACTAGGAAATATGTTGTTACGAAAACCTGGACTTAAAGTAGAACATGCTCTCTGGTTTGGTGCTGCTATTGATGTAAAGAAAGTTTTTGTCCTTCTAGAAAAGGTAAGTGAACTTCATAAAATAATGAGAGATCAAGATGAATCGTGGTTAATTAACGAAGCATTTATCGATATTGTAAATCACATTGTTGATCTAAGTACAGATAAACATTTAAGAGAACCATTTAGTGTTAATAGAAATCCAGGAATGGTAGCTATTTATCCACATTATCATATACTACCCCATGAAGAGAGACTTCGAGAATTTCAAAATTCTATGTGTGCTGATCATTGTGCTTCTGTATGGAAAATGATTTCATCCTTTGTTTTACAACATCTAAAAAATCCAGATAGTTTACATACATATGAATCTAAATTTTCTAAAAATGCATTTGGTAATAAAATTGATGATAAAGATTTTGTTAATAATTTCAAACTTATTTTAGGAGGTGATGCAGTGTTGCACTATTTTGATAACCTCCTCCCCAAATCAATGAAAAAAGAATTAAAATCTATGAAATACGGAGTATCCCTTACATCTGCATTTTCACTTAAAATGACTAAGGTTCTTTTTAACGAAATGCAATTACCCTATTTGAGTCAGATGTTTTATATGCAAGCTCCTTATTTTGGACATTTTATTGGAAAATGGCAAAAAGAGAGGAAAGAAAGTAGAATGAAAGAAATATTAGGATTTATGACTTTAGGAACACTATCCGCATATACTATATTAAGTGCTATGGATATAGGGCAACATGCAACTGATATTGGAATGGGACCTGCTACAAGTTGTTACACGTCTACTATACCTCCACCAAAACAAGTATGTATACGACAAGCCGTCAAAGCTGCCTTGACAAATTCTACGCAATCATGTGTGAAGAGTGTTTTCTCTGTTGGACTCTTTGCATCCATTGGTCCCTATTTATTCGCACCAATGGCTGGGTTAGCATTGTGGAATGTTTTAAAATCTGAATTCAAAGTGTTACAAAGAATTGATATGGCTCTCAAAGGTGTTTTTAAAAACATGTGGAATAAATTCTTATCCTTCAAAGGAATTCGTAGATTAAAAAATATATTTAAGAGAAGAAAAGTTATGAAAAAGAAAATTATACAAAATGCGGAAAATAAAATGAATGAAATGAAGAATAACCCAAACAAGGCTAAGGATCACAAGATGGCTGTACAAAGCATGCACGCGCAATCGAAAGGGGGCTACCACTACATATCTTATGCCAGAATAAAAATGTGAAGTTTCCGTATTGGTCCAAAGCCTGCGAACGCGGAAGCAGCCATCGCAGATGAAGGCATAAGCATGAGGATTCGCGCATTTATATGTATGCACGTGGGTACGCTAACGCATGATGTCGTTTTGCCAAAATTTTGCCCACACATTGCGCGCGTATGCAGTGGAAATATTTACGTGCGGTGCACATTTTTCCAACTCCATAACCTCCTATTTTTGCATGGGAGGGAGTCGTTTTTTTAGTTTGCATGTGTTTTTCATTAATTAACAAAATTGCCGCTGCAGTTGCGGGTGTACTTAGCTCTTCAGCTGGATTATTTTTCTTGCTTTTCTTTTTTCTTTTTCTTTTTCTTTTTCTTTTTTCTTTTTTCTTTTTTCAGTTTTCAGTTTTTGGTTTTTGTTTTTTCAGTTTTGTTTCCTTTTTCCGTTTTTTGGTTTTTTGTTATCAATTTACCTTTTTTCGTTTCGCCTTCCTTTAGCTTTTATTTTTTTGCATGAATAAAAATACGCAGCTCTTTTAAAATTTTTCTACGTTTTTTTAAAATGCCGCTAACAAAATTGGAAATGCGCTTATCCAAAATTTAATTTAAGCAATGCCTTACATTGTTCTGAATTTACAGAATTGTTGTAGTGGATATTTTGTAGAAAAAAAAAAAAAAAAACTCATAATTTTTATGCATGTTTTTTTTTTTTTTTTTCCTTTTTTTAAAACAACTTTTCATATATCCTTTCACCTTTAACCAAAAAGTGTATATTTTTCTGGATGCGGTTTTGACATATATTTTGTTTTTCCTTCTACTGTAAGAGAGTTAAAAAATGAGCAATCCCTTTTGACAGACCAAAAATTATATTTCAAATGTGCATCCCCAAAATTTGCATGCTTTTTTTTTTAAGGGAAATTTTTGAATTTATTTGGTTAGCTTTTTTCTGCCAAATTTGCCAAATCGCTACCTTCCCATTTTGCCAAATCGCTACCTTCCCATTTTGACAAATTTCTATATGCCTACATTTAGAGAGATCGCTGTATGTCCGTATTGCCGGATCGATTTATGCCCGTACTGCCAGATCACTATATGCCCGTATTGCCAGATCACTATATGCCCGTATTGCCATATCGCTATATGCCCGTATTGCGAGATCGCTATATGTCCATATTGCCTGATCACTATATGCCAATTTAGCCAAATTTCCGCCGAAGAACAAATTAGCAGCATTAAGAAAGGGAAGGAACAAAACGAACATACAGAGCATAACGAAATACCAGAACACAATATCGTTCACGAAGAACACAATTACGAATGCGAAAATGGAGAAAAAATGTGTTCAAAAAACTATTGAAGACGATCTCTTGAGGAAATTAACCATTGTAAAAATTTCAGCTATGATTAAGAATGGGGATATATCAAGTTGTAGGGAACTAATTTTGAAGAAGATGGATATAGAAGAATGTGAAGAATTGTGCCAAATGAAAAAATTAACGAAGTTGGATTTGAGTGAAAATAAAATAAAAGATTTGGCAATGGTTGAAATGAATTTAAATTTAAAACATATCACATTACAAGATAATATAATAGATGAAATAAATTATTTGCAGAACTTAAACAATTTAATACATTTAAATTTATCATATAATTGTATAAAAGTAATAGATAATATATGCCAATTGAGAAATCTAAAAACGGTAATATTAGCATATAATGAGATAGAAAATGTTCCTAATTTATCGAATTTACAAAATTTGGAAACATTAATTTTAAAGAATAATCATATTGAAACGTTTGTAAAACCATCAAAAGAAATGAAAAACTTAAAAAAAATTTCATTATCTTTTAACAGAATTAGACAATTTTGTTTTGGTTCCCATTTTCCAAATGTTCAAGAATTAAGATTAAATTCGAATAAGCTCTTACATGTTGAAAGGGATATAATGTATATGGCTTCTCTAAAACAATTATATTTACAAGATAATTATATTATGAGACCCCATTTTTTGGATTACTTAATTGAATTAAATTTTTTAAAAAATCTTGTTATTTCGAACAATCCCTTTTTTAAACAGATGAACTTAGAATTGTTAAATAATTTTGTAGAAAGGACAAAAAAAGTAGCTACGCTCAATTCTGTAACCATTCCAGAAACCAAAAATTTTGACATTTACCCCTTCGACATTACAGGTAACGCTATTTCGAGCACAAAATCGCAGGGGGATTATACCCAGCAATGGTCAGGAACACAAATGGTGAGATCATTTAACACCCGTGTGAATAGAAGCAAAGCGTGCATCGATAAGAAGGGAAAGAAGACACAAAAGCAGGACACGGAAAGGTCGTAAGGCGCGCTATCGACATTGCGACATTACAACTTCATGATGATATAACTTCCTGATAATTTTGAGCAGACAACAGTTGCAGCGAAAAAGAGATTCATAGAGAAAAGCAAGGGAGCAAGGCAAAGTAATCGTAAATACAAAATGTACATGAGCTGGTGTCATACATACCACCCATGTTCACTAACTTTTCCTCCCATTTTTTATTTTTAAATAATTTTACAAGTCCATTCCAGAATATATGAGAAAAAAGGCTTATTCAACGAGTGTACACCATTTTTTTACCTCTTTTAATATTTTTCCGTTTTTTACAAGTGTTCTTTTTTTTTTTTTTTTTTTTTGTTGTTTATGAAAATTTGTTATCTTATTTTTTTTGAATATAAAGAAGGTAAATATGTAGGAATACACATATGCGTTTGTAAATATATGCGTGCAGAAAAGGCGCGTACTTATTTGATGTTATTTTAAACCATTTTTTAAAAATTATTCGAATAACCCTGTTAAACATGAATAACGCTGTTTACATTAATAAATCGCAAGTGTACGTAAGAATTATGATCTGAATGCTTATTTTATTTTATTTCATTTTGTTTTGTTTTGTTTTGTTTTGTTTTATTATTTTTTAATTTTTATTTTTCTCATAACGTTCATAACTTTTTTTCAAAACAAAAAGAGAACAATCAAAAATTTACTTTTTTACGTTTTCATGAGAAGAAATATTATGTAAAAGATATCAAATTAATTTGTTAATGGGGAAAAAAATTTAGCACATTTTATAGTACATATGAATATATGTATGCCATGTACATATACGATTACTTGTTCGAGTAGATATACGAGTACTTGCGCGTGCACATATAGAACTTACACGCGTGCATTTGCGTATACACGGACATGCGTATTATATACTTATCGATAGGCGTACACATCATTTAAAAACTCAATGAATAACATCCTTTGCAAATTGAAAAATAGGACGCTTGTTCGGGTTTGTGGTACAGATTCTTTTAAATTTCTTCAAAGTCTCACAACTAATGATTTAAATAAAATAATAAATGAAAAAGATTTTATTCAAAATAGGAATTTTCCGAAAAATGTATTATCCGGTGATTTTGAAAAAGTTCTGTATGCAATTAACAACGGTGTTGCAAAAAACAAAAAACTAGTGCTTGGTTTACCTTCCTTATTTTTATTAAACAATGGAAAAATATTGTTTGACTGTTTTATATATAATGTAAGGCATATTTATGAACGTGGACTATTTAACTTATTTTATATTGACTGCAATGTCACCATTTTAGAAACGCTACTGGGTGTATTAAAAAAGCGAAAATTATCATGTGATGTCGATTTTGGACATATACAAAATGTGGACGTGTATCAGCTCTTGCCGTGTATATCTTCCCTAAGCAAAAGAGACCCCTCTCACCATAATACGGGTAGTAGTGGCAGTGGCAGTGGTGGAGGAAGCGGAAGCGGAAGCCGAAGCGACAGTGATACAGGTGAGCTTGTCGATTCTTTAAGGGCGTTCAGTGGCGAAGATACGTTTTTCTTTTCGCAAGATAAAAGAAGCGACTTACTAGGGTATAGAATATACCGGATTAGGGATAAAGAAGAAATTGGCTTGGGTGCAAATGTTAGTTATACTATATTTGATGATGATCATGCAAAAATGGGTGAAAACAGTAACAGTTGTAATATTGACATTGTGAGGACTACGAACGACACCTACGATTTGCTATGCAAATTCGAAAAGGCAGAAATGTTACATCTTTCCGACAACTTCTTCTACGATTTTTTTAAGCTAAACTTGGGAATTATTGAAAATTTGTATTCAGAGGACGTATTTTTTAAGGATATTCACGCGGAACGCGAAAAAGACGATAGCGCTAATGCGAGTAGTGCTGATACGGATTTTGTTGGCGGCGGTACTAACGGTGCAGTTTCATATAGCAACACTTTTAAAGGCGATAAACGCAAAAATATTAATAGAGATCTATTCACATTTAAGGATCTTTCCCCTTTTGATCTAAATTACAACACATTGAACTATTTAGCAAAAGATAAGGGATGCTATGTGGGACAAGAGGCCATAAACAGAACTAGAAACGAAATATTTATAAATAAGTATCAACTAGCAATATGCATTAATTACGACTACCTTGATGTGTTTCGTAAAAATTTCCACAGTTTACCTAAAACTATATACGAAGATTCTGTTTATCAGAAATATTTAAAAAATATAAAAAATAATGATCTGTTAAAATCATCTTTTTTTTTACTAAAACATGCTTTGAATAGTAAAGACAAGATCATTAGTCATCAACAACAGTATAATGTTATTATTCAAAACAGGAACACCAATAAAGATTCATCCCTTAGCACTAACATTGGTCATGTTTTTTTTTATAACCAGATAATGGGTTTATGCTTTTTAGTCAAAAAGAAAATAACACATATGACACAAGACTTATATACTGATTCTTCAAATATATACATTAAGAGCAAACTAGATGAAAACAACCATAGGATTTTTCTTTTACCACTTAATAATAATAACGACTTCTAAAGTGACATATTATTAGGATTCCAAAAAACAAGAAAAATGGTAAAAAGTACCCTTGTGTTGTCACTTGTATGTAGATATGTGAACATGTATATGTTCATATTTCTTCTTTCGCATCGTCCTTTATGTGCATATGTTGCTATACGCGTGTAGTACAAACGTAATAACAAAAAAAAAAAAAAAAAAAAAAAAATGATAAAGTTTGAAAAAAATAAAAAGTTTTATTTTTTTTGAGAAGCAAATTAAAAAAGGCGGAAGTGTGACTAAACATTATGCAATAAAATTTCCCCCCATCATATGTATAATGGACGCATATATATACATATATGCATGTACATATTCATGTGCGTGGCTTACATGAACTTGTCTTCGCTTTTGCATGAGTCTTTATAATTACCCATGTGGATTTGCTCCTTCAAAAAAGTGTATCGAGTTTTCAACGGAGACGGTCTTAATGTATTAGGATTATAATAACTCATTTGTGCGAGATGAGACAAGTCAATGTAATTAAAATAATTCATCTGTGCCAATCGAGTCCAGATAATTTTTTAAAAATGTAGGAATTTTAAAGAACTTTTTGTTGAATTTTTCATAAGAATAAATATTGAGAAGGTAGTAAATGGATCCACTTGTTACTCCTAATATTCCAGATAGGGAGGCATTTAAACTTTGTGCATGTAAGATATCAATAAGAATTGACAAATAGGGTAAATATATGTTGTAAATATTTATACCAAATATTAAATTCGATTTTTGATATGGATTAAGCATACAATTTACAAATAATAAAGATTTTAATAATGCTGTTGAATAAAATGGTTTTTTCAAGTAGGAACATATTATGGACAATATACTAATCTGTGATATATAAAAAGCAAGTGTTTCTGATGAACCCACGGACATTTCCAAAGCATGACTTTGCACATATAGCATATATATATTTGTGAGCACATACAAGGATATATCTCCGTAGAACAATGCTGATGTTATAATTCGATAAAATTCAAAAGCTCTTATAATTCTTTTATCATGTAATGCGATATCTTCCGGTTTTACACCAAAAATGTTAAGTGTCACCATCAACAAAGAAGACGACAAAAAAAGCTTAGTTATAATCTTTGTGTTCTCGTATTTATGTAGTAATAACGATTTAAAGTTGTAAATATACCGTTCCAGTAATTTTTTTTTTTCATTAAATAATTCTAATGTTTTGCTTTTCCTCTTTTTTCTCATACCACTGTTATTATTTATGTGTAGGTAGCAAAAATTGCTTTTCTTTTTATTATGCAGAAAGTCTTGAATTTTTTTATTCCGTATATCATTGCTAAGTTGGTTAAATTGTTGAAGATTTTTCCTCGGAATTCGAATGTGGAAAAGGACTCTTCTTTTGTAGCTTGCAATATTAAAACTGTTCGAATTCCTTCCCCTAATTTCGTCATGTGATACCCTGTGCGTATAGATTTTCTTTACTTTTTTAACATCGTGTTCGCTTCTGCAGTGAACTGTTACCTTTCCTATGTCACTTAAGTATGCAATAATAAAAATGAGGCACAGAACAATCCTCATTTTTCTGCCAGTGTGTAAAATTTTCCTAGGAATAATATGGGATATGCACATTTGTACACCTTTATACGTGAACTTTCATATGTACATACATTTGCGCAATGCGTTAGTGACATTCACCGTCGCATGCGCTTATTCTTATATGTGTATGTACACGTGTATGATTAATTATGCATAGCGGTAATTATTTGACGAAAAACACCTCTTCTAAGTTGTATATTTCGACTATTTGAGTGCATCTACGAAACCGAATATGCTCCCCTCATTTCTGTGTCATTAGTTTATGTGCATTTCTTCTCCGTTACAACTGAAGAGGATTTTTTTTGAATCCACTGGTGGACTTATTTGGTAAACTTTTCCATTTGGCATTTTTTGCGAATCTTTGTAAAAACCTGTTTAACCATTTGAAGTGTTAATACCTTTTGCGCAATTGCGTTTTGGTTTGCGTTTTCGCATTTCACGATTTTTTTTCAATAAAATTTCGCTTTTGCCTTGCTATCCCAAAGAGTAATATTTTTCCGCGAAAATTGCTGTGGACTACTTTTTACGTTACATCCCTTTAAAGGAAAATTGTAAAATGGGCATAATATGAATATTCGCGAAATTGAGCATAACTACATTTAATTTGGTTGTTGCATGAGCTCCTGTGCACATAAGAAATAATTTGAAAGTTATTTTCGAGGTACCGTTTTAAGTATCACACAGTCGAACTTTTAGAAAAAAATGTACGTCGTTCGTAAGCATGTAAGGATATGTATATAAATATATATGTATACATACAAATGTATGTTTATTCACATGTACACGTGAATGGGAGAGTTTCCGAATGGGCTTAAGTAATTCTTACAGCTTTTGTGCCTTATATAGCAAAAATTTCTGCGTATCGAATTAATGGAAACTAAATGAGAGGATATGTTCCTACCTCGGAAGCACGGACAGACGCACTTTTTTTTTTTTTTTTTTTTTTTTTCCATCTATTCCTTTTCCCCTTTTAGGTATTATTTTTCAAAAAAGAGTATATTACCCAAGTTGGTTTAAAGCGACAGAAATGTTCAAAAATTCGAAGATGTAGATCCAAATTTAAGCTTAAAATGTGTGTTCATTGATGTTCGTAAATAAGACAGGTCTACTGCTTACTGCCGCGCACTGCTGCACTCTGCAGTAATACAGTTATATTTTCCTATTTTTTACATCATAACGAAATGCGACATTTTTATCCCTTGATTTATTCCCAGAAAAACGTGATTAACATTTTGCTGGAAGCAAGTGTACACCCTTTAACGATAAATGTGCTCACCTTTTTAAATATAAAAAGTACTTAAAAATGAAAACCTATATATGCATTAAAAGGTTAGGATTCTTCTGGATTTAATTTTGAGATGGCTTTCTACAAAAAAAAGGAATGTCCACGAAACTTGGCGTCTATCTCAATGCGCTTAAAAATATACCAAACTTTTGAGTACGAAATAAGAACATCTTTCTTAACAATACAGCATTTTCATATAAGCGGGAATGTCTTCGTGGAAACACGTTTCCCATATATAGCATATTGTAATGTGTTAATGCGTTCAATGTGTTAAATGTATGCATTATCATAACAGAAAAAATGTCACTTTTTTTTCATTTTTTTATTTTCCGTAACGCTGTAACAATTCTTGGCTGTTTTCTAAAAAATCAAAAAAAAAGTTATGTTTTCATATAAATTCATTTACAATTTTGTAATTTTTTGTTATTGATTACTGTACAAGAGTGTTTTAATTTTTTCCGTTTGCGCTTTTTAGAAAAATGTTAATAAATCATTGAATATTTTTTTATTTCGCTCGTTTTCTTTTCTTTGTTTTTTCGACTTGTATTTGTATGCATTCTCCCTCTTCCTCTTGAAATGTTTTGCGCGTTCCCCAATATGACATGCGTAAAAATAGAATGCATTTCCCCACAAGCCCGTAAAAAATTGCAAGAACGCTTTAATTTTTAATATTTGAAAAAAAAAAAAAAAAAAAGAGAAATGTGGAAATAATAATGCAATTAAGTAAAAGGTACATATAAATATTAATTTTAACTGAAGTTTAATGCAATAACTTTTTTACACTTTTAGCAGTTTTCTGCCCGTTTAGCAGTTTTCTTCCATTTATTTTTTAACCGAGAAAGGGGGAAAAAGAAAAAGTGGAAAATTTTTCGAAATCAGAAATATAAAAAGCAAATATTACCTAGCTGCAATATAATATACGAACAAGTGCTATGTATGCTTAAGTATACGAAAATATGTATGGGCATATGTAAGTTTAAATACGTATGCATGTATTTTTTTTTTTTTTTTTTTTTTTTTTTTTTTTGTTTTGAATATCACTGCCTAGTACAGCGACAGTAAGACCAGTTCATGGAAGAACCAATTGAACAACACGGCAAGAGTAACCGTGTAGTGGAAAACATAAATAGCTAGGAAGAAAAAAATATTGTATAAGAAACATACGTACTAAGAGTACAGCATATATGACACACAGAAAAAATATCATTTAATGGATAACTTTTTTACAATTAATATAAAACCAGATGAAAATGTCGTGATAAATCGAAAAAAAGAACGAGATGAACGTGTAAAATATAAGGTTAAAGGACAAGTAAAAAGGGGAAATACGCATTCTAGTTTAATACCATATCAAATAAATAAAATATGTAAAAGTGATAATTTTGATTTGTTGGGAAAATTAAATGACATTCAAATTAATCAATATGAAAATACAAGGAAACAAATACAGAAACATATTCTGAAATGTTTTAAAGAAGATAATATTGTAGATGATTTTCCACACGATTTTGAAGAGAATTTTTTTAATGAATATAATTTGATAAAGAAAAATTTTACATTTAACTTAAGAAAAGATAAACTAAACGAAATAATTACCTTTGCATCTCAAGAAAAATATAAAAGAAGTAAACCAAGCGAATTGAGTAGTAGATACTATTTGGACACAAGTATTTTTACTGAAAATGAAGCAGATGATGATGATAACTTTTTTTATAAAGTTGTACGAGGTGACACATCTTGTACTGAAGCAGATAATAAAAAGAAAAAGAAAATAAATAACAAGGAGTTAAAAAACGAAAGGAAAAATAATAATGAGGGGGACAGTTCTCGTGTGGATAACTGTGATATAGTAAAAGGGAAAAATTCCCCACGAAATTCTTATATTGACAATAGTGAAACCACCTTAAATAAAAACAAGAAGCAAGATGATTTAGTAGAAAACACAATTAGTACAACTTCGAAAGAGAGTTCTGTCAATTTAGAGTTGAACGATATAATGAGTGAATTTCGAGAGAAAATAAAAAATTGGCTAACAAAATTTCCAGATATTAACTGTGAAAATTTCTTTTTTCATTTATATTTTCTTGTTGAATTACACAAAGAAAAAAAGTCCATGTGTCAAAATTGTGGTTCTATTGACTGTGAAAGAGATATGCCATTAAGTCATGCATGTAAAAATACCTTTTGCTTTTTATGTTGTAAACGTGTATTAGGGAATCAGTGCCATAGTACTAAAATACAATATTTATCATTTAAATCTAATATAACGCAAACGTTAAATTCATTTAAACGTATTCAGTATCCATATAAAAGTATATCATGTTTAAAATGTCTCTCAAAGGATCATTTTAAATGTGGAAAACCTCCATACGAACATGCCAAATATTCGTATGAAGCTAGAAAAATGTTCAACAATAAATTAAGTAGGGCGAAGTTCGTATATTTGAAAAACCCGCTAGATATATGGCCCATATTTGTTAATGATAACATTAGTTCAAAAGAGAAAAAGAACGATGATAGCAATGATGTGCAAAATAAAGCCATTGTGAAGAATATCAGTAACAAAAAACGCGACGATAGGCAAATAACTTTATCGGATTCATGTATCAATGATGACGTTGTATTTTGTAACCCCAACGAAAATAAGCAGGACAGGAACAGCAACAATGTCATGGTGTATACCGTAGAAGACGATGAAAAAGAGAATAATGAGAAAACAGCAAACGAAAGCGAATATTTAGAAACCCGTATTAAATACTCATTTAACGATAACAGAAACAGTCATAGAGAAAAGAGGAATCGAGATAATAACAATTCAGTAAATACCAATAATAAAAAGCGAAAATATGCGCACACAGGAGATAATAGTTACGGAGATAGTAATGATAATAATAAATACGACGGAAATAGCGGAAATCAGGCAGGGGGAAGCAATAGTAACAGCTTTGTGTACAATAGAAAACAAAAGAGTGCATACGTTAAGAGAAACGATAACAGTAACAGTCATATAGATCAAAATAACAATTCTCATTACGTAAATAATTTTGGGAATTACAATCAATTTGGTAATAATAATTCCCAGTTTAATCAGAATGATAATGCTCTATACAATAAGAATGTGTGCGGGCGAAATAACAGTAGCGGAAACAATAATACTTATTATGACCAAGGGAGAAACAACTACACGAACAGATTTGTAAATAATCAGTATCATATCGGTAGTAAATTTCAGAAGAGAAATCATTATCGCCATAATAATCAAACAGATAAAAATAACGATATGGCTACTTTTAACCATTACACAAATTACATGCCGGGTGTAAACACCGCAGAGCACTTTTCAAATAGAGATTTTAACAGTGCACAAAACAATTTCCTTAACAGCTCAAATGACCATCAACAAGGAAATAGAAATTATTCTGCAAATAAGTACCGGATAAATTCGAACATGAACTACGGAAATGCGTCAAACAACGATTTTGCTTACAGTTCCAGGAACAATAATCAGAGACAAAACAGCGGACCTGGCAAAGGTCGCGGCTACAGTCACGGCAGCAATCACGGCAACAATCGCAGTCACAATAATAGTAATAAAAGGGAAGATCATACACATAAAAAAGGGCATAAGAATAGGAACACAGGTAAAAACAGTTTCAATAAGCATACCTAAAATGTAAGTTGTATATGCCCGTATTTTATATGTAATTTAACTAATGAGGATTGCGCGTACAGGTACATGTGTCTATTCATAAGAACAAGTGTATACCATACGTATGATGTGAAAACGGCAAATATCTGGGCATGTATGCGATTTTCTTGCTTGTCCCTTAATTGGTCTCCCTACAATTTGTTGAAGCATCGATAAATATTGTAGACATAGTTGATACTATTCGAAGATTTATCTTTACTAATAAATTTTTGTGCGTAACGTTCGTATGCATTTTTGTATGTTCACGTACACACCAGTACACACTCGTACAATGCATATGCAAATGCGTACTAGAATAAATTTGTGTATGTACCTTTTTTGAAGTAATGCACATGTCGTATGTTTGACATATGTCATAAATATGACAAAAGCAATGCGAACATGTTCATTTTTGTCCATCTTATCATAAATGGAAATAAAAAAGTGATAAGAACAATTTGTTAAAATATGTTAAAAAAAAAAGAAAAAAAAAAAAAATTATATTAAATTACCCAGGGGAATAAAATTTCCAATTTTTGTAAACCCACTTTCCTTTTGTTATTTCGTAAAATCACATTTTTGCGTATTTTTTATTAACTATAAACGTAAAAACTGTTTAATAATTTTAGTTGAGACACAAATGGGAAAAGCGTAATTTTCATAAGTTGTATATAAATATATGTATATATATTATACGAATAAAGATAGGCTTGAGCACATAATATAACTACTATTTTAGAGTATTTTTTTTCACCTCTTTGAACAATTTTTTGTAAGTAGAAAAATTACGAAACTACAAGAACAAATAGTAAAAAGAAAGAGATAAGTATTAGGTAAAGTATTAACGATAAAACTTTCGGATCTGTAGGGAAAAAGGAAAAACAAAAAAAGGAAACATTAAGAGGACGATTTTGCAGAGGATGACGTTTGTGCTGTAAGGATTTACATATAATAAGCCCGTTACCAAATCTTACACACCCCTTAGGGATAAATACACTTTTGTGCATATGTATATATATATATATATATATATATATATATATATATATATATTTGCTAGTTTTGCTATTTTTAACTGTTTGTTTGTAGATAATCCGAAATTTTTTGAGTTACAAAATTCATTTTTTCATCTGCAAGGAAAAGGAAAAAATAAAAGGTGTTTCTCGCACATACAAGATCGGAGCGAACAGTTGCTGAGAGAACTGGTGTGCTCTCAAAAACATGTTCAAGAGTTGTTTTCCCGTATTACTAGAATTATCCATTTCATTCTCTAGCTCGTCAAGCAACCTATATAAACAAAAACGTTGGGAAAAATGAAACCCTGTGGGCGCATGAAAATGAACAGCATTTGGAAATTAACACATACTTTTTTTTGGTTTTATTTTTTGTTCTCTTTGAAGGTGCGCTAACTTTTGTTGATCTTTCAATTCTGTGTTGATTGTGATGGCGGCGTTGTGAAGTCTTTCTGCGGATTCGGCCAGTTCCTCCAAATCGTTATCTTGTTTTTTCAGTGTAACCTAAAAAGAGAAGTCCACACGTAAGTATACATGGTTGTACACATATGTATGCATACACACAGACATATACGCAAATATATACGCACATGAGCATGCATATTTAACGCCGAAATATATTTTTCTTTTTCAGCGTATATATAAATTTATGTAAACAAAAGTTGCCCAATTTCTTTTTGCATCGACATGTACACATAGGCATTTATTCATTTTATACGATCATTTTATTCCATCTTTTTTATTTTGAAAATTTTATTTATTTCTCAAAAAAAATTACAGTGTCATAGTTGCCCATCATATTAGTGTTACAGCTTAAAACCTGTTAAAAATGGAAAAAAAAGAAGCGATCCACAAAATGCATGTTTTATGTTAAATGTGTTTTCCTTATGAACATACGTATGCACGTTTGTATTAAGCGTGTGCGTTTGTTTGCCCATTTATCGGAGACACTTCTAATATTGTTAACCTTATATGTCAAATTACTCGCTATATCGTTTAGAACAGCCCGAATATTATTTAAAGAAATGGTTCTCCTCTCAAGTTCTTCATTATTGATGTTAAATTTGTATATATTTTTCTTAACAATTTTAACAGAATTGTCCAAGTCATCTAGATCGTTATTTAAGTACTTTATTTCTTCCTTTATCAACGCATATTTTTCTTTTGCCAAACTAACGTTAAAATATGAAAGCGATTTGTGGAAGGGTGTACATATATATGTTCTATTTATTTATTTTTTTTTTTTTTTCTTGGTGTATATGTGTATTATAAAAACGGAATTTGGGCTACACGGCAGATTTTGCTCGTAAAGGGAAAGAGACGAAGGAAAAGACAAGGGGATATATCTTAAAATATATGTATCCACATAAACTAAAAAAAGAGAGGGGGTTCTTACATGGAATTTTTGTCAGGCATACTATTCCAGTTGTTGTATAGGCCTTGTAGTTTGCTTACAGAGATATCCACTTCCCTGAAAAAGCAGAAGGAATTATGTTCATATGCTGAAACTGTTACGCACGTGTTTGCGGAATTGTGAAAGAGATGATTCCACATTATCACACGGACAATAGGTACATGTATGAACCCATAGACATGCAGAAACGTTTTAAACCCCTTGTATTATTTATGTGTCTCTGTGCGCAAACTGTCATCTGTAACCGCATATACGACATACATATTAAATAAATATAAAAGTAACCATCGTTTTGCATTATTTATGAGACGGCATATGCACATGTACGTTTAGGCTTATTACCCTTTCCTACCTTTTAGCTTCATGGAATGGGTCAACTTGCTCAGCTTTCATGTTTGCTTCTTATCTGTGTTTTTACTCTTTCGATAATTAAGCAGGGTTGTCTTCTTAGCGGGAAAAAGCTGGATTGCAAACGTATAAATCTACATAGCTATGTGTACATATGTATGTGCTACTTGCCTTCATGCAACTGCATACGCATAAAAGACTGCAACACATCCGCTTTTTATATCCAAAATGAGCGTATAACGTTTGATTTTGTTAAATTCGGAGAATAGATGTATTCCTGAAATGGTGTGGATATCATATACAAAAAATGCTTCGGTAAATCATTATACGAAAAAAAAAAAAAAAAAAACTAGTTAAATTAAGTTGCCTCTTTTTTTTTCCTTATGGAAAGGACACTATGAAATTATTTTTTCCCCTTTTATCTACGTTTACTAAACAGAAAATAAACTTTTGTTTTATTGGTTGCTCTATTTTTTATGTTTATTCTGGATTTAATACTTGTGTACAAAGGGCTTAAATTCAACGCTCTATGGTTCCCTTTCGATATATACGTATGTGCGTGTATGCATTAATATTAGTATACCTACTCGTGTTCCTATTTGTATGTCTATGGGTCAACCTGTACTTGATCTCATGCTCCCTGGTTGGAATTTATATGGAACAGTTTATGGAATTGCATTAAGGCACCTACAATGTCCCTTTATTTTTTAAAAATATCCAAGTGGTAATTGCACCGTTTTATTTTATTTATTTTTATTATTTTAATTTATTTTATTTATTTTTTTTCTTTTTGTCCTTATTGGTGGAACTTTTAGTTGCTTTCTCTAATTGCTCTTTCCAAATTATTTTATTTTTTTTTTCCTTTTTTGGGAACAAAAATACTGTTGCTGATGTATATGCTTCCACTTTTTAATAAATCATGAAAGACACTAAATAATTATATATATTCCTAAAATGTAATGTGAAGAGAAAACAAATAGAACAGAGTTTATACGATGGCAATGGGCTGGAAATAGAAGCTAGCATTTTTGCAACTCGCTATTGTGCTTTTGCAAATGTAAGGTAAATATTGTATAATTAGCTTTTTCCCATGTCAACAAAAAGGTTTGAACTTACAAAAAATCGGGTACGTGAACATCCACATTTGGATCAGCGTGTACACTTTTCCGCATTTGTATATATACGGATGCATACCATTTGAAGGGGAATAGAAGCAGAGATATACAAAAACCGCATGAAAGTAGGTGCGCGTATGCATGGACATACTACATGCCTATAATATCAAAATATAAATATCAAAATTGTTGACACGTTTAAAATGTTGAAAGTGCCTTGATCTTTGTATTGTTATTCTGCTATATTGCACACAATACATTGGGGGAAAAATTTTTGTTATGCTAAGAGAACAAAAGGATATTAAATAAAGGTTTTTTTAAAAAAAAGTAATTTCACCCTTTTACTGCTTTCATTAATTTAAAATAGACCAACTTTAAATGTGAATTTTTCATATGATAGTTTTTGCTAATCATTATTTTATTTTATATTTTTTTTTTTTTTTTTTTCTCTTCGTATGTACTTTTTATAAATAAAAGGTTTTGTTATTAACTGTGCTAGCATATAATTAAGAAAACATTTTGATACTTTTTTTTTTTTTTTTTTTTTTTTAAATTAATCCCACTTTATTTTTTCCCCTCCTGTTGTTATTTGTTTTTCGTATGTTAATATATAAATAGATATTGTTAAGAAAACACAGACAGAAAACTCTGAAGAGTTGACACTCTCATTACAGTTTTCACCTGTGCCATGTATATGCGCATACATATATATATATACATTTGTACACCTCACTACAAGAACCTTTTTTTAGTTTTTCAAAATATGCACTTAAGTTAGTTCTTGTTTGCAAATGAGTCTTATACGAACTGGGCATGCACATGTACGAAATATATACTTATGCATCCCGTGTACATGTGCTTTATATATGCATTATACGTATGAGTTACATGTAAATGTATTATCCCCTGTGCGAACTCTCGACTATAATTGTGTTCCTATTTTTCATTTCCCAAACGGTTAGTCCTTAATTTTTTGATTTTTGACAATTCCCATTTGTACTTTTTCTCCCATTTCGCGCTTCGCATTTCGCTTTTCCCCCTTCATTGTAATTTCTGAGTTTACCACTTTAAGCGTAGCTTCCTCAACGTTTGATGCTTTGAGCCGAGGGAAAGATATTCGATTACGTTTTATGAGCAGAGCAAGAGCGAAAAGATAAAGGAATACAACGCTTATTGCACATATTTAAATAGAATTAATTATGATGAAACAAAAATTAATAGTTAGCTAAAGTGCATATAGGGATACAGATAAAAAAGAACAAAGGAGGGATAAATCATAAGAAGTGTACATCATAAGAGTACCTCAGTAGTGGTAGTAGAGTTCGTAGTTACAAGAGGAGAAAGAAGCGTCCTGCAGTAATAAGCAGCGAACAGTGGTAGGCATTAAAACGAAAGAAGCTTCCAAGTAGGTACACAGATGCATAGTATGGAAGGATGAATCCACCATCCGTGTTAGAAGAATTAGAAAATGATTTGAAATTACTAATTGCCGAGACGAAGAAGAAAAATATATGTATTAAGGAGAAGACGGAAATATCTATTATAAAGATTAAAAATTACAATAGCATAATTATATCGAGTAAAAATCATTTACTAAATAATTTTGAATTTCCTCTGGAAGAAATAATTGAAATTGTAGATGTGGGTATTAATATTGGTAGTCACAGAATTACCTGTATTTGTTTAACAACCATTCAGCGACTTTTATTTTATATATTGTACCTAATTGATAATAAAGATGTAATAAAAAATTTTAAAGAAATAAATATAGAAAAAGAAATAGAGAAAATAACAAATAAACTATTTGATTTAACTTTTATTGAAGATAAAAAAATTTTAATTAAAATATTACAAATTATTTTAACAGCATTTTCTCCTCAATATATACAATACTACAATAAGGATATTATTAACACATTACTGAAAATTTTATATTCCATATATTATTCCTCATTATATGACAATAATCTTATTTTATATCAAACATGCTGTGCTGCTTATAAGCAACTACTGAATTCTCTTATCGATGTGTGTAACAAAGAAGAACTGGTCAACCAAAGTGAACACATAAATGGGGGGAAGCAAAAATGGCCCGTTGATCAGGAAAAAAGGAAAAGAAAAGGGAACAGGAGTGGACGAAATGGTGATGAACGAAAAGGCAGCAAGCATTGTCGCAGTAACGATAGGCTAAAAGAGAGCGGAGTTGACAACTGTAAAGATGGACAAAAAGAAAGCAGTGGTGATCACAGTAATGATGTAAATATATATTTTGAGAATTTTGATCTGCATTATAACACAGACGATCCCATAGATTTAATCTACGTAAATGGTACGAATAGGAATAATATGCAAAATAAAAATAAGTTGTTGTCGTTAATTCATTATTTGTGCTATTGCTGTTTTGTTAACATACGATCGAAGTACTACATGGATAGTACAACATCGTACGAATGTGGACCTGCAAATGAGGAAAAAGAGAAGAAGAAAAATAAAGACTCTAATCCGAATATGGAAAATTCAAAAAATCGTGTGAAAAGTAAGCAAAATGGGAGGAGTGACCAATTACGTAGTTGGGATGAAAATTGCAAAGATGAATACCAAACAGGTGTGGTGAAACCAGAAGAAAAGGAACTTGCGGATATCAGAGAAAAAAAAGGAATAAATGCAAAGCAGCCATCGAGCGGAAAGGGTGTAAAGGCGAAAAACGACAATGCACCGGATGGTACCAAGAGCATTTATAATAACCGTGCGAGTAACAAAGACGATAGTAAGAACTGTGGCAGTGATAAGCACGGTAGTGAGGGCTGTACACCCAGTGATGGCATAGAGTTGACAAGCTGCACGCAAGAAGGTGACCCCAGTGGAGTAAACCCTCTGAACAAGAGCAACTTTGTTCATGGAGAGCATTTCTGTAAAAGGAGAAACAGCAAAAAAGATGCTTATGGAAATATTTATAGCTTAAAAAGCTCAAATATTAAAAATTTATTGAAAATTTTAAAAAGTACAAATTCGAAGAATGGGAATGAGAATCGGAATAATACGGAGTTTAATGAAATTATTCATATGGATTCTGTAACATTAAAAACAGACATACTATCAAGTTATAATAAAAATAATTTAATTTTGCCTCTTAATTTTTGTTTAGATTTATTGTATATTTTTTTAAATAATTATGAATATTTTTTAGGAGATTTTGAATTTTTCAAGTTATTAAAATTTGAGATAGTATATATAATATTAATATCATTAAAATATAATTTACATATAGATATTTTTTATAGATGTTTAAAAATTTTTAAGATCGTTTGTCATAAGTATTTCCAGTATTTTTTAGGGGAAATTAAATTTTTATTTTTAATGTTAATGCAATATTTATGCTTATCTAAACCCTTTTCAAAATTGTACATCGTTTTAAACTTTTTTTTCTACCTTTTTGATGACACTCGGACACTTTTCCATTTGTATAAATATTTTTACTGTGAAAGAAATAACAAAAAGAGCGTTTCCTCTGTTAGTAGCACAGAACTGGAGGATGAACCTTCCAAGGGGACGAAAAAGACAAGGAAGACGAGAAAGAAAACAGAAAAGATGGCGGAGAAGAGGAAGGGACTCAATATTTTAGGAGGGGAATGTTCTAACTCATTGAATGCAAACGGACTGGAAGGAACGATTACCTGTAAAGAGGATATTTTACACAGCATAAAAAGCTATCGCAATATAAAGGACGGGGTGGTAAACGCTGTAATTGGCCATAAAATTGAAGGAAATAAGGATGATGACACTGATCGGGACAGACCTGTGAGTAATGAAAAGAAGATATATACAAATAAAAAACAGTCGAGTGAAAAAAAAATAGAACGAAAATTAAACCATAGCTATGTGAAGAATGACATGAAGGAAGAAACTAATTTAAATTATAAGGAGGAATATTACAAGGATAGAGATGATTTTGTTTTTATAAAGATTGTTGAATATATAAGTAAGATTATACATGAACTATTATTTTTGCATTCGATAGATATAACGAAAATGTACATCCATTTAAAAGTCTTTAAGTATGACAGAATATGCACGACCGAAAGGATAAGAGATCAACTTGTCGATAAGGCAAGATGCAAATATAGTAATAATGACACAGATGAGGGAGAGAAATATCTAGTAGAAAAAAAACAGTGTGTTGGGGAAAACTCTCCATTTCGGAAGACAGATCGATGTGATGAAAAAATATTAGAGGAAAGAAAAATAAAAAAGGAAGAGAACGAAATATCGTTCTGTAATTTTTTGAGTTATCCCCTAATTTTGCCAAATAATTCAATAAATCCTAGAGAAGATTTTTACCTATTTAAATATTCCTCAGAAAAGAGGGTAAATAAAATACTGTTTGATGACTTATGCTATAAAGATGCGGATGAAATACGGTTACTTGCTTCATCTATTGATAGTATTTTATCCCTAATAAATTCTTATTATGTAATTTTTTTGAATATACTAAAAAAATCATTTAACCAATACTGCTTTGCAACTATAGATTTAAATGAAGAAAAAAATACACCACAAATTGATTCGTTAAGAAATAGTATAAATAATCAGGAAAATGAAAATTACATCCAAGAAGGTGAAATTGCTAAACTACCGAGTAAAAGTGCATGTGGACACATGTCCGTGAGAAAGTTTGAACTCGAAAATGAGAACGATAACGAGTGTTTAGATTTCGATTATGAAGTGAATCGAAGAATAGAACGGTGTTGTATAGAGAACGTGGCTGATAAGCATAATAAGCTCAAAGATAGAGGCGGTAGCAGAAGCGGTAGTGGCAGCAGCAGTGGCAGCAGAAGTAATGTAGGTCTTGTCGAGGGGAAAGGCGAAAAGAGGTGCAGTAGTTATAGGAGAAAAAGCAATTCTTACGATGAACACATATCTTTGTTTTGTTATGTATTTAACTCCACGTGTAGATATTTTATATCCTCCTTATGCCTAATATTTTCATATACAAACACGCTAGATGCATGCTTTTTTAACGGATTTCAGAAATTAATTTTTATGAGTACACATTTGAAAATAAATATATGCACAAATGCATGTTTGCAAACGTTGACGAAATGTAGTAGCATATTTACCTTGGAAAATTCTCCTTTTTTTTTGAAAATTCTTAGAAATTTTGAAAAACAAGGAAATAAAAATGATAGTAATACAAGTTTAAAGAAAAATAAAACTGGAAGCAAAACTAGTAAGGTAGTTATGACATATTCATCTAGTGAACGTAAAAATGTATTTTCCCAAAGGAGCGAAACTAACTCCATTAATAATAATGTCACGATCACAGTGGAATCTAAAGGTAACCCTGTATGCACAGAGAATACACCAGAACAAGTTAAAAAAAACAGCAATGAACATGTTCACACGTTAAACGATACACGGAAGGAAAGCCAAAGTGGAAACGATTTAAACAAAGATAGCAATTTCATGGGGAACGTAACAGCATGTACGGCCGAGCAGGAAAGCAATGTGTATTCCTGTAAAGGGAGATGTACAAATAATGAGAGTAATGATTCCCTTTTAGGAAGAAATAAACAGACATATGCCAACTTAAAATGTGAAACGAAAAAGGGGAAAACTTCCAATTTCACGGGAAGTACCTCTCTTGTTACTACATTTGTGTTAGATTCTAATGGGGAAAACGAAAATAATATCTTGAATTCGTGCACTGTAGCGGACGCTTATAGGGGTAATGATGTTTCTAATGTTGTTGAATTGGAGAAGAAAGGAAATGATACGAATATGGACGCGCTTGACGATCTGTGTGACGAAACCAGTGATAGCGAGGAGGATGATGTGCATGACTATGCAGAAAATTGTAAAAGTAAAGAACCAACCAGTGGCGAGTGTGGGGGAAGTATTTTCAGAGGAGGTGAAGTTCCATCGAGTGTAGGAGCCACGAGCGACAAAAATAGTTATGCTGGAAGGGAGTCCTTTTCGAAGAGAATGAGCATTGAGAGCGTTGAAGCAAATTTTATTTCTTGTAAACCAGCTTTGAATGAAAATCTGTTAACTTATTTTGACGATGTTATAAGCATCATTTTGAAGGAGTCATATTACATAAATAACGATTTGAACAATGTAAAGTATATATTATCCATAAAAACAGTAATTAGTATATTCTATATATTTGGCGATAATCTACATTTTGAAAATTGGTTAAAGTTAATAAATCTGTTTGTTGAAATTAATTATATATATAAATATATATCATCTATTGAGAACAAGACTATCGAGTTTTTAAATTTTCTACATCATATTAATAAAAATGAGGATGAGTTTACTTTTTCATTAAATAAATGTTTGATTGATCCTGATAAGAATACATATTTACAAAATGTAAATTCAAAGAGCATCGAATTTTGTTATTTCATATTAAGGTTTATACAAAAAAATCCTGTCCTATGTGCAGAAATTACAGTAATATTTTCATCCTTTTCTCATTTTTTTAAAAACACAGTATTTTATAACATGTCGACCTTAATTAATATATTAAATTCCATTCATTTTATGATATTTAACCAGTTTTTTAAACAGAAAAAATTCATGCGCAAGGATTACGATAAACTGGTTCATATGGACTGTAATCCAAGGGGTTATCCTATTTATACGTCTCTTCATGCTAGTGCAGAGAAAGTAAATGTCGGGAATACCGCTTTTAACGGTAGTTCTTTAAATGCTATCAAGTTCAGCAGTGAAAGGGCATATGACAAAGACAGCACCACCATGAAGCGAGGCAAAGAGGGCAGTGAAAAATGGGGAAAAGACAAGGTCTATAATGATAATAGCGCCGAAGCCATCGTGGCAAAGGTCGCGGGGCGAGGTCATGGGGGGAATGCGTCCGGAAACGAACACTGTTGCAGTGGGAAGGAGAAAACAAAAAATGCAGATAAAATTTCGCAAAGCGAGGATTGCATGCAACGAAGAAGTAACCATTTTAGCAAATCTAACAAAAAGAAAAGTATAATTGAAAAGTATATCCACTTTGTGCGTAAAAATGGTGACATATTTGTAATATTTTATTACTACTTAGCACACTTTGATCCGGTTTACACAGCTTATTTTACGTTTTATAGTGATATGTTTTTTTTAAAGAATGGGATAGTGAAGGAGGAGGAAAAACGGATGAAGTGTAGTAAGGGAGTTATTAGCCCGGAGGGGTGCTCAAATTTGCAACACATAGACATAGAAGAGGACAAGGGGAAGCTTGAAAAGGATGTAAATTACAGAAAATGCAATAAAGTTAAAGACGATTTTTATATTGCATTAAAGAGGTTAGAAAAGTGTTGCATTTTTGAAGATTTTTATCCGTTATATATGATAGAAATGTTGTGTGTTATTAACATGAAAAGAATTACATATATTTATAACAATTGCTGTATTAATATTTTACTACTATCTTTGTGTAAGAATAAGGATATTCAAAAAAAAAGCATAGACACCTTATTTAATATAATAAAAGAATCATTTTCGCATTATAAACACAATTTTGAAATACAGTTTTTATTATTTAAACCTTTTTTTTTTTTTATAGTAAATCCATACGTATGTTATCGTGCATATTTTATTATATCATTTTTAAATTTTATTAGAAAGAATTCATCCTTTTTTAATAAAGGAATGTGGCTCTTCATTATTTTTCTACTATATATATCTTTTAAAAAGGAGTTAAAAAAAAAAAGTCTAAAAAAAATACATATAGGAGAAAACAACAATAAAATTGATGAGGAAAATATAACCAATATTAATAATCTTTTTAATATCCTAGAAATTATTATTGTAGATTACATTGAAGAAATTCCTGTATGTAAGATTATGGAAATAATTATTCATATGCTTATATTATTTTCATCATTAAACATTTTAAGTAATAATATATCCTTCAGAGCTATTAATTTTTCTTGGTCAGTTGTTGATTATATAATAAATCGTGCGGACATGTTGAAGGAAAATATTAGTAATGCCAAAATAGAGGAAAAAAAAAGGTATTTTGAAAATAAGAAAAAAGGAAATGTCAAATTATTACACGTGTGCGTTGTAGAAAATAAGAAAATATATATTTATGAAAATGATATTAAAATGAAAAATATAAAAATGAAAAGCTTTTTTATCTTTATTTTAAATCATCTAATGAAACTTTGTTTTGATGAAAGGATAGAAGTTCGAAATTGTAGTATTAAAACAATCATCAGCATTCTATCTACTCATATTTGTAAGTTCGACTTTTTTTTTTACAAAACGTCCATATGTCTACTACTGAAAAGACTTACCATGAAGTATTACTACAAACTGCAGGAATATTTTAAACTTGAGAATAACAATGCACAAAGAGTTCATTCGATCGAGCTTACCTGCAGTCTAGGTAATGAAATGGGGCAATCGAATAATTCGAAAGAGCCTGACGACCGTTACAGTGAAGAGGACAACTATAAGCAACAGAGCAACTATGCCGAAAGGAGTAACTCCGGGGGTCATGCTGAGCAGGGAAACCATAAGCAACCACATGGGTGTAGTATAAAAGTGAATGAACATAACCCGTATGCAACGGAATGCAAAGAAATTAAGGAGAGCGTATATACATCTATCAACGGTAGAAATATGGTAAAAACTGCGGAGGACGTCAATTTCGAATGTTTTAACGGTGATAACGATTTCAAATGTTGGCTTGTGAAACCCCAGGTGCGCGACAGAGAAAAATGCAATAGGGACTATTTGAGGGAAGAATTTAGAAATAGCTTCATAAACCTAACCAAGGAACAGCAGGAAGAAGCGACGAAAAAGAAAAAAAAGTGCAGCAAGAATGAGAAGCAAACGGAAAAGAAGAAGATGCATAAGTTGCAGAAAGCGCATAAGACCAAGGACGGGGCAGACCTGGTGCGAGAAGTTGAGGAAATTGTGGCACTTCCCAACGTAAGCGGAGACAAAGTTCTGGAGGAAGATAAGAACGGCGACTTGTATAATTATGTTAATGAAAATTTTAGTAAAATTATTATCCATCATTCGAGGGATAGTAAATTAAAGCAGTGGATAGAAAGTTTCATTTTGATAATAGAAGGGTGTAACAGAATTTTATTAGAGCAGAAGAACTACAAAAAATTCTACGTTTTTTATGATATATTTGTAAACATTTTAAGGACCATATTATTTATCGAATATAATAAGAAGAACATGTTCGAATTGCATATATCTATACTGCAAATACTTAATAACATTTTTATGTCCAAATTAACATACTTTGATGTATTTTATTTCACAACTAAGAATTCCGTAATGCGTAAAAATAGATGCACAGATTACATAAATATATTTGATAAATGTTTTTATTATTTGTATAATTATGCTTATTATGTTACTGATCAGAAGATCAAAGACTTCATAATTAAGCTCATTGCAGAAAATCTGAAGAACATACATTGTCACAAATGGGTATACTTACACTCGTTGATGTATCTGCATCTGTTTAACCTTTTATTTTCCTCCAATTCGGATATTGTCGTAAGTGGGGAAGAAAAAGGAAACTTCTCCTTTTTGAATTACGATTCTGTGCTAAACAAACTGTTCTTCGATTACTTCGTTGACAATGCACAAGGAAACGAACGACGGAACGCAGAAAGTGAAGAGGAAGGTATCTATGAAAACGAAAATGAGGAAATAGAAGATACGCAGATGGATAATGAAGAAAAACGAATCGATAAAAGGGATAATACAGAAAGAGCGGACGAGCACGAGGCGAGTGAGGAGGATCGAAACAACAAAAGGGAAAATACAGAAAGAGTGGAAGAGCACAAGGCTATTGAGGAGGATCGAACCAACGAAAGGGAAAATACAGAAAGAATGGATGAAAAGAAGACAAGCGAGGAGGACGAGGTCATGTGCAGCGCAGATGAGAGCATGATTGAGAGAAAAAGCCAAGTTTTCAACAGAGAAGGGAAACTGTCATTTAAAGATAGCCACTTTACCTTTGAGTATAAAACAAATAATTCTTCAATAGATCCATTAAATATTTATAACATATTAGAAAATAGTAAGGAAGTATATAACGTCAAGAATATAGTGATGTATCCAAATTTGAAGAAGAAAAATATACATAAAATTTATCTAAGTGGAGATATAAATAGTGATATTTTTATAATTGTTATGCAAATATTTCAAACGTTAGAGTGTGATAAAATAAACCTTTTGATAAATGAGGAACTTCTAAAATCAATGAATATTTTATTACACCATTTATCAGAAAATAAAGAAAAAAGATCTATTTATACAAAATTAGTAAATTTCATTTTTAATGATAAAATATTATTTAATGAAAATTCAGAAGAAATAATTGATAAAATAGAACTTAATGATACATATAATAAACTTGAAATGAATGTAAACAATAATGAATTAAATGAAGAGAATAAGGAATGTAATAGATTATTTACCTTAAATTATAAGAAGTTATACCCATTAAATAATTATATGGAAATTTTCCAAATGTTCTCATTAAGCTTATTTAATTATTTTACTCCATGTTATATATTTTCTATTCATAATAAATTTAATTTATATCCTAATTATAATATGAATTTCATATTTTCCATAATTCTTTGTAATTTATTTAGACAAGAATATTGTAGCTTATATTATATGAAAGAAAATATTCATCTAATTCTTTCGTTTATAAATATGTTTCCATACATTATAGCAACACACGTTAAATGTTTTCTTCACAATTTAAATAATAATTCTTCTTTCATATTTTACGAGAGTATAATTATATTATTAAAAATTACATATAATATCATCCAAAATATTGATAATATTCCTGAACACAGTCTATACAAATACTGGTATTCAGTTGTTTTCGCAATCGAAAAAATTCTCTTCGTTAACTGTAACTAGGAATAAACGATAAAATGAGACAACGGCAGTGTGCAAACATATGTGCAACATGTTCATGTCACTCCCTCACTATTCTAAAACTTTATTTTTCTCCATATTTTATTTTTTTATTATTTTTATTTTTTTTTTTTTTCTCCACTTCCCAGGCAGCAATGACAAAATTGACATGTTGGATATTATGCTTATAAAATTTATACGGAACAGCTATTTAGTAGAAAGTTCGAGGCCTCCACTATTTATAAAAATATATTTGGTAAGGATCAATTTAAAGGGAAAATAAATAAATAAATAAATAGATAAATAAATAAATAAATAAATAAATAAACAAGTCCTTGTGCACAACAATATGCACGCTACGTTAAAGAGAAACGAATAGCATGCATTTGGGCCCTCATGTAACAAAAATAAATTTTTCCTCGACAGACAAAAATTATAAGCGAACTGAATGACCGGAAAAGACGGGCCTTTTCTAGCTGGACCCTGCAAATGTGAGTTCTGGCATTGTCATGTAGTGATGATCGTTGCGGTCATTATCGCCATCACCGTTCTCTCCATTAATAATCTTAAATGTTATGTTTCCACCGGAGGAGAAGACTCGTTTTGTAAAATGTACCTAACATTCTTCGCCGTTAAATTGTCCACCTTTTGCAGATTATTTGAAGAATACGAAAAAATGGCCGCGGAAAATTATAAGGACCGTTATTATACCACTTTTATCACACTAGTTATGTTAAAAAAGTGTGTGTTGACATTAAAGAGTTTTTCCAATGAAAACAATGAAGTAAATTATTCATGAATTTTTTACTTTTTCATTTAATAAACATGTTTTCTATTTATACGCACATCGATTGCATAATTAAAATTTAAATATGAGATACATTTTTAAATAGAGAATATAAATTAGAGTACATGTTTGCGTAAAATTAATACATCCCTTTTTATTTTTTCGTTCCTTTTATCTCCAGAATGCGGATGAAGTTTTATTTATTTTATATGAGATGAAAAAATTAAAGTGTTATTACTCGCACATCGACATGCAAAGTAGCTCTATATTGAAATGCTCAGGTAGGAAAGATGTAGAATGGGGATTAACACACATGCATACATGTACGCATATATACACACAGTGTGAGGAAAATATAATGCATGTGCTCTTCCGTATTTTACAATTTTCTAATTTTCCGCATTTTGCTTTTAATATTATACAGAGGATAAGGCACATCTTTTCATTTGCTATCCGTATCTGCTTGATTGCTTGAACACCAAAAATAAGTAAGTGCTAAAAAAAAAGAGAGCAAAACAGGACTGCTTTTCCGCTAACGGGGGGGTAGGATTACGGCGCATGCACACTTGTATATATATATATATATATATATATGTATAGGAATATAGCATTAATTCCAATTTTTGCAATTTTCAACAATTTATGACGGAATATTCTGCGCCTTTTGTCAATATGCGCAATTTTCTCCGTTTGCTGAATATGCCGAATCTTCCCAATTTTGTGCCCCGTATTTTTCCATTTTTTATAGGAAGGTATTTACCACTGTTAAGGAGCTATTAAAACTTATACCTATTATGCTGTGACAATGCGAATTAAAGGGAAAGATTTGTGCAAAAAGGACCTTGTTCAAGAAGTTGTGGTAATACTTCCTCAGCAAATGGATTAAAATTTTTTTCTTTCCCTTTAATTATACATTTGGAGAAAGAATAAACTTGAAAAAACACATTTGAGGAACAACCCCGGTTTTGGGTTTGCTGCATATATAGCATATGAACAAGCGTATGCAAGCACATTTGCATATGCCTACTCACATAAGCACAAGTATTCGTTCACGCTCACATACGTACCTATATGCTTGATATACATGCACATTTCACGTCACAAACGCTTTAAGCATATTTTAAGCGTTTTGACAAATGATGTTTTATTTGCACAGTATTAATATGATAATACTCCATGTTTTTCCTTCATTTTGTCATTTTTTTTTTTTTTTTTTTTGTTTGTTTTTTCATTTTTTTGCACTCTTCAGTGTTCGCCTCCATTAATTTTTCCATTTTGCTGAAAAATAGATAACACTAAAACCAATGCGCACCCATCATATGCTACTGTATTATATGAATATATGCATACATTTATTTTTTAACAAGTTTAATCGCCTTTTTTATTTCACCTTTTATTATACTTTTCTAAAACGTGATAAAAGAGTATGAATAATTTCATCGTTAAAAAGTTAAGTAATTTACCAAGCATAAAAAAAAAAAAAAAATTGAGTTATAAATGGTATTGTAAACATTTTACATAAGGAAAAAGATTTCACTACCCACATCTTTGCAATGGACGTTTTCTAATAAAAATATTTTCGATCATGGAAGAGATGAGATGTAAGAAAAAAGGAATTACAATTTTAACACAAAATATGAAAACTTTGTATACATATATGTCATTCATACATATATATACATATGCGTATGATACTAGATATTGTAAATGTCGCATTTCTGCAGTGTATTCCACTTTTATTGAAGCAGTTCTTAGCAGTATATTTTGTGCGGTATTGATAATTTAACATATACATAGTGATATGTTTCGACTATTCTGCATTGTCTCTCGTTATAGCTATCCTATATACATAGTAGTGTGATCTATGTTTAGATAACAACTGTTCGGTTCAAAAGTGTGCTGCTACAAATGCTACATTTGCAAATATGTAACTGTGTGCCTACATCTCTACCTAAGTTTTTCTCCCCTTTACCTTAATTTTATTTAATTTAATTTGTATATTTGATTATATTATTTTATTTTTTTTTTTTTTTTTTTTCTTCCATGTCTCGCCATTAGCACTGCTAGATTCCCTGATGGGGAAGGATAGGAATGAAACAGATTCCGGGAAGAAATACTCCTTTAAGGACGAAAATGTGTGTGTGTAAATTGCAAAATATGATGTCATAAAAACATTTTCCCAAATGTAATTAATATAAAATGAAATTCTACAAATGCCATTCATAAATATCCAACTCATTTTTTTTTGAAGGTATGCAAATATTACTTAATTGATTTTTGTCCACATGATCTGTTTCCTAACACGAAGAGCGACATAGGGAGGTGGGATTTGACATTACCCTGTTTAACTGATAAACAAAAGGGTGCATATATATGTGTATATGTATGCGTGCATGTATGCATGTGCACATGTGAGAAATATTCTTTACATGGGAAAAATTTGCGCAGTAAAGGGTACAACTATTGATGTGCTCATTTTTCAGAAAGGAAAAACTGGCTCTTAATTGGAGGAAATAATCCACTGGGGATTACCTATATGAGGCTCTCATTTTTATTCTCCATTTTTTTTTGTTCATTTTATTTTACACCTTGTAGATGCAAAAACATACATTCGGATGTATTAAAGGAACAACTGGAAAGCCACGAAAACTACAAATATTATTTAGCCAAATATCAGCAGAAATTTATGAGTAATCAACTTGTGCACGCACTTTTCCTTAAATAAGAGCTTACATACGTATACATATATATATATATATATATATATATATATATATATATATATGTCTGTATGTTTGCATGTGTGCATATATGTACGCATATACACCTAGGCATGTGCACATGTTTTAGAAAGAGCTCGCTCTCATTGTATCTTCTTTCATTTTTCAGAAGCGTTAGAAAAAATCATTGAAGTGGCAGATCTAAAGATAGCAAGGAGTAAAGAGAAATTAAAGCACATGTCGGAAATTAGCAAGAACACAGTGGACAAAAAGGAAAAGTAACAAAATATTCAGAAATATAATGCGTTCTTATGGCACATGCGCTGCCGCGCAAGTACGCATCATTTGCGCGAACTGCATTTCCCATTTTTACCGCCTCGTTTTCCCTTACAGAATAGAGAGCATCAACAGCCACATATGTGACCTTCTAAAGCAGGCAGAAGAAGCAGGGGAAAAGGTGAGTCTTTTAGTCTTAACCCTACTGTTACCATTTTCGTACGACTTTTATATTACTTAATTCTCTTGCGAGCTACTCCATTTTTGTTTTCTCCAACATTTTCACAACTTTTACGGACTGTTTTTCCAGGGGGACCTGGTTAAAGCTACGAGTTTTAACAACCAAGTTACTACGTTGCAAGCGGAAGTTAAAAGGCTAAATGAGGAACAGGATAAGCCCAGTGAAACGAACTTGAAGGTATTAGAAGACGGGGAAATATATTTCTCGTGTAGACGAGTATACGTATGCTTATTTATATGTGCATGAATAAATATGTGCATGAATAAATATGTGCATGAATAAATATATGCATGAACTAGTCTACATGCACATGCACATGTGCACGGATACACGCTTGCGTATTTATCCCTGTAGGTGTGTGAAATATGTGGCGCAATGAAATCAATTGGCGACCTCATTCAGAGGTTTGAGAATCATGTAAATGGAAAGCAACATTTAGGTTTTGAAAAAATAAGAAACACGTTAGGAAAATTAAAGGATGAACTGAAAGAGAGAGAATTAATTATTGAAGAACATAGGAAGGAAAAGCAGGCTAATGAAAGTAATCACACAAAAAGAGAAAAGAGTAGCCGTGAACATGAACACAGAAAAAGATCAAATGATCACAGAAGAAGTTCGAAACACCATAGATCTCATGAGAGAAGTAGTAGAACACACCACTCAAGTAGGAGTAAACGATCCAGGAAACATTCTTCATCACATAGGAGCAAATCAAATAGCACACACCGTTTCTCAGATAGACACAGAGAACGTTCCAGTAGGCATAAATAAGATGAGGAAAACAGTTAGAAACACTAAGCATGTTTTTAAAAATATATATACCGAACAGTTTCCTTTATATGCGCATGAGTTTTTGGCATATTCATATCAGATTCCTATATATACATATTTATATCTATGCATATTATTCCACTCAAATTATGAGAATATGCACATGCTAATTCTCCCAGAAAATACGATAATCATAAACTCTGTATCAAGGCATTTCCAGAAAGATAAAATTAAAAAATTCTTATATGCAGTTTGCTATACGATTGCAGACACTACACCTTTACCTTTTCAATAATTTTTCAAGTGCTATTAATAATGCTACTTTTATTGTTAACTTTTTGTAGTTCCTTTCCTTTTTGGTCATTTTAATCTTTCTTCTGTGATCTACGTGATTGTATGTGTGTACATATACGCAAATTTGTACACGTACTTGTAATGTGTATATAATAATACCTGTGGACATGTTGATCCTCCTTTGATTTTTCTCTTTAAAGTTTCCCTGGCTATTCCCACGCACACTTTTAACTTCTTTTACTTCTAAATATGTATATGTGATGTATGTGTTGTTCACACAATTGAGCACATTTGCACAATGGCATTTACGCATCATTAATTAGTTTTTTTTTTTTTTTTTTTTTTTATTTGTATGAATTAAAAAAATGAACTTAATTATTTTCCCAAACGTCTTGTGTCTTGCCTTTAGGGAAAAATAATTAACAAAATTTTTTTTTTTTTTTTTTTTTTTTTGCCTTTTAAAATTTATAACTACAATTCCTTTGCGCATGTAAACACATACGAAAATTACACTCGAACTATTATTGTCGATAACTATCTGTTTAATGTGTATATATAGGCATGCATGTACTTATACATATGCCTGTGTAGACATTTATAAGTGTAAATCATGAAAAGATGGAAAAAAATAAGGTGAAGAAATTATCCCAGGAAAGGAACGAAGACGCCAATGACACGTTAAAAAACAAAGTAATTACCAAGGAGCACTTTCTTACTCATTTGTATTTCTTCTTGTATGAACAAACGTCACATGCATATACAATATGTGTATATATTCTTGCGGACTTGTGTGCTTATCAATGCTTACTCCAACTTGCAAATGCACAGGTGCTTATATAGCGCTTCCTCTTTACCCCCATAAGAACGTAGGCAAGGACACGAGGATTGAAACTGGTGCGAACGCCGGAAAAACTACAAAGATGGCTGAAGGAATGGCAACAGGTAAGGCCGAAGGTAAGAACGTTTTTGAAAAATTGCAAAACCTTTTCTTAGAAGAAGGGGAAATTAACAAAAGAAAATACGAAGACTTATCTGAGCATATAGACAAAATGAAGGCATATTTTGATGAGAAAATTAACTCACTTAAAGATAACACGCATGAAAACCTGGAGGAATTGAAATATTACCTAGACCAGTTGAATAAAAACAGCAAAGGTAATATAACAGAAAGTAACACATTCAAGGATGATTTTGACCTTGTAAAGATTGATATGATCAAGTTAAAGAAGCAAAAGGAAGAAAATGTAAATCTTATAAAGTCAAGCATGCGGACCTACTTTGACAAAATTAAAAGTGTACGAATGCGTGTATATTTATGTGTATACTTATGTGCACATGAGAATATACATACTTATACGCGTACACGAAATGGAACGTGAACAAATAATCCCTAAAGATAAGATATTCTATGCCTACATAAAATCTACCACTTTTACGTAATACCCATTAGATGCTAAGCGCGACCAATGCAAACATTGAAAGCATACGGGAGGAACTTACAAATTATAAAGAAAATAACCAAATTGAAAATAAAAAAAGAAACATAGAAATTCTGCAACTAATCAATGATGAATGTGAAATATTGAACAAAAAAATAGAGGAATCCCTCAATTCTGTAATGCCCATACTGTTGCTCATTGCACGTAGTTCCGCGGTGCTTCCACACACGTGATCGTATGTGAAGGCTTTCCTACATGCTGCACTCATTTATGTACAAACACATGTACATAATTCTTTTTAGTGCAAACATACGTACGTTCCCATGTTTTGTCCTCCTTCAGTTAAGTAAGGACATGCGGGAAGCTAGGGAAAACATGTGCCGCTTTAAGGAATACATGGAAAATCAAATGACAGAAATGAAATGCAGTATGGAAGCAAATAAAAAAGAAATGGATGACAAAATTAATGCGATATACACGAATCAGAGAAAACTTATGGAAGATTTTTATCCTTCCGAAAAAAGTTAACTTGGGACAAGTGCCTAAACGCGTAGATAAGCAGTAAAAGACGGTGCATATGTGTGAAGCTACGCCTCGTCGCAGCCATTGCGAAGTACACATCTACTCGCAATAAGGAAAAACGCAGTGTTGGAAGTTATAATCTCTGCATTTATGAAACGTGCGTAAAACGAGGATTCTGCTTAAAATAAAGGGAATTAAAGAAAGTCTCTTGGAAGGTACAAAGTGGGCATATAGACGTACCTATATTTACACATGTGTATGGCTTATGCACGATCGTGTTTCCAAAATTGTTAACTACAAAACATTAATTTTTTTGCTGTGCTCGTAGAACATTTCTTCAAGCTTATCCACAGGAAAGGAAAAATTTACCTTGTCAAATACATTCCTTCTCAATTTTAAGATGTGCAATTTACTAGATAGTTGTTTCTTTTTTTTAGTTAATAATTTAAATTTTTTTATATAGTAATAAAGTATTGTTAAATCTGTGGGGTTGTACACATTATTATATTTTTTGATAAATTCATTTTTTTTTAATGGGACATTTTTATTCATAACGTTGTAATATAAATGTGTGAAATTTTTATAATTTTGATTATATTTTCTGTTCATATCTTCTAACGATTTTAAAATCTTTTTTATGTCCAAGTCAACATTTGTTAAATCACTTTTGATATTTTTCTCAGATTGTTTTTTTTTTTCTTCATGTATGTAAGAATCTTCCTCTACAATATTTTTTTCCTCAATTTCAAATTTTAAATTGTTATCAATGCCATAATTAACAACATCATATGCGTGTTTTAAAAAATTATATTTCTTATAGTAAACTTTTTCTTCTCTCAATCTAGTTTTCCTCCAGCAGTTTTTTTCATACGTTTGGCATAAAAACGTTGTTTTATGGATATTCAAACTTTTGCCCTTTCTGTATAATTCCTTAAACGTTTGTAAAACGTTCCTCTTAACTTTCCTTATTAGAGTCATGTTTCCTTTTGAGAAGTGTCAATGCAGTGTTCTTATAACAAAATGGTAAACTCCAAAAATGGGAAATAAAATGGCAACATGGAAAAACGTGTACACATGGAAAAATTTCAAAATTTCAAAATGACGGATTTGGGAAATACTTCCAGCAAACAGCTTCCCGCAAAAAATGCGTACGCGCCCCTTCGCGATGCATTAACTGAAAAAATGGATAAGCAAAAGTTTTCCCTTCCTTTTCTTTATTAAGTTTTATTCCTTTATTTTACTTTTTTTATATTACCTCTTCATTTTACTTCTTTATATTAGCTTTTCATTTTCCTTCTTTATTTTAGCTATTCATTTTACTTCTTTATTTTAGCTATTCATTTTACTTCTTTATTTTAGCTATTCATTTTACTTCTTTCCTTTTTGTTCTTATTTTTTTATTTTTAAAAGCTCTGTTTTCAAATAGCACTGCATAGTGTTCGCCTCTCGGAAGAAATTGCTCCTTTAGAAAAGGCAATTTTTTCCTTAAAAAAATTCATTGGGGAAGAAAAAGCACAATTTGCGTGCATCCATTTTTTCGAACAGTTTCACGCATCGCGTGGAGAAGAAAAAACCGCAACTGTGTTGTTATCATCCAAACAAAAATAAAAATAAGAAGATACACACGAATCGATAATATAAAAGAGGTGCTGATATAAAATATGAATTTTTTTATTACACATATCGAGCATGTACGTTGTATAAAAATTTTTATCAGACATTTCACGAATTTTCTTTATATTAGAATTTATAAAAATAAAATTGCTATTAAAGTTACTTTGATACATATTCATCTTGGTTATACTTGTTAATTTGTGCAAACCGGTAAAATCATATGTTAACTTTTCGCTTTTTTTTATGAAATTCACCTCAGACGTGTCACTCACAATAGCAGAATGATTGTTGCAATCTTTGCCATTCCTCAGTTCTTTCTGATCAGAACTTTTTTCTGAGCACTTTTTGTGTAAATGTGTGACGTTACTGTTCATGTTCGTAATAGCCGTATTCGGAGAGAAGAAGGGGCATATATGAAAAATAAAATTTAAGAGTCGCCCATCGTTTAGAGCTACTAAAAGGTGAATATTCTGATTTTTATTCGTATTTATACTAATTATTGAATTTATTTTCACTTTTTTCGAAATGTATAATGCATAGGAAAATAAGTTCTGCTCCACGTTTTTGAAAATACTTTCCTTAGGGTTACCGAATGAAACAGAGTTTTTATTAGTATAGGCACTATTATAATCATCATCAAATAGAGCATACAGTTCATCCTTATTTATTTTATACACATCGTCTACATTTCCAATAACACATTCGAGAAGCGTCTTGGAAAGAGCGTAATCAGCATTAGGGTCATAAATAAATAGAGACCCATTTCTTACTTGATCACTAGTTAACAAACAGTTGATACATTGTAAAAATTTCTCACTAACAAAAATGAAAAGTAAATATCCACAGGAAGATCCTATATAAATAAAATTTCCCATTTCTCCGTTAAAAATTTTCTTTTCCTTTTCGACATGTACATAATTCAGATCGTAAATTAAACTGAGATGCGCAGTGGATGTGTTCATACTGCTAGAACTTTGTACATTATTGATACATTTCTTTATTTTTATTTTTTTATTATATATTATCCTTTTTCCACTATGACAGTCAATGAATGAAAGAAAGTAATCCTTATTCAATCCCACACATACTAACGTTTTATCATCTGACAAAAAATCGAAGCTTTTAATCGAATTGGTAAAGTACGAATTGCACACAGATAATGGCGATACAGTTGCTTCTTCTCCATCATTTTCTTCCAAACTTTCACCAGATAAACCATTTTTTTCTTGTTGAAGAAAATAATTTTCTATATTATTAAAGAGTTCTATTTTTTTTATTCTTTTTTCCTTCAACTTATTTAGAGATGTTTCACTGATATCGTAACTGTACACACAGCCACTGTAAGTCAATAGTGAAAGGATATTTTCTCTCGTATTTTTTTTCATTAACAGGATTGGAGAGGATATATTAATAAATGCTCCAATATATTCCAATAAATTGTTTACTTGGACTGTTTTTCTTTTAATTACGTCTACATTTATTTCTAAAAGGTTATTATTTACATAACAACCATTTTTTTGTAGTTCTTCGTTTCTTATACTTTCTTCTTCTATTTTTTTCTTTTTTTTCAGTTCTTCTTCTTTTTCTTTCCTAACCTTTTCTTCTTCAACCTTTTCTTTATTTATCATGATTAATTCTTTTCCGCTTTTCCTTTTAGGGATTCCTGCAAATTTGTCATAATATAAATATTCTTCCTTAAATCCTGTATCGTTATTACTACATAATCCTGCGTGAACACATGTATTCGGTGGTTTATTATCTCTGTTGTAGCAACAAGAGGGTGACATATGCTCTTGTTGCATCCCCTCTCTGATTAAAAAAACAGTGCTGTTACTCTCTCCCTCTATTGTAACTTCCTGATCACTTCGTTCATGTGTATCACAATGCTGCATATTTTTCACATTACTATAACTACGGCGATTGAAATGTTTTTTTTTCTCCTGACAAAAATTTCTTGTAACCATTTTTTTTACCATTTCTACATTTAGTGTGTTACTGTCGGACTCACTCATGTCATTGAAAAATTGATTTTTGTTGTAAACATCATACAAACTTATCAATGTTTTGTCACCAATGTAATCTGCAACCCCTTCTGTTCTATCCTCATTTTCTGCTTCTATGCGTTCTTCACACCTTGTTTCTTCTTCTTTCCTCTCACCAATATTAGACAAATTGTTCATCCCCGTTTCATCTTCCCTTCTTGCATTTACCAAATTGTTGTAATTAAAAATTCGAACTTGGCTAAATACACTTGATGTACTAATAAATAAAAAATTTTTAGTACAACATATTTTGCTTATGCTTTTTTTTTTTTCTTCATTATTTATTTTTATATTTTTATAAAAGGTAAATAGAGAACTTGGCTTATCACTAACAGGCGTATCAAAATCAGAGTCGTATAACTGTAGGAACTTTTCCCTGTTATAATTATCCTTACCCTGGGAATTTTTCACCAAATTTTTCTTTTGCTGTTTCATGCTATTTAAAAAAAATTTGAGAAATTTTTTTAATTTACAAAAAAGTTGGAGAGGATTGGAGTAGGATGAAGTTTATTAAATGTAAAGAAAAAGTCCCAAATGAGGCGCAACCTTTGGTAAATTACCAAGTGGATAATCCTCCACTCTGCTGAAAGTTTCTTCCCACAACGAAAACTTGTATTCCTAAGTTTTATTACAAAAACATTTGTATAAACATTTTTGCATATGCACATACTTATACGCATTTGTATGGCCGTTACAAGTTGGTTATTCGCTTACTTCTGCCTTTGCATACGCTATGGAATTACATACGCACGTATTTACATACATGTATGCATATACAAGTATGAACATGTGCACATTCACATGTATATGCTTAAATACGTACTACTTGGTTCAAAAACCTTGTCTCCGAATTGCACGAGAAAAAGTCGCAATTACCTAATTGGGGGAAAATTGACGATAGTACGTTCAGTTTTTTTTTTTTTTTTTTACTTAATTCATTAAATGATCATTACGCAAATGACCTTTATTACTAGAATGGTTACTCAAGTGTTGCATATGACGCAAGGGAAAAAAAAAAAAAAAAAAAAAAAAAAAATCTATGACGCGATGCAAACAAGGTGGATTTAAACGGAGGAAATGAAAGGGAGGGTGATAAAACGAGGTAATTACGGAATCTAAATGGAGATGCGGAAGGAGGGATAAAACCAGGCATATAAAGAGACTAATACGAAGTAAGTAATGTGGAATGAAACAAAGCTAAATGAGCAAAGCGAAATAAAGCAAAACAAATGAAAACAAAGAATTAATATTATAACATCACACCCATGCATAAGAGAAGCCATTTATTCAGCTAATCCAACATAAAGGTTTGATTAATAACGGACACAGTTAATTTCGTGTATGTATATACTAATACTTGTGCACATGTTTATGTATCAAATTGTTTATGAATCGTTTACAAGATAACATACAGAATTTTTAGCGCATGTGAACATATAATATATTCCCCTCAAAAATTCAACCAATGGAACTGCTTCTCCCATTAAAGGAAAAGTGAGGAGCTTCTAAAAAAATGTAAACGGAGCTGCGTGCAGAGAACGACCATAAAGGAATTAGCACGTAAATATATATAACAGAGGTTACTGTTCGCTAAGTAGTAGCTACTATGTACTAATTTATAGTTCTCATTTTTGGATTGCCACATCGCACCCGACGCGTCGTATCTTTCGATTTGCAGCCACTTTGTAAATGCCTCTTGCTGCTAAAAGCTTACTAATTGCCATCGGCGGACACAATGTCACATATCATTAAGCGCGTAATGTCGAAACCCCTTTGCGGTGATATTATTGGAAAATAGAAGATTCAGTTTCAAGTGATGCTCCTTTTTTGATTTATCGGAAAAGGAGCATTCTAAAGTTAACGGAAAATTTAATTTTGTTGTATTCTCCGTTGTCGAGTCATTTCTACCATTTTGCACATGTAAAGTGTTACGTTCGCATTTGTCTGTAGAATAGAATTCTTTCTGTGTAAGATCGTTATCTATATGTACAAAACTGATTATTACTAACGCCATATTATTTTGCTTTCGTATGATCAAGTATTCGCTTCTTACAACAGTTTTAATATTAATTTTTTCATCTTCCAGCAATTCATCTATAATTTCATCATAGGTATCTATGACAAACTCATAAGGTTTCGATTTTGATATGCAAGTTGTTTGTATTTTATTTATGCTTAAATGCTTTAAAAAATTATGTTCCATTTCGGTTATTATTTTTATATTCATTTCTACGTCAAGAGGATTTATTAAAATAAAATTTAAAATTCCATTTTTTTTTTTAATTACTCTAAAATCGTTGATATAAATTCTGGGTATAAATTTCAGTGCATTGTTATCTAATCGAAGTACTGGGGTTAAATTAGAATTATGAAGTTTCAATACGTACTGCTTACAATTAGAACATCTCTTTGATTCCTTACTTAACAATTTTCCTCTCAATGGAATTAATTCATTTATACCCTTGTAAAAATTACACGGATAATCATGCATGTGTTCATTCGATAGACATTTCTCCGAATGAATGATCAAATTGTCCATTTCTACATTTCTTGCCCTCTTCGTTTTGAACTCCACTTTGCGGTCTTTTTGTACTTCCCCGATTTCTCCTCTTGTGTTCACTTCCCCGTTAACGCTACTTGTTCCTTCTCCCTCTTCCATGCCACTCGCTTCTTCTCCGTCTTCCATGCCACTCGCTTCTTCTTCCCCGAGTACGCCTCCTGATTGGGTCGTGACTTCCTTCCTAGTTTCTTTATTTCCTTGCGAATCTGCCTGACCACGAAACATTATCGGGTCCAAATACTCCACATGCTCAATTTCTAACTCGAAAAGATCGCGACATTTTTCGGGATTCCTAACATGTTCAGCATTTAAGATATCTTTCAAGCTCCTTTTTTCTATACATATTTCAGATTTACAAATTAACGAAGAGTCCTCCCCTTGTTCTTTTCTTTCCTCAAAGTCTCTTGTCTCTCTATTCATCAATGCACTTGTATTGTTGTGACCATTTTCATCAAAGTAAGAATTAAAATTTTCCATTTCATAAATGCATGCATTTCGATCTGTTCTCTTAACAAATTTCTTCTTCAGTTGCTCATTACACTTTATTAATTCATTTAGTACATTTCTAAAATAACAGTTAAACACACAATTTTTTTCCATAAGTATCATATCCCCTATTAGTTCATCGAGCTTGCTGTTAGCAAGCAAGTTAATAGACGACCACAAGCAGTAGGAGCATTTAAAATAAAATAATTTTTCCCCTTTTTTAAAAAAATCGAGTTTTCTACTATTATTTATGCATTCACGTTTTAGGTTATTCCCCGTGTTGTGCGGGTATTCACCAGCTGATGGGCAATTCTGCCCCCAAATTAATTTTTCCTCGTTTTCTTTTTTTTTTTCATCCTTGGATGGGGACAAGTACAATTGGGCGCCATTTACATATGCAGGGTCATTAGTCCCTTTCTCCCCATCTTTTCTACTATCTCCCATTTGTCCGCTTTGTCCGATTGTGCTGTCTACTTCAATCCCATCTTTCACAGAAGGGGCATCCTCTTTATAATTGATTTCGTCATTTTCCCCCTTCTGCCCAGGGTATATATCCCCTTTTGTCTTGTCATTTTCTCCTTCTGCCTTGCACACACTCGAAATAGAATTGTCCAAAAAATTATGAGATATTGTCAGGTAAGTAAAGCAGAATGGACATTTAAAACATCGCAAACACTCATACGAATAAAATACCGATTCATTTTTTGTATATATTTGCGTGCACCCATTACACAAGTAATATTCCACTTCTTTCTTCAGGTTAAATTCATTTCTAATTTTTGAGCAAATGACACAAAAATATAACTCTTTCAGTTTAAATAGCTTCTCGTCCAATAACAAGTAAACTTTGTTTTTCATTATAATTTCAGTAGGTGAGCTGGTAAATGGGTACACACGAGAAAGTCGTATAACACAAAGTAATGTAATAAAAGGAAGGGAAAATAACGAGGGAATTAAGCTGTATGGCGGGGAATAAAATATCGTAAACCATGGAGTAAAAATATATATGTAGCTCTTCTGCTCCTTTTCATTTCTTGCCTTTACAAAATAGGCCCATCCTTTACTTTTTGTTTCGCCAACTATGCAAATGTATACACAAAAAAAAAAAAAAAAAAAAAAAAAAAAAATTTAGCTTGTTAACTTTTAAGTTAAAATGCATTCTTTTTATGAACAAATTTAAGAGTTCCTCGTATGATGAAAACAAAAATATGCTTTTTAATTGGGTCTTTTTTTTTTTTTTTTTTTTTTTTTTGCGATTTCCTTTTAGTGCCTTTTTTTTTTTTTTTTAAAACATATTACGCATATTTTATAAAAACTCACGGCAAGAACGTTAACTAAGCTTTTTCCACAACCCCATTTTTCGCATTTGCCTATTTGCCTTTTTTGTATTCCTTTGGGTAAATTCATGTTTGCCAATATTGACGCAACGAAGAAAAAAAAAATTTACGAAATACGAACAAGTGGAAGGGCATACAACAAAGTAGCCAATTTGTTTCAACACATTTGTCTTTGGTTTATTTTATTTTCCTACCTTATTTTAAAAATATAATTCCTTTTTCAGTAGACATAAACAATGCTCAATGGAAATTTTTTTTTTTTTTTTCTGTTTTTATGTTGAAACTTATTAGACATTTTTCCTTTTTTTATTCATTTTGGGAAAAATACATCCACATGTCCTCTTTTCCCTATTAAAACGAAAATGTGTATGGAGAAAAGTGTTTTGCTTTTTTATTCTTAAATATAACGCTAACTATATGATTTTAATTTTAGTTGTAATCCTGTATGTTTTTATATTTTTCATTCTCAGAACAAACCTTTTACAAATAAAGTGACATTCAAATTAATACTAGATCCAATTAAAATTAAAGCGTGTGCAACAAATGGATCGCTCTGCACATGCTGCTAAGGGCAGACTATCTAATTTAAATGGTTAGCGCGAAAAGAATTTAAAGAGGAAGTGGTGTAATATCCCTTCTGTTCTTATTACTAGCATGTTAATGAGTGTGTGAGGGTGAGAGTGCATTCACAAGTCCCTAGTTACGTAGTACGTATGCACTTTCAGGTGGATATGCACACAGGAACAAAGTGCAAGTGTGTCCTTTTTTTTTTTTTTTTTTTTTTAACGTTTATTTGGTGTCACTTAAAAACGTTCCTCTCGATTCGACGAAACCTATTTTACTCTTTTTATACACTTTTCGCAGAATTGTTCTTATCCACCACTGATCATGTTGATGTGAAAAGCAGCTCTGAAAAAAGGAAATTCATAGGTTAATAAATAGTAAGAATTAAGAAGAAGAATGGAGGCGATTTTTGCTATACAGATGTGTGTGCACGCATGCGTATACAAATGTGCATGCATGCTACTTTAACAAACAACCTTTTCAGACTCAAATGGCGTTGTTGTACCGAATGAACACACAAAGGGTTTTCATAAAAATTGGGATAATTACGTACACAAGTTTGATAACATCCAAAAGAAAGGTAATGAAAGGAGGATTTTCCCATAAAATTCATAGAAATTTTAACAAGCAAATGGAACTCTTTTTTTTTTTTTTTTTTTTTTGTTAAAATTTTCTTAGAAAAAGAGAAAAACGAACTAAAACTTGTGTCATCGGAAAGTAAGATCACATCGATAATTGACCCATCCTACATAAGGTTCATATAGCAATTTTAATTAAAAAAGAAACTGTACTTCCTGCAATAGGAGTATATTAAATGGGTGGAAATACACACAGATATAGAGACACATAATGAACCCCCCTTTTATTATGCCATTCCTTTGTTTTTACAGAGAAAAAAATTTTGGGAATTATGACAAATACGTAAATGTAAGCTTTGTAAACCATTTGACTAATAAACCTAAGGATGAAACATTCTCAAGACAGAGAGATCACAGTGGAAGGAAATATGATTCTACTTATAAGAATACAAACAGGAGAAACAATTACGAATACATAAGTGCAACAAATGAATACTATATAGCAACTAATGTAGAAGAGAAAATGACAAACACGGGAATAACTACTGAAAATTTTTTTGCGGATAATAATATGCTACAATATGATGGTCAAAAAAATGAAAGAAAAATAACTCAAATGAAGTTAATTTATAATGTAAAAAAAAAAAAAGAATAAGAAGAGGAATGTACTAATAAAAGCAATTTTTTTTTTTTTTTTAGATAGCATGAAAAAATGGTCTGATAAAAGCAGATACCTGTACTTTGTTGAAAAGGAAAAGGATGAACATAAAAAAAAAGGCAAATTTAAAAATATAAATCTTAAGGATTCTATTATCCTGGATAAATACGAAAAGAAGGTATATAAATATGATCCTAGCAGTGATAAAATAAAAACGGAAAATTTAATCCTAGATGTCTTGAACAATAGTAAATACTCAAAATTAAAAACTATAATCAAAATATGTTGAACCATATATGTGCATTTGTCCCCCACAGATAGAATCTTCGCATAGAACACATTTTTTTTTACAACTGTTCCAAAATTTTTTAGATTTTGACCATGATATGGAGCCTGTTGAGAATGAAATGTATACCATTAAAAATTATATTGTCTTTTATAGCTAAGTTAAATAGGAGTCATGTGAATCTCATTTTTTTTGCTCCACTTTATATGTATACATACATATTTTATGTCCTTTTTTTTTTTTTTTTTGGGGGGGTGGGGGACATCTATTTATGCAGACCTAAAGGGGAGTTTAAATTAGATCAAAAGGAATATGTAGCAAATGTAGGAAGAGGAGGGAGCAATAAAAAAGGAATAAAATAAAACAAAAAAAATTGATAAAATGATAAAATGATAAAATAATAATGCAAAAATACAGAATAATTTTATAACACACACAACGTTATGTAAAAGCATTTTCTCATCTGGCAACTATTTCCCCCTCTCTCCATTAAGCTAACTCAGGAAGGGCAAGGAAAAATTAGAAAGACAAAGAAGGAAGAATTAAATATTATTAAAAAAGAAAATTATAAAAATAATAAATCTTGTATTTTAGATTATCTACATTATGACAACTTTTTTCACGATGAAAATATAACGTTTTCAGAAAAATCAACATCAGATGATTTTGAACACAGTCTTCGTAAAAAGGGCTCATCCTCCATGTATGCATTGGCGGACGAAGAAGAATTTGATATAAAAAAGAATGTTAATAAATTATTGCATAAAGTTAGAAAGGATTTAAATGTGATAGATTTTACTAACTTCATTCCGGATCAGTTTAATATGAACATCCTTTTGTCAGAAAACCAAAAGAATAACGAGTATGAAAGTTCCTCCGATGAAAACGGAAACGTAAACAGACATGCGCCAATACACATGTGCCTATAAAAAGAGCTCAAATAAAGGCCATTTTATCCTTTTATTTTTGCAAAAAAGGGATGCTTCTTCCTACCAATGCACAAATTATTCACTGTGTGCTTATTTGCGTTAACTGCCTCTGTGTTTAGTGCGGTTTTGCGCCGATGTATACACAATACAAAATTATTAACCTTTTATAACGTCTTCATGAACTTTTATTTTTTTTACCCTTTAAGATGGAATCCGTTTTAAAAATTAATAGGATAGAGTCGAACAAAAAAAAGATGAAAGAAGAAATGAAGCTGCTGAAGAAGTACAGCTACATAGACCATTTGTATTCACCTGGATACTGTACGAGAATCACGCAGGATCTGAGAGAAAGATTCAGCAAACGGAGAATTAATATCTACGATTTGAGGAGTAAATAGAAAAAAAAAAAAAAAAAAAATGGGGAGCGCATTCTTCACTTTTATCACATGTCTGCTGCAACTTGTTTTTTACATCCCCAAATATTGAGAAACATCCTACTCACGGATTTTTTCCCATTTACCTCTTTCTGTACAGAGAAAAAAATTTACGATAAAATGAGAGAAGACCATATGGAGGAAGAAAAACTGAAAAGAGAAGAAGAAAACTTAAGAAAATTTAGATTAGAAAATTTACCGTTACCCGAAGGCAGTTTTAATATAGATGAATATGAAGTATCACAAAATGAGGAGGATCCTTTAGAAAAGAATGTATATGAAGATATGTTAGATGTAGAGGATAACACCCTTAAGGAAGATGTAGAAAATGAAGAGACATATAATACGGACAGCTCTATATCTTTTGACGAAATTGACAGAAGAAGTGTGAATAATTTAAAAAAAAAATATAAAATAATGAAAAAAAGCGATAATGTTTCCCCTGAAGATTTAAAGAGATTAAAATTTTATTTGTGTAGAAAGTTAAACAAAAAGAAATACATTCTAAAGTCCATGAAATCAGACCAGGATGCTAAGAGAAAAAAAGATAACATTAAGAAGGTTATGAAGTATTCTAAGTATGCAGGGTATAACCTACTGGCCAAAATACACCCAGGTAGGGTGCGACATGCGGATAGATCATCAGGATGCGCAGTTGCACAGCTGCGTATATGAATGGTGCATGCGTTGTATGCGTTGCTTGTGCTTGTGTACACGTTCGTGCACGTTTGTCCCTTTTTCCTGTGACAGAGGCTGAACGGGACCGTGAGGATGGAGAAGAGACGGACGAACTGGAGGAGGACTTGTTTGACGCCAACGAGAAAGACACTGACGAGTTGAACATCTCTGAATACACCTATTCCTCCTTAACTATATCTTCCTACGAGAGCATTGATGTACGAAGTGTTTACTATAATGACAACGCATATGAAAAAATATTTTACCAGAACGACCCCAAGATAAATGTCACGTACCTGTACGATGAAGTTGACTTTTTCCTCATCCACAATGACAAGGTTTGAAAACGGCAATGAAAAATTAAAAACTGAAAGCGCAACTCTGAGACGCACTTCCTCTCAAGCGTAAAATATATTAGTAAATGTGTATATGTGTTATGACTTATGTAAGCAGATATATATATATATATATATATATATATATATATATATATATATATATATATATATATATATGGCGTATGCATCTGCACTTCTGCATTCAAAGAGGGCACACATATATATATCCCTTTTTTTACTTCACCTTTGCACCCACGATAAGAAAACGGAAAAGGGAAAATTATTTATGGAAATTCTCCTGTACGATATAAAATTTTATAAAAGTGACAAACCAGTAGAAGAAGACGCACTAGTATATTCGTTCGAGATAGACGAAAAGTGCATAGCTAAAATGGAAAAAATGGAAAATGATGTTGGGGAAATAATTTTATCAATAAATAGTAAGGATAAGGAAATAATTGATTGTTGTTTATTAGGAAGTATGAATAGGATAAGTGTTATTTTTAAAAATATAACTAAAAGGATATTATTAGTTAAATATGTGAAATATTTAAATTCAGTATATGGTGCTGTTATTGATAATGCGGTTAGTTTTTTTCTCTACGAAAGGAGTATACTAGATTTAAAAAATGTCTGTTATGATAAAAATGCAGATTCTATTATCTGTTCATATTCTAAAAGTCTTAAAAGCATAAATATTCTTAATTTATCCAATAGAAAAATGTCTATTGAAGATTTATTAGAGTTTTTTACCATTTCAAATATCAAACAATGTAATATAATAAATTTAACAAAAAATCCTTTATTTTTAGATATACTATTTAGTAAAATTAAAAAAGATATCGACAATATCATAAAGTTTTTTAAAAATATAAAATTAAAAGAACTCATTTTAGATTTTATCCATTTATCTAATTCATCTGGTGAATATTTTATATCTAACTTAATTTTAAATACAAATATATCCTTCTTAAGTTTAATAAAATGTGAACTTGAAAAAGATAATATAACGAATATAATAAACTATATAAAGGAAGAAAAAAAGAATTTAACATATTCTATAGACTATCTAAATGTCGAATTTAATAATTTAACATATTATGATATTGTTCCTTTGATAAAAACATTACATGAAGTGAACACGAAATTTAAAAAGTTATACATATGTGGTAATCTTATACAAACAGATATTTTTGATATATCATTCGAATTTAAAAGATACAAGTCATCTATAGAAATGCAAAAATATGTAAATCCTATTCCAAATATTTTTCAATTTAACAATATTTATCAAGTTAAAAATTACTTTCCTTGCAATTTAAGAGGGACTGGGGAACTAATTGAAAACGTAAGGAAATTGCATTTATAAACATTTTCGTATATGTCTACACATCGAGGTGCATATGTGTAGACACATATAAAATACAAACATATATATCTGCATATATATTTGAAGTAACAACACAACAGTACCAGTTCATACTTTTTTCACAAAAAAAATTTTCTTTCTTTTTTGTAAGGATGTCAGTACAAATGTCATTTTTGAGCTATACTTTTGTTACCTATTTATTGTAAATCCGGAAGAGAAGCTATTTACAATTAGAAACATCTCAATTATTAAAAAGGAAAAGACGCTGACCCTCCTAATCGAAGCATTTTACAACAGAAAGGAGGTTATCATCCATCTGAATCTTTTCAAAAGTAACCTTATCCTGTTGTTCCAAAATATAGTGAAGAAAAGGTAATTATAAAGTCTACGACCGGAGGGATTCTTGGAGGAAAGGCAGTTCGTAAAGATAAAATAAGTGCATGAAAATGTTTGGTGCACCTTTTTTCTCCTCTCGCAGCTTCCTCGGGGAAATGTACTACAACGAGCAAATCGGTTCTAACAGAGATGTGAACGAAAGCGTCTTAAATTATTTCATTATACGGAGTGAAAATGTAATATGAAAATGGGATAAGGGGGGAAAAATTGTGTTCCCCATTAAAAGGGGTTCTTCTTTCATGTGGAACGCCATCCGTATGAGTAGACACATAATTACATATGTATATATATATATATATATATATATATACGTACGTACACACATAACACCACCGGTTTTCTTCGTTTTAAGGAGATAAATTTTTACCACTACAACGTGACGAATGAAGAAATCCATTATGTCCTGAACCTGTGCAGCAAGGGCGTTGTCAAAAACTTGAATCTTGGACACTGCTATTTAACCAATGAAGATATCGCTTATTTCAACTCAGTAAAGGATTCCCCTTACGCAATAAAGGTTTATAAATTCTCTCTTAGTAACAACCTGATTAATCCCAATTTGCAGATGGACGAACTGATCGCGTTCCTTTCAAATTTCACAATTTTTTTGTAAGTGGCCCTGAGCGCAGACAGCATGCAGAGCAGTCCCGAAGAGAGGAAAAATTAAAATGAGAGCAGGAGTGGGAGAGTATGATTCGGTAGAGTGTGCATGCTTACGAGCGGATGCCCAGGTATCCCCAGTGCAGACACTCCGGATGCAAAAGAGTCCATTTCACAGGGAAACGTGTTTTTTTTGTTATTTTTCCCTTTTCAGCAAAATAAATTTGAGTGATTTACACATAGGGACAAATCCATCAATGTATGAACTGTTCTTCTACCTTCTAAACAACACAAAGTGCAAAATTGTTATGTAAGCTGGAATAACAAAAAAAAAAAAAAAAAGACACATACATGGACACCGACACAGACGCACAGAACAACGCACATATTAAGATAAAGTAATGACGCCATATTCCATTATAAATTTTTCTTTCTTTTTTTCTCTTTTTAGTATGGACAATTGTAAATTGGGAAACTCCTTCTTATTCAGTGTTAATAAAAACATTAAAAATCTAAACAAAAATACGTACTTAAATCTTCTTTCGTTACAGTATAACACATTTAATGATAAAAAAGGAATAATAAAATTTTTAAACAATATTATTACAACATGCAAATCAATTGAAAAAATTCGAATATATTCGAATTATTTAAGTGAAGACGATGCTAAGGTTATAATAAATCATGCGCTAAAAAGAGATGTTATATCTTTTCATTATACTTATGATTTATCGACATATATACCAAGCAGTAAAAGAAAAGTGTCCAAGTTAACAAAAAATAAAATTAATAGGAACATAGATTATAATCCTGAATTGAGTGAACACGAACGGAAAATAATTGAAGAGTTTTTTCAACAACAACAAAATAAAGAAGATACAGGGGAGAAAAAAAAAGATTTCCTATTAAAAGGTCGTTATAATTTAAACGTTTTAAAAACTAGAGAGATTAAACATACCTCTATGAGGTAAAAAAAAAAAAAAAAAAAAGGAAAAATGGCTTTCTGCATTTCCACCTTTGTGAATCCTCTAAAAAATCGATGTATGTCTGTTTTCTTATTATGCTATCTCATCATTGCTGTGATTAACTGCATGTATGATATTTGAACGTACCTACAATATTTTTTTTATGTTGTTACTTTTTTGTATTTTATTATTATTTTTTTTCTTTAAGGGGGAACTAGCACGAGTGTTTTTCTTTCCCCTAGCCCCCTAATGTGCTAACTTCGAGGTGTACAGTTCTGCAGTTTACCCTCTTGTTACATACGTAAACACTGTGTACGTATATGCGAATATATCTTACGCATACAGTTTTATGCAACTATTTATGAGCGTTTTTTGTTACTGCAGAAAATATTTGTCGTACACTTTTCTTTTTCGGTTTGTGCTTTGCGCGCAGTTTATAAGGGGTAACCTAAATAAGGTTGTGCGTATGTCAAATGGGTAACACAAGTTTTAACAGTCCATTATTTGCCCTTTTTGTATCCACCTTTTTTTTTTTTTTTTTTTTTCTTTCTGCGTCGTTCCTTTTCACAAATTGCTTTTTTTTTTTTTTTTTTTTTTTTTTCAAATATACAACTTGCTTTTATACATAAGAACATACACATATGCATGTACTATGCATGGCACATGCGTGAAAATGTGCGCTTCCTGTATGAACGCCGAAAAAAAGAGTCATTTAAACATTATCAAAATGAACGTGAAAAAAATATCCTTAACCTGTTTATTCTTTTTCCCCGTCCCATTTGACTATCCATTCGGCTTCCAGTTTGGCTTCCCATTTAGCTTACCTTTTTCTTTTCCCCCTTTCTGACAAGTCGCGAAAACGTATATCAAAGCTTAAACAGCTTGCAGAAGGAAAAAAAAAAAAAAAAAAAAAAAAAAAAAAAGTGAATTGCGTAAACTTTTCAAGCATTATTTTGCATTCATTTTCACCATTTTTAAAAATGAGTATGTACATTTTTTTATTATTCGAAAGTATAGTACTGTTGATAAATAGCGTGTTAATTATAAATGAAAAAAAGCTAAAAAAATACAAAAAGGTAGATATCAGTTTAAATAGCAATGATATATTCGATAACATAAAATTGCTATTCTACACTATAAGAATATACTTTAAAATCCCGTTAATTTTTCTTAATTTATTATGTATCGTCATTGAAATTCTGTTTGGGTAGTTTCTTCAGTAGTACGCATACACGAGGGTTCATGCAGTACGTAAGCATTTACTCATATGCTCACTCACCTGCTTTTCCCCATTGTGTATGCGTCTTTTGATATTTAAATGTTACCTCCCCCCCTCCCCCATATTAAGGATTTTTTTCCACGTAGAAATGTCAATACAGAACCGTTTCCTAACGATTGCATTTATACCCGAATGAACCGAACTCCAGTGTGCATGTAGCCATGTGCATACCCCTGTGTGTATGACAACGTATAGCCTCTAAGCCAAATACTGTAGTGGCGTCACTATACTGCACCCCCGTCCTAGTGACACATTCAGGGAATATGACATCTAGTTACATAAATGAAGTCAGAAAGAGACAGAAAGAATATTTAAGTTGTTTATTAGGAAAGTTTCAGGAATATTCTAGTGAAAAGTTTCTAACTAGTTTAATCAATAAGTCCCTAAATGAAATTGCCTTGTATCCATTTCAAGATGTAAATGAGAATGAAGTTATAAACGATATTAACAAGTTTATAAATGAATTGAGTATAAATGCAGAATATAAAAAAAAAATAATTTTTAGACATTTATGTGAAGTTTTTCTTTCGGATAAATTTTTTATCTATGATGAAAAAGATAGATATGATCTAAAGTATGTTATTTTAAAATTACTTTTTTTAATAGGGGATAATAAAAGAATTTCGAATTCAAAGGAAATTGATTCTTTATATGATAAATATATTAGTAACAAAAAAAATGAACAGGTGAATAAGATCGTTTTAAATCTTAACGAGAAGAAAGCCCTAGATGATATAAATAATTTTAATATTGAAGAGGAAAAAAAGTACATAAACGAGTTTCATCAAAGTGACGATGAAGACACCAGATTTACGTCTTCATCGCAAGAAGAATACGAAAAAGGGGAATATAATGAACTAATCGAGAAGGAAAAGAGAGAAAAATATGGGGAATTAGATCATGTTAATATCGGAAATGAAAATTATAGAAACAAACAAAACAGTTGCAGTGAAGATTCCGATGTTTCCAATTTTTACGAAACGAAATATAGTGTTTATGTAGAGGATTACATGAAAAGTAGAAACGAATTGACTTATGAAAATGTTATTAGAAAGATATCGAATTGTGTTTATAAATATCCACATTATGGAAATATAAAGAATAGGGTAGGGGGTATTTCGAACTATTTTTCAGGCAGACAAAAAGCAAATTATAATAATGATAACGTCGAAAACGAGGAATATGGAACAGGCGAGTATACAGATGAGATGAATTATCACAATAGTAAGACAAAATATGAAGAGAATGAGTGGAAAAAGCAACACTTGTATGACAGTTCAAATGTAGCTTCGGATGAAGATATATTCATAAGTTTAAAAAACAGACAAAAAAAAAACAAGGATGCATTATTTATGTCTAGGCCTAAGGAACAATACTTTTTTAATAACATAAATATGTTTGATGAGGAAATTTACGACCATATTGATAAGGACCCAAGTATTATATACGAAACGGATATATACAACCTGCACAATGTATTTACCATGGGAGGAGACGTGGAGAGGGAAGGTCAGGCTGAAGAGGAGGGGGTCGAACTGGAGGGAAAAACTGTTATAGGACATACCGGTACATGGAGAACCGGTGCAGGGCATGAGAACGGAAGAGTGTCCAGAAAAAGTGGGGAATTTCGTATGAGAAAAGCAAATGATAGCAACATATCTCTGGAGATTGAACACAAAATTGACGTTATTGATAATGCCTTAAATGGAAATTCTAGTAGGTATGACAAATTAATGGTTAGAGAAAATAATCGTGCAAGTAGCATTTTACGAGGGAAAAATGTGGCCAAAACGCGAAGAAATAAAAGGAAAAAGAAGACATTTTATGTAAGTGAAATATTTATAGTAAAGGAGATTCTGATGATATTATCTTTGAACTGTCCTATCAAATATGGAGACAATTTTTTTACAAATTTTTTGGACTTTTTATTTAACAAAGTAATGGACAAAAATAAGATAAAAGATGACTTTTTATTTTTTATACAAATTAAAAAGAAAATGAAAAAAAACAAGAAGGGTCAACACTCTGAAATGAACTCAGAAATTGTTAAATACCATGCAGTAGTAAACGAAATGATGAATGTTAAATTGTATAACACTAGAAGGGGAGCTTTTAAGAACTACATAAAAATAGTGAAAAAGACAAGTATAAAGCTGTTTTATATCCATATATTCTTTTTCCTTGTTAATAAATTTCGTTCCTTTTTTTTCTTCCTACCGTGTAAATTGAGTAACCTTTTTAACTACATCATTTACATTAAGGAGAATTTCAAATACGAAGAGGGAAAAAGAAATTTCTTTTTTCTTTCCCACCAAATGTGCATGAACGAAAGTGTGAGTGGAAGCATGCATATGAATAGCAGCAATGTCCGCGTAGGCAGTGGGGTTAGAACCGGCACAAGTGATGTGACACACGCAAACAATAACGCTGTAAGTAGTAATAACGTGTATTATCAGGGTAATTTTCTGGAATGTTTTTTAGGATCACTGAAGAGCATTTACGATGAATGGGTAAACATCGTAGAATTTCTATACAACTATCACACGCTGCTAGTTTTGAGACAGTATAACATTGTGCCTGTTAAGGATGAGCAGTTGTGGGAATTCCTGCAGCGTGTGAACGGAATAAAAGTTATGAATTTCCTGAAGGTAGACAATTTTGTTAATTGGAAAAAAAAAAGGAAAAGAAAAAGGAGAGACGGAAAAAGGGAGAAAGAGAAGTCGAAATTCATCAAGTGCGGTAGTTGTAGCACAAATGAATATCTAGGCCTAGATAATATTTCTAGCTTCCGTTCTCTGAGTCTTATTCACCTACACTTCGTAATAAATAAGTATCTGTATGTGTGGGATATTTTGTACGATTTCGTGGATTACATTTTTTCGTATTTGTTGCATAACATTAGTATAAGTGACTATATTCATTTTAATGCGAACTATGACAATGCAAAAAAGTTTTGCATCTGTTACGATATGATATTACTATATTGGAGGAATAACCAAATTGTATATAACAAATCAATGGAAAAAATATTCCGATTTTTTTTGAACGATTTAAATATATATTATTCTAGACATATACATAACTGGATAAAAAAAGGAAAAACCGATGATGATAAATTTAACGAGTTTTTTGTGTATTCTGAAAAGAAATGTCGTGAAAACGAATTTGCTGATAATATGCTTTTCGTAAAAAAGCAAAATGATTTCGTCCTCTGTCCAGAATTTTTTAATTCCTTTGTTTTCTTCCTCATAAGTTTAGGTAATAACATTCGTTTATACATGAAAATTAATAGCGAAAAGGACACCACCGACTACGTCGACTACTACCTGTGGGAAGAAGCAGAAGGAGAAAGATGCTCGTTAAGCAGCACGTCGAGAGGTATGCCATGTGTTTCCCCCAATAATGTTACACCCAATAATGTTACACCCAATAATGGATATGCTTATCCCCACGGTTATTGGCACCCATACCACAAAGAAAATCTCTGGGAAGATAAAACAAAAGGGAATTTCCTCACCCATGGATATCATGCCCCTGTTATGAGAAGATTACACGAAAATACGCTTAATTATTATTACAACATGGAAAATGTAAAGAAAATACAAAACTGCTCATTAGATATAATATCAAAATTTTTAAGGATAAGTAAAAATAAGAAAGAAGGTTTACCCTACTTTAATAAAAACATTATGACGTTAAATATATCTTATGATTTATTTATTAAAAAATTTTTACATGAGCAATTTTTTAATTTTTATCAAAAAAGTAATAATATATTTCTCTACAGTTTAATGAAATATTGTTATTTATGGGAATATTTTTGCTGCCTTCGTAGTTTAGTATTCCTAGAAATCAGTGATTTCATTTCACCATTTTTTGAATACATTTTTAAAGAAGTCTCAATTCCTATCATAGATGAAAAAGATTTGAATTTTACCTTCAGACAATGTATAGTTCATAACACAAGCCGCTTACATCAAAGGGGAAGTAATGAAAACGGGGATGCTGAAAATTATTCTTGCTCATCCTTTTTGCATAAAAAATTTATACTAATTCATATGAAGATATTACTATCGAAGGATGATTCTTACCATAACTATGACAAAAAAGAATACGAGAATTTTTTGCTCAATTACGAAAAGGGAGGAAAGGAAAATATGGAAATGCAAAAGTACCATTCATATGTAGACAATGCCTCAAAAATGAAGACCACGGAAGGGAAGATAAGCCAAACGAATAGAAATAAAATAGCTGATGTAAACGTTCCATTTACTCATGGATATGGAAACAATCACGAAAGTAGTCTTCCGGGAGAGGAGGAAATTAGTCATATGGAGAGTATGAAAATTTCCATTACGCCTGTGGATAATAGGGATGAGAAGGACGATACTTTTGCGAAAAAACATTATTGGGAAAATAATGCAGAGGAACAATTATCCCACTTTGTTAACAAACGAAGGGAGAAAAAAAAGGATGTTCTCCTTGTGAATGGACGTGTGCAGTACCCAAATAAGCACCATCTCGGTGGTAACGCATCATTAGAAAAGGCAGAGGAAAGCACTATATACGAAGAACTAACAAGTAGCTTTTACAAAGAAGAGATAATTGCAAATATACTAAAAAGATTTTATTTCTCATTGAAGGAAAATAAAATATATAATAACAACATAAACGTAATAAATTATAGAAATTTAATTATAGATATAAAAGGGGCACCTTTCATTAATTTTTTGTTTGACGGAAAATGTCTGGAAAAGTATTCAGCTATATTTTCCTTCTTTTTAGAGATAAAAAAATCATTGCATGTGTTAAATTTGGTTCATATATTTTATAAATATATTAAGGGTAAAAGTGAAGCGATAAGTGGCCTTCCTTTGGACGACTTTCACATTATCACTTGCGCCTTGTGTATTTTGAAGTATAAAATATATTTTTTTTTAAACACTTTGTACACGTATTATCAGTGGGTTTTGAGTTTCTCCTGGAGTAATTTTGTTCTAAACCTTTATAGAGCTAAATCTTTATATCATATAAAAATCAATCACGAAATGTACTTGAATTTCGTAGTAGAGGCAATGCTGGTACCTATAATTACCGAACATCAGGAGTTGTATAACTTATACATTAGTAACGATGATAAAAAGAACCACCTCTACAAGAAATATGAAGAAAAATTTTTTAATTGCGCAGTGAATAAAAAGAAATGTTCTAAAGGTAACTCCTCCGCGTATACTTCTGAAAAAGATGCAAATCTACCACACGACAGATATGGCAAAAACGCTGCTCTACGCAATCCTAGCTCGCAAGAGTCAATGTTTAATCGCACTGGGGATCGAAATATCCACACCGATAACGCCACGCATGAAGCTCATCGTTATGCCCATTTCGACTATGACAATTACAACCACGTGGCATGTTCTTCTCCAACGAATTCGTTAAAAAAACAGTTTTTATTGAATGAATTATTTTCCAATAACATTATTAACCTCCTATTTATACCGTCTCAAATATACGAAATTCTGCAAAAAATTAGTAAACACTTAAATTTTAATTTTGACCTAAATTTTGACAATTCGTATGACGATCCTTTTGGATATAAAGAGAAGAGAGAAGAAGATGAGGTGGAAGAGGATGAATTGGAAGAAGACGAGGAAGAAATCAAAGAGGTAAAAAAAAATATAATAAATGCACCTAGGGACGCGAAAAGGGTGCACACCAGAAATGATATGGAAGACGCGAAATTCGCAGAAAAAGAGCAGTTAATATTTTCCATAAAAAACGATATAAAAATGCTTTCACACGTTTTCGAAATACACTACTCCGAGTTTATGATGAAATTAAATGTTATTTCCGTTAATGTAGAGGATAACAGTTTTTTTGGACCAAATAAAAATTCACTCTTATTCAACCATATAATCAGATTAGACAAAAATGTTTTAAAAAAAGTATCCATCTTAGAATATATGCTTTCATTCCAATCGTTTAATAATGATTCAAACTCTGTTGCGTACTGTTCGCACTGAGTTTATTCAAAAATTTTTTTACTTACCTCGAGGAATTTGCACAGGATTTATCCTCCCATTTTTTTATTAGGAACAGCCTGCCATTTTTCCCCATTTTTTCGTAATTCGCCCAACCCCCTTCACCGTTACGCCATTTTCCAGTTTCCCCTTTTGCTTTTTTTTTTTTTTTTTTTTTTTTTTTGTGGAACTCAGGAGAAAAATGTCGCAACGTGTAATCAACAGTAATATGTGCATATGGTGCATGCGTTAGTTGTCCGATTGTACCCCTTGAATGGCGGAATATTCCAAATTCAATGTGGTAATAACAAACGTGCGTGCAATCCCAGGGGGGGGGGTTATCTTCAAAAAAAAGGAAAAAACAGCTAAACGAATAAACATTTTTATATTTATGTTCTCATTTAAACTGAAGAAAGGAATGAAAAAAAAAAAAAAATACAAATGGACGAAGTGATAAGCATGGTGACAAAAATGGACTGAGCGATGCACATGGTAACAAAAAAAAAAAAAAAAAAAAAAAAATGAAGGTTGTTTGGAAAACAATTCAGCCGAATTTACAGAGGTGGAGCGGTTGTATAAATCGAACGTGGCTAAAGACATGTAAATGATTTTTAGGAGATCAAAGCTTAGTAGTGGGTGTATATCTTTTAAACGTCCCCTTTTCTATTTGTAAAACATATCAAGCATCCTCTTTGTGACGTAAAATCCGCCTAAAAATAAGAAGAAAATAGAATGTGATTTTTTTTTTTTTTTTTTTTTTTGGCCCACATGTGTATATCTACCCAGGGAAATATTTACGTGCGTTATAGAAACATTATTTGCAATGAGAGCATTGCGATGACACATGTGATAGGACAATACCAGATAGGTTCACGGCGGATAAAAAGGTTGCCATTATGGACAATATCGAGCTTAAACTTTTGAGACCATTTTCGTATTCTATCATGCTTCCTATTATGATAACTCCGGACAGCTGAAAATGGGAAATTACACGCTCACATGGGTATATGTACATACACTATGCGCTTATGGGGACTTGCATTATGCGAACTCTTGCGATGACATAATGCCGCAATGTCGCAATGGTGCAAATCGCGCGTGAAGTGCTTTTTTCTCCCATTTTACCGCATTCGTGACGGACATCAGCGGCGTATGCAGCGAGGGGGTGATTGACCACACACAGTAGTAGCCGACGATCATGGACAAGGTTAACAAAAAAAAGTGGTGCAAATCCGACTGGGAAAATGTAGTCCCAGCCATCAAGGTAATGAACACTGCACAGATGAGAGATATATAAAAGAAGGGGTCTGAATCGATAAACTTTTCCATAAGGCGAGTACCAGTGGGATATTTTATAGTTTTTTTTTTGGAATAAGTTTCATTGGATTCTTTTTGTTCAGTTATGAATATACTGTCACTTTTTACCAATTTGTCAACTTCCTTATCGGGAGAATATAATATATTACCATCTTTAATAGCAACTAATGATTTTACAATATCATTGTTAATATCGACATTAAATTGTAATCCTCCCCCCATTTCTTCTAACAAATTTATCATATTCATAGAAAATAAATCAGATGCTTGTAAAGGCATATTTCTTTCAATTTTATCTCTTCCTAATACATATATTCCGTTTATAATGATATTTTTATTTGATTCAGAACATTCAATATTTCCTCCCCAGTTATTTTCCTTATCGCCAAATTCTGTGGATAAATCTATAGCTACACTTCCTCTCCTCATTAGTTTAATCATCTCTGTAGTAACAAGTTTTGGGGATGTTTTCCCAGGTACAGATGCAGAACATATTAAAATATCACATTTTGTAATAATTTTTTTGAGTACATTACTTTGTAATTTTATATATTCATTTGTACTTATCATTTTTTCATTTGATAATATTTTTTCTTTATTCTTTTCTTCATCAAGTGGTATTTTAATAAAAATTCCACCACAACTTTTGACTTCTTCCTCAGTTGATAATTTTGCATCATGTGAATATACAATTGCACCCATACTCTTTGCAGTAATAATTGCCTGTAATCCTGCAACTCCTGCTCCTATGACAAATACCTTTGCTGGGTTAATCTTACCTGCTGCAGTAATGGAAGATTTACTAAATCTTTGTAAGATAAAAAATGCTTCTATAATAGCTCTATATCCTTGTAAATTACTCATTGAACTTTTTACATCTAATTTTTGTGCACGTGTAGATCTGGGAACTTCATCAATAGCTATATAAGTAATATTATTCTTTTCTCTATTTTCTACTGCTTTTTCTAACAATTTCCGATTAATTCCTGGCCACAAATAGCTAATCAGTACAGTATTATTCGGTATCTCACTTATAAAATGCATCGTTGGTGGATCAACTTTCAATAGGATATTACTCTGCCTAAAAACAGCTTCTCTTGTAACTACTTCTGCGCCATATCTGCTATATTCGCTGTCTTCAATAAGTATTTTTTCCCCTATACCTCTTTCTACCAATACTCGAAAACCCATTTTTCTTAACTTGGGTACGAATTTCGGGGTGAGTGGTACGAGACAGAGGTTAACTGGCAACTGTCCTGGCACTGTGGCTACTGCTGCTGCATCGGGTGCGACGCTTGCCACGCTTGCCACAGTTGCCGTGGCTTTTTTCTCCATGTCGATGCTGTCTTTTACAAGCCCGATGACCCTTCTGGCCATGGGATAATGATCCCCCCCGAGAAGCACATCCTCGTTGTTTGGTAGTCCATCCGAGATGGAAGACAACGAACAGGATAGGGTATCCTCTTCAACATTTGTCCCCCTTTCCTCCAGGGAAGCCTCAGCATAATTGTGATTCATGTAATCATTCAGAATGGTCAAAATCTGGTTAGTTGAATGTTTTGCATCTCCAAAAAGCATAAATGTATTGTCAAAATAGAACAAAGGATTATCAATAGCTGAGTACCCAGTACTTAAACTTCTTTTTAAAATAATAACTTGTTTGCTTTTCCAAACTTCGATAACTGGCATACCATAAATTTTATTTAATGGATCTAAGGAAGAAGGATTAACAATATCATTTGCCCCTACCACTAAAACGACATCAGCTTTTTCTATTTCAGAATTAATTTCATTCATTTCTTTCACAATATTATATGGAATATTAGCTTCAGCTAGGAGTACATTCAAATGTCCAGGCATTCTGCCTGCAACTGGGTGAATAGCAAAATTAACTTGTGTACCCCTTGATTTTAATATAATGCAAATTTCAGCTAATTCCCTTTGACATTTGCTCACAGCTGTACCATAACCTGGGACAATAATTATATTTTTTCCATTAATTAACTGTTCAGCAACATATTTGTGTGTAGTAGAATTTACTGTTTTTTTCTTATCGATATATTCTAATGATGTACCATTTAATTCTTCAAAATCATCCCATCCACCTAGTATAATATTAAGAATATCTCTATTCATTCCTATACACATAATATAAGATAATATAGCCCCTGAAGAACCTATAAGAGATCCTGCTATTATTAACAAATTGTTATGTAGTAAAAAACCACTTATAGCAGTAGCAAAGCCGGAATACGAATTTAATGCACTTATAACTACAGGCATGTCTGCACCACCTATAGATGCTATTAGATGAAAACCGAGAAATAAATCAATCAAAAAGGAAATATACAAACATACAGTTTTTAAATACACAGATTCGGTATTAACAAAATAATATCCCAACATTCCTGTAATTACAATACATACCATATTTACTAATCTTTTTATTTTCAATTTTAGAGATTTGCTATCAATAACTCCACTCAACTTTCCAGCTGCAACTAAAGATCCAATGAATGTAATAGCACCAATAAATGTTCCTACATATAGTTCTAACAAATGAATAGTACTCATTTCGTAATGTTTAAATGATTCTGAGTGAAATTTAGAAAAACCTACAAATAAAGCAGCTAATCCTACAAAACTGTGAAATAATGCTACTAACTGTGGTAATTGTACCATACTAACATTATGAGCAATAGTCAATCCTATAATTATAGCTGGTATTACTATTAAAAAAAATAATTCATATCGAAATCCAAATCCTACTTGACTAAATGTTACTATTATTGCTGCTAATATTCCTATAATACCAAGTATATTCCCCCTTTTGGAGGTCTTATGACCATTTAATCCTGTTAAACATAGTATGAAACATATAGAAGAAAATAAATATACAGCATTTAGCAAAGATGGTACAAAGGAATATGAGGATATTTCTATATGGTCATTATCCCACGTTCTGTTCCCTTTTGCTCCTCCTTCATCCTTTTTATAATCCTTTATGTTATTATTCGATGGAAAGGTAATCACTGGAAGTTTTATTTGAAAATTGCTATCACTGTTGTTGTCTTTTACCACCTCGGAATAGTTTTTCAAATTGTTCCTCAAGTTTATCTTGCATCTACCATTCTGCACGGCAAAAGAAAAGCACCAAACAATTAGGCAAAGAACGAATCCTCTCATTCTGCTTCGGGCGGAAAGGGTATGCACGCACAGAAGAAAAACTAGAGAAGTGCGTATTTTAGTGTTCCCCCGAACATGTACAATTTGACAAAATCCACGGTGAGTATGCAATTTTTACGAAAATATAGATAATTGTTGGGATATACTAACAAAAAAAAAGAAAAGCATGACAAAACTAGACACAGTAAAAAAGTTAAAAACAAAATTGACAACTTACATATACATGTACATGCATAGATATATGCAATGCATACGTAAGCACATGTACAAGCAGGGGTGAGCAAACGAATGCATGTTTATACAGGTGCAATAATTATAAAAAACTCTTCATAATTCTATGAAAACTTAAGTTAATTTTACAAAATATGAAATACGGAAAAATCAAATAAAAAGTAAATACGCTTTGGTATTCATTCTATCATAAGTTTTATGGAATAAATATGTGGATATAAAAAATGGCTATGCACACGCGTGTTTTTTTTTTTTTTTTTTTTTTTTTTGTAGGCAACACTCCCAACGTAACACAGGCAATCTACAGAGAGCACTGTGATATACGTATGAACATGTACATGTGTATATATAAAGAGGTGGTAAACAGAAAGATAGGTAGATATACACGCATACATATGTATGCTCACAACTGCAAGCGTGCGCATGAACCACTCGATGTACCTTTTCCCCATTCGCTGCTGCATTTCTTGTACGTACACCTCATTTGGAGGAAAGCGCGAAATGTTTCCAAGGTGAAGGGGGAAAAAAGTAAAGAAGCATACAAACGCGAAGAAGAGGTAAGACTGGATACGGGGAAAAAACGCTCCAATTGTAAAATTCGGAAAAAAGTATATTCAACAAAACATACGCACCACAAAAAAAATATCCTTTTACAATTGGTTAAAATTTCTTATGGTATATGCACATAGACAACCGAATGAACTCTTAAACTCGTTTAAAAATACGACTCTTTGAAATGATATATTAGGGAGGAATTCATTTAATGATATTTCTTTTCTTTTTTTTCCCATTAGCAAAATATTTCTTTTATTCTTTATTTCTCTAAAAAGATGGGGTCACGTGCATTGGGAAAAGGTACTCTCTTTCGAATGGTCTTATCTCAAAAAAAAAAAAAAAAAAAAAAAAAAAAGAAGACTTGCCGATATGTTGTCATATTTTACATAGAACGTAAAAGACGTTTTATGAAAGACTCTTCTTATTGTATCATTTAAGGGAGAATAAGGAGATATATTCAAACCAGTTTGTTATACTTCTCAAAATAATTCTTAAGATGTTCACTACAACTTGATAACTTATGAATTAAGTAGGCGTCCTTTTCTTCCCTTTTTAGTTTATTCCATTTATAAGACGGGATGTGTATAATTGTCCATCCATTCTTCTTCAGTAGGGAGTTCTTAAAATAGGTTGTTCCACAAGGTACGTACTTCCTAAAGGAGGGAAGAGAAAGCGGGGTGGGTGTGATAAAGCCGTTAGTAATGGGTGGAAAAAGTGAGATATGATGTAAACATATTTGACACACATATGTCGTTTAAGCCATTGCGAAAAGGGCACATTCGCTTTTTGGCAACCTCGGCCCATTGGTCCGCGTGCCAGTTTTGCGTATCTCCAGCTTTATCCCTCAGTTCACAACGTTTCTTCTCATTTTGTCTAACTTGTTCACATTTCCCGAGGTCTGCGGATGCGTCTCATTCAGGGCCAATAAGTGATGAGAGGGGCCATCGATTTCAATGGCTATTTTTTCTTTTAATTCTTCATTTTTTATTGCTATATCGATTAGTAAAAAATCTTCAGTTATGTATTCATTTTTATACTTCACTTTTAATTTTTCTAGCATATGGGATATTTTAAGGTGAAAGCTAGACATAATTCTATTTTGGAGTATATCCTTTTTGGGGTAATTAATTTTAAATAGAGATATAATTTCATCTATACATTTCGTAAACCTTTCTGAAGTTTTCAAGTTTGGATGGAAATGTTTTAATCTTAACCATAAGGTAAAAATCATATGCAGATGCATTTTATTTTGCTTAGTTACTTTTATATCTGTCCAATTATACGCATTTATAAACTTCAAAATTTGATCATTCATTATATTTACAACTGATATTCCCCAGAAAAATCTCGCTAACAATAAAAAGGAAACTTCTCCTCTATAGTGCTGCAATATTTTTATTTCGTTAAAAATATAACCGTACACTTTTTCCAAAAAGACGAATTGCTTTTTCTCCATGCTTGCATGTACACTTGGCGCCTCAGCATTTTTACAGCTATTTTTCACACTTTTATATTCCCCTTTTACCACCTCTTCTTCGCCGCAAAGCGATGGCCCACTACTACCGTCATCACAACCGCCATCGGAGGAATAAGTAAAGGCGTACGCCCAAGCCATGGTTGCGTGTAGCTCGGAAACTACATTCAACTTAAAGACATTTTTCCTTTTCTCCTTTGCATGCACCAAAATGTCATTTAAGGACACACTCGATAGGATAACTTCGCCCATGTTACGAAAAAGCTTTTCGTTGTAAACTCTAGATTTTATAAAGTACAAAAAAAAGGAAATGAAATTTTCAGGTATTATCTGTTTGTATATCTTATATTTTAAAATAAAATGTATAATGCTCTGTGAAAAGAGAAATTCAGTTCGGTGGTAATAAGACAAGCACCATAAAATTTTTCCCAACAGTTTTGCTTCTTTTTCACCATTCAAAAAGGTATGAATTTTTTTCACTGCTTCTTCGATACACAAATGGTACATATTTCTATTTTCAATTTTGAGAAGCGTAAGAGATTCCATATAATAGCACAAATTGTATAAATTTACGCTTTTCCCTACACATCTCATTTTTTCCTCGGCACAGTTAACTAACACTTTAAGTGATGTTGGTATGTTATATCGACAAATGGATATGTTTCTCTCCAAGTAATCACTATTTTCGTCGCTTATTTTTACAAGGGTATTTTTTTCTTTTCTCTTTTTCCTTTCAACCAGGTTTACTTCCTTTTGAAGACAGTATATACGTGCAAAGCAAGGCAGAATAACACAGAGACTACCTAAACTTAACGAGTTGCCTCGTTTACCCGTTTCGTCACAGAGAAAATCGAAAAAATTCCTATCAAAACAGTGCATCCTATAGCAATTTCTAATAAAAAGGGCTAGTTCTTCTTGTTGAAAGGTCTCGATAAATTTCACTTTTCTGCAGTTCGAATTTTGATGGCTTCTCTCACAAAGGGGGAAAGCAATTCTTTTCTTTTTCTCACAACATTTTTCTTCTCTCACGGACAGAAAAGGTGTCACATAATCTCTTATTCTATTACTTATACTGTATGTTATAAGATTACTGGTAATTTTTAGTTCTGCACATAAGTAGGTAAATTCAACCAAATCTTTTACCGCACAGTTTTTTATATTTTTAGAAAAATGCTCACAAAAGAACTTTTCAATACCCCATATGTTATCACATTTGGACAGAGCACTTAACACAAATAGAGTATCTTTCGTGTTAAATAGGATGTCATGAAAATTGTTTTTTTGTAAATAGTTTATTATATCTTTAGAATTTTTGAGATGTGCAAAAACAGAGATAAGAAGGGCCATATTTTTAGAAGACATTCCCACTATGATTATATCCTCATTTATTATTTTTCCTTTTATTACACAATCAAATAGATTTATCGTTTTGTTTAATTCTTGGGAAAGGAGACTCCTACTTTCTATCAATCCCTCCGACCATTTTTTGTTAATATCTCCCATTTTCAGTAAAAATCGAAAATGTTTCATGTATCGAAACAGTATCCAGCATACATCAATAAATAGATGGACACATTCATTCCTCACATGCAAAAGGAAAGAACTGGTAAATTCGATGAAAATGGAAAATATTTTTAAAAAATGTCCCAAATTGGAAAGGTTATGTTCTCCTTTGTAATAGTTGGGAAAACATGAGGAAAATTTATAAAAAAAACTAATTACATCATACTTCTTTATATCTTTTATATGCCTATTTAAATAAAAGAACAAAAATTTGTGCACTTCTTCTAACTCGTGGGAACAAACTTCGGTATTCAGTTTTTTTATTCTCTCAAGGAATCTAAATAGGTCTGTTGTAATATGGTCGTGCTTCCTTGTCCCTGCCTTCCTTCCAGTATGTATTATGTCGTTTTTCTCTGCTACATGGAAATTTCGAACCTTATTTTGTAAGGTTCCCATGAAAAGGTTACCTTCCCTTTTCTCAAATACACCAGCTAACAATGTGCAAGCATTCCTTTTTAAGAAAAAAAAAAGAGGAAAAGGTTGTCTCAAATCTGCATATACTTTCCCAGTGTGATCTCGGTAGCTATCGGTGTGAGATTTTGTCCTAGCGGCATTTAAAGGTAGAACACCTTTGTAGAGGATTCCAACTGCTGGATTTGCATTTTCGCCCAGAAAGTATTTCCCCTTTGTCGAAGAGAATTTCCTAAATAGCAAAATATCCACAGATAAGTTAAGCTCGTTTTTGTATTCCATTATCGATGTGACATGTGGAAACAAATTCAAGTGATTGCTCACTATGCTAAATATACTCCTTTGCATATTGGACACTTCAATGTCGTTTTTTCTTCCGTGTAGATTTATAACATTTTTAAATATGTTCAGGTTATCTATAAATGTGTTAATATTGTTGTATAAAATATGCAAAGCATTTTCTTCTTCTCTATTAAAATATAAATTAATATAAGATGCATCCTCCAAAAGGAACGATAAGAAGGCTAGATAAAAGTTGGTCCAAACGTCATAAGAGATATAAGCACATTTAAAATTTTCTAATTCGTTTAATTGAGTAAATATATATAGAAATAATTTTGCTGAGTATATACATTTCTGACTCAGTGACCAAGTTATTAGAATTAGATTTTCTAAAGAGTAAAAAGTATCGCAACCCATTTTTGTTAAGTTGAATAATGTTGTAAAGTGGTAAACATTACTATCCCTTTGGTCAGTGTGATCATATTTTCCCTTAAAAATGTTTAACGCTTTGCATCTTTTCATAATTTTTTTTTTCAACAATTCGTATAAAAGAACATTTTTATTCAACAATCCATTTCTTCTTAGTGTTACATGCATCTTCCCATCAGACAGGTATAAAAATGGGAATTTGCACACACAAAAAAGAACTGTTATTAGTTCTTTATTACTTAGCGAATTTAAAAGATTACATGTTTGTAACATATGCGTTATTGTGCTTTCGTATAAGTCCTGAAAAAATATATTTTGATTAGCAAATGATAATAACATGCTGACGATGGATTTGTAATTTCTTAGATGTACCGCATTCATATGTATATTTTTACTCATAATAAAATTTTTTACCTTTATGTAAAAATTCATATTTTCAATACTAACATAAGAATATGTATACAGTAAAATCAGAAGTTCTTTATCCTTCAGTAGGTGCATAATACGCACACTTTTTTCGTAAAATTTTTGATGCAATTCCTTGTAATTTTTGTTCAATTTGCCTAAAGACCACAGAACCAGGACATAGCGAGATGGGTTAAGGGAAGGCAAAAAGATGTCTGCATAATGGCATAGCAAATTAAAGTCCTTAAGAGAGAGCCCCCGAGGGATTCCTCTGGACAGGCGGATTTCCATTAGTTTGTCGCTGTCACTTACACCACCTATGCTGCTGCTTCTCTCCCATTCAGTCCCCTCGTTATAGTCTCCTCCCAAAAATAAATCCCCGCCTGTTATTCCAATGTCCTTCGCATCATTTCCTTTTAATACATTAAGACACGCCTGTTTTCCTTCACTGTGTATCAGATCCCCCTTTGCATGGGCTGCTACATTCTTGCTACAGTACACTAAATCGTTTTTCACTGATGCAGTGATACAAGCATTGTTGTTATTTTCCTTGGACAAGCATAAATATTTACTAAGTGACCATATGAAGGAGGAAAATAGGCGTTTGTTGTAATTATTAACTTTACTTCTATTCTCCTTATGATCATTCAAATGTTGAAAGATTATTTTAATTTTACTTTCTATTTCTGAATTTATGTGTCTTTTATTTTTTAAGTAATGGACATCATTACTGTGTATTAATTGCATTAATCTATGAACAAACGTAACATAATTAATTATATTTGCATCCTTTTCATTCTCTTTTACTACTCTTATTACCTCAAGAACATTTCCATTTTTTAAAATTTCTTTATTTATTTTTATGGCTCTATTCACAGTCTGCTTATTTTCCTTTGCTGTTACAAACCATTTTACCTTTTCAAAATCGAGTTTTCGCAATTTGTGTACCTTAACAGGTATACAACAAATTTTCAACATTAATTTTTCTCTCCGCTGTGAAGAAGTATTAAGGGACGTTCTCGATATTGTTTATTTATTAGCTATTCAGAAGTATTAAATCATACTAATTGTTTTTTTTTTTTTTTTTTTTTTTTTTTTTCTCCCTTCAATTCGTTTCCATGCTTATGAAGAAAAAGTGGTAGGTACGTTTATGTGGATTATATATTTACATATTATTCTAAACTGCAACACTTGATTTATATTATCATTTAAACACTAAGATTTTTCCTGTTTCTTACCAGTGAAAATCTTTTTAAAGGTTTTTTTCCATAAAAAATGGCAAATATATAGAGAATATAATTTTTTACATATATTTTATATAGATCGAAAAAAAAAAAAAAAAAAAAAACAATTCCTGTTCACTTTGAAAGATATGCTAAACGGCTTTCAAAAAAAAAAAAAAAAAAAAAAATGTAATTCGAGAGATTGCTCTACTTTAAAAATGGAAAAAGCACAAACGAAAAGAAGTATCACCTGATCTTTCACAACGGAAAAAAATTGCTGTAGTATATTTGTCATTTTTTTTTTTTTTCCGTTTGGGTTTTGATACTTCAAAAAATGGTAACAAATTTTTAGACCCCACGGTGGTATAGCAATAACATAACAACCTTTCTACATTTTAAAAATGATCAATTTCGCACAAATTTTAAATTTCACGGGGTGGGTTTTCTTCGATAAAAATGAAATACATTTTTTTTCGTTTCACACATTGTGTAAAGAAAGGAAAAAGATAAATGTGCAAGGTATGTTCATGTATCTTTCTTTATGTTTAAAATGAAAGAACCTGAGATAATGACCTGGGGCATTTTTACCCATTTAAATGTCTCTCACACGATATCTACATAGATATATACATACACGCATGTGTGTATGCGTGTATACATGATGCATGCAAATATCACTATCAGATGTTCCCTTTTCCCGGAAAGAACATTAATGGAATAATTTTACATTCCCATTTGTGAACATTTTTAAAAGTTAAAACGTACCAAAATGGTGAAGTTAACAATGCTGTGTTAATCCCTCCTGTTATTTTTCTGTGCCACTTTTTGCTCATTTCGGTGCTTTAAAGTTGCATAACACGTGATACACAAAAAGAATTCATAAGTTTTTCTTTTTTTTTTCATATTAAAAATCTCCTTAAGATGTAAAGAGAAAATCGTAGCAAATAACTACGCATAAAAAAATACACATCACATAGTGTCAACAGAAATTAGAAAAAAATATTTTTTTGCGTGTATGGAAGTTCATTTCCAAGTAGTAATACACTATCACTCTTGCAAAGAATGGGATAATATACACTCGAAAAACGTGCCTTTTCATCTTTTCGCAAAGATTTATCGTCACACAGAATACTGAAATGAATCATTTTTCTTCCGTTTTTCTTTTCCTTTTACCCATTTTATGTTCAGTGTTGACATAAATGATGCAATTGCATTGTAAATTGTTTCTTAAAAATGAAAAATGGCGATTTCCTTTTTTCCCTTTTAACAGTACTTTTGCAAGAAAAGCGAGGAAAATGCGAAAAACTGCATATTTAAGAATAAAGCTAATTACACCTAAATTTTTTAAAGTATAAATAATGTGCTGTGAGGCAAATGGGCGCACAATAGCATTACATTTTTGTGCACGCGCTGAAGTACGCATGTATGTACATAAATGTGACCGTAAGTATGCCCCTACATATGCATGCACATATTATACACCTCCTTCACGAACCCTTTTACGGGAAAAAAGATGTACAGTGTTAAACATAAGAATGATAAGCCTTACAATGTGTTCTTATTTTTGCTAAAAATTTGGATTAATATTTAAAAACATTCGAATAATTTTATTACAGAATAATATTTTTACTTTTATACCTGTGTTTACGAAAAATAATATTTTCTTAAAATTGCTGTGTTCATCATCCCCTTTGCATTATCATAGGTATGTATATAGAGTTTATGAAAAAAAAAAAAAAAAAAAATGCAACTTTCTACATAATTTTTTTTTCTTTTTTTAAATAGCACATGAGCATTTTTTTACATTATCAACACAATTTTTTTAGTGATTTTTTAATATATTAGCAGCTGTATATTAAGTGTATTTTTTTATGCTTTCTTTATTTTTATTACATGTAAACTTATTTTAAGGGATAAATATTTACCATGATTTCTTTTTTTTCCCAATAGATACGGGAAAAAATAATTCGTAGTATGATGCAATCACTTCGTTCTTTCGCATCATGCTACTGATACTTATTTTGAAAAAAAAAAAAAAAAAAAAATAAAGGTTGCATATAACGCTTACGGGGCATATATATTCAAATATACATTATACATGGTGAGCTGCCAAGGTAAGTTCTTTTGAAACCCTTTTGCGAATAATTTAAAACAAAGTATACGTGCATCACAGCATGGTATATATATATATACATATATATATATATATATATACACTTACGGGTAAATGCATACACGTATCAAACAAAAGCCCCGAGAGTCCTCGCAACTAGGAAGCACAATTTTTCCCCTCATTTTGCAAGAAAAATTAAGTGCAATTCCTTGTCGGCGATTCAAAATAAAAAAATATTAAATTTTAAAACAAGAAAAGGATGAAGTAAATTTAAACCCAAGTATCGAATTCAAACGTTCAATTCAAAACAAAAATCAAATATCGAATTCAAATTCAAATTAAATTAAAAATCAAATTCAAAATAAAGTATCGAGTTTATTTTCGGTATACATTTTTATTGCTTTACATGTACATAAAAAAAGAAAATAAAACAAAACAGTATTTAAATATATTTATGTATAAACCTTATATTCAATTTATATACATATTAACCTTATATAAACATTCTTAAACACAAAAGGAGCGAATTTTACCATTTTGCATATATTAACACCCTTCCCCCAAGTTTATTCTGCAATTATCTTACCCCCACCCCCCATCCTTTTTTATACTTAATTAATATTCCTTAAAGATGCCGTAAGTTTTAAAACATAAAAATAAGCCAAAAAAAAAAAAAAAAAAAAAAAAAAAATTAAAAAGAAAAAACAAAGTAAAACAAGGCAAAACAAGCGAGATATATGTATACAATACTAGTGAATGAGTTTTGTATATACCCTTTTTTTTTCCCGTTTCCATATATTTGATTAATCTTTTTGATGTGAACACCTAAAATATATAATTATGCAATTACATAAAAAGAACTGAACGATAATATTCTACATGTTATGTTTTGCGTATGTATTGTGCTTGTTTTTTTATTTCATGTGTGAATGGAAATTTAAAAAAATAAAATTTTCGTATTTTATTTTGAATGGTCTTCTTCACAAATGTGGTATATAAGTTTTAATATATTGTTCACATTTGCTTTTTCCTCTTTGATAAAATGCTGTTATGTGCAATGTGCATACGTAAATAAAATTTAGGGACTTTTTTTTTTTTTTCCTTTTGCTTGATTTTGCACCCTTTACATTTTCTTAATAAATCTCCATCAACAAGTTTCGTGTGCATAAAACATTTTAATGTCGCGCATGTGGAATTGAAAATACATTTAAATGATTAATTCTACGTATATATGCATATATATATATATGCCCATTTTAATGCACATGTACCCCATGTCTGAGAGCCCCCTAATTACCAATTTTTTTGTATTTTACACATTGCAGACTGTTTCCAATCGTTTTGTGGGCTCAGAAAAAAGAGTGCCTTTATTTAACCATAGAACTACAAGACGCAGAAAATTTGAAGATTGATTTAAAAGAAGATAAATTATACTTTTACGGGACAAAAGATAAAAATGAATATGAATTTACATTAAATTTTTCCAAACCGATAAATGTTGAAGAATCCAAATATAGTACAAAGAGAAATATTAAATTTAAAATAATTAAAAAAGAAAAGGAAAGATGGAAGACAATAAATAATGACGGAAAAAAACACTGGATTAAGTGTGATTGGAATTCATGGGTTGATACGGATGAAGAAAACAAGACAACTGAATATGATGATATGGCAATGAATAGTTTTGGTGGAATGGGAGGTATGCCTGATATGAGTCAATTTGGAAATATGCCAGGAATGGGAGGATTAGGAGGTATGGGTGGTATGCCTGGTATGCCTGGCATGGGAGGACTCGGAGGTATGGGTGGTATGCCTGGTATGGGAGATCTTGACTTTAGCAAATTAGGTAATATGGGTGGAGATGATATGGCTAATTTTTCAGGTTTAGGAGGAATGGATCAATTTAAGAATATGCCAAATATGGATAATATGAATGATGATGATTCTAGTTCGTATGGTGATGACACAAGTGATGATGATGAAGACGATGATGAAGATGATGACGATGACATTGAAAGTAAAAATGAGACAGATAAGATTCACGAGTGCAATGATTCCAAATGTAATGTAGATAAAGATGGTATTCATGATGAAGATGCGAAAATTCAAGACCCAATTGTAGAGGTGCAAGAACCAGTGGCTTAATTTTTTAACAACATCTTATTTCTTACACAATATCGAATACTAACCTATGTGTATATTCCTATTTACACATATATAATTGTTCATACGTATACAGCCACCCATACGTGTGCACTTACGCATATGCATGAAATTATTTATGTATATCTATATATGTATTTACTTTTTATATACCAGTGGTATACTGCACATTTTATGGTTTAAAAAAGGGGAGAAATGCCAGTCAAAACCCTGTGATCAAACAAGTGCAAAAAAAAAAAAAAAAAAAAAAAAAAAAATAAAATAATAATAATAATATATTATGAATTTATCACGTTTTATATACACCATCCAACATATGCATTTCATAAAAATTCATTTATCAAAAGAAAGTTTTCTGTTTTCTATTTTCAAAAAGAAAAGGAAGAACTTCCATTAAAATAACTGTAACTTAAGAGGCAGAAATGCATTTATCTTTCCAAAAAAAGTAAAATATTCAACATTTTACGGACTGCAATTGAGAAGCGTCTACTGCATAAGAAGCGCAGGAAACGTTTTAGGCGAATCCGGAGAAATAAAAAAAAAAAAATGCTAAAAAGCCTTAACTATGTTATTACAATTTCCTAGGTCCCCAATTAATACGTTACATCAGTGTGTGTAAACGTAGTTCGATCGCTTTCATAGGATTACATGATAATTTTGTTTCGTCAATGGATTTTGTAGCATATTTTTGCATTCAGGAGATCTTTCTAAATTTAGGTTAGGATTTTCTTCTGTCTTTGCTGTAGTCTCAGTGTACAAGCGTGCGATAGTTACGCTGCATTACGACAAAATACCAGTATTTCATTGTGTATAAGAAGGCATCATCGTCTTAACAGTGTGTTAATAAAAAGGATAAATACGATAAATGGAAAAGTGAATATTGCAGCACCGTAGCATTATGCCGCACATTTTGATGACTTGTATGAGGGTTATTTCGTTTTGTTCCTGCTCCATGTGTTGTGCTTCTCGTGAAAAAAAGGTTTGACAAATAATATCGAAAGCATGTCGCGCGATCAATATTTTATCCGTGCTTAGCGCGCTTATACCGTTAGCGAAGTGTGCACCTTTTTAATAAATACTATCTTTTTTTACAATATGGAAAAGAGAAATATTTTTAAAAACATAAAATAGCATTTAAATTTTTATGCTAAATGTGTTAGTAAGTTGTTGATAGCCTTAAATGCGGATATCATAAAATGGTTGACATTTATAAGTGTGTATTTATATAGCTCCTTAATTAGGAAAAGATGAATACGTTTCCTTTTATAGGAGCATAAATATACTGTCTTCCCCTGTCCCACATACCCGTAATGTTGGTGTACATATAAACATACATACATGTAAGAAACCGCGTTGCCATCTCAGTGGAGGAACGACGTAAAGTGTGCGTAAATGAAAAGGCCATTTATGTAAACGGGTACGCGGGAAAGCAAACAAAAGGGAAAATTAAAATGAGTACACTTTCGTGCTTCATTACTTTCGTGATTCATTACTTTCGTGCTTCATTACTTTCGTGCTTCATTACTTTCGTGATTCATTACTTTCGTGCTTCATTACTTTCGTGATTCATTACTTTCGTGCTTCATTACTTTCGCGCTTCATTACTTTCGTGATTCATTACTTTCGCGCTTCATTACTTTCGAGCTTCATTACTTTCGCGCTTCATTACTTTCGTGATTCATTACTTTCGCGCTTCATTACTTTCGAGCTTCATTACTTTCGCGCTTCACTACTTTCGCGAATCACTACCTTCATGCACGTGTTCGGTTAGACACGTTGAATGGAAAAGACAAGCTACCAATAGTGAGAGACAAGCATTAACCCAAGAAATAGGATAAATTGGTGTTATGCCTGACTGCACGCGGAAGAAACGCTGGTATTTATCAGTGGATCCGTTATAAAATCAGTTTATGTCCAGCAAATTGTCCTCGTATAAGGAGGATTTCCTTACAAATTCTGGTGTGCTTGTATAATTTTTGCCATAGTTGTAATGTTTTTTTACAAGATCATATACTTCTTTGGGTCCAGAGGAACCAAAAGAATAGTTTAATGGTTTTATTTGTTTATCATTTAGTTCGTTTAATAATGGTGTAAATATTCTCCAAGATTCATATAACTCTTCATCTGAAATAAATTTTTTTTTGTATCCTTTAAAACATTCTAATAGTAATGTTTCGTAAGCCTCTGGAACATTTGCTTTTTTATTTTTCTCATTAACAGTTAAATTGAGTTGTACTTCTTCCATTTCTTCACATCCCGTTTTTTTTATCATCATTTTTAAATATATGACTTCGACAGGTTGTAATATAATTACAAATTCGTTGTTATACATATTTTCATCAGATGATCCCATTATATTATGAAATTGAATTCTTATTTCACAGATATCTTTATTTAATCCTTTTCCTGTTTTAAATATAATTGGTACTCCATACCAATTAATTGAATTAATATATAAAATACAAGTACAAAATGTAGGAGTAATTGAATTTGCATCTATATGTGGATCATCATGATAACTATGATTTCTTTTTGATTCATCTACATTTTCTTCGTAAATATCATTTTCTTGATAATTTGTTGACTTTACATATTGCCCTATAATGGTATCTTCCAATTTAATGGATGGGATACATTTTAATATTTTTACTTTTTCATTTTTAACAGATTCATCATTTAAATCTATAGGATCTTCCATAGTTATTAATGTTAACAATTGTAACATATGATTCTGCATTACATCTCTAATAATGCCATATGGATCAAAATATTGCCCTCTTCCATAAACTCCTTTTGTTTCTTTTAAAGTAATTTTTATACATTTAATAAAATGTCTATTCATAAGAGAAAGTAAAAATGTATTCGTAAATTTTAATTTCATTAACCCTGAAACCATGTCTTTACCCAAATAGTGATCAATTCTGTATATTTGTTGTTCATTAAAATTTTCTAATATCTGTTTTGACAACAATTTAAATGATTCAAGGTCATTTCCAAATGGCTTTTCTAGTAATATTTTGTCTGTTCCATTACAATTAACACAATGCTTTTTATAATTCTTTAACGTACTCACAAAAATGTGTGGAGGTAATGCTAAATATAACATCCTATTCGCAATGTAAGAATAGTTATAACTAGAGAAATTATCTTCCGAAGAATTTGCTGTTGGGGCAGATTTTCCCAATTCATTTTCCCCTTTGCCTTCATTCGGGATTCCATTAATTTTTTCTTCTCCATTTTTCATATTACCTTCTTGAAAAAATATTTTTTGATTACCTACAAAACCGCTTGCAAGAGCTTCTTGTTCTAACTCGTTCAGATATTTGTTGAACTTTTCGAAACTTTCTGGACATGCATAATTTCCAATAAAATATCTACATCTGTGTTTAAACGAATTTAGGAGATCCTTCTTTTGAGTGATAGACATATCTTCATAACAATACAAACATTTCTTCAGGTATACAACAATTTTGTCAAAAAAGGAGTCAAAATCTTGTGCCGTTCTTGCAAATCCAATTATTAATAACCCCTTTGGTAGTAATTCATTACAGAATAGTTTAAATATAGCTGGATAAATTTTTTTTTTTGCTAAATCACCTGAACAACCAAAAATAATGATTGTTAATAATTCTTTTCTGTTTAAACTATTTGAATGTACAGAAATAGAATTTTTTGAAATGTAAATATCTTCCAACGTTTTTGTATAATTTTCATAACCACATGTTATTACAGAAGTATTGTTAGTATCGATTAGGTAAACAGCTGGGTAGAGACAGTAATTCACTTCTATGTACGATTTTAGTAGCATATTTTTCCACAAATCTAACTTTTCTGCTGAATTTAATAGAAATATTTTACTCGAGGCATTTCCTAGAAGTTCCAATGATACTGTAATTCTCTTTCTAACATCAAAATTGTTTGTTGTTGTGAAATATACATATTCCTTTAACATTCTCAAATTATCATTTTCACTATCGTTACTATCACTGTTACATACTTTAATACAATTTTCATCATATATATAACTACTTTGGTAATTATTCATATAAATGTTGTAAAATATATTTGGGAAAAGACTTGCTATATGAAAATCATTTCCCATTCCTAAAATTGCAATATCTACCTTTTTATACTTTTTTAACATAAATTTTATTTTTTCATTATAATCTCCTATGCAATCAACAATATTTTTTGATGTATCTGGTCTGAATACCTGTTCATTCTCATTTATGTTTAGATCTTTAAATAAAAATTTTATATTGTTATAATTACTAAACTTGTGATTATCACTTTTGTATCTTTCATCAATAATAAAAAAAATTAATTTATTTTTATCAATTTTTATATCCTTAATTTGGGTTATATTTCTATATACATCTATGGGCGTTCGTCCACCTGACAATCCTATAACCACGTATCCATCTTTATTACTTAACTGTTTTTCGTGAATTTCTTTGCATATATAATAAGCAGATTTGATGTTAAAATCTTCCAAGTTTTTTGTTTCTAAATATTTTACATTGTGTACATATTTCATCTCGTCTGCAAGTTTTAAAAAAATATCGTAATCCATTTTCCCCATAAAATAAGATTCCTTCGCGAATAACTCTAAGGGGCGTTCTTCTTCTGCACGCCGCAAATGGGTTGCTCTCTGGCTGCACGTGAATCCGATACACTCGTAGCGAAACTGCTAGTCGCGCTGTATACGGAAGAGCAGCCCCTTTTTTCTTTTCTTATTCCGTAACTCACTTTTGGGGCATCCTTTTTGCATGCACTGTAAGGGGCGAAGAAGCTCTTCGTGTTCGCTTTATTTTCACAGTCGTCAATTTGGTACTTCGTTTTTGAGCACCTTCGCGTGTGCACTTATTGTACTCGGGGAATTTCTCCTACTTGCTGGTGCGATTTTCCCGGGTCGAATAAAATATTTTACACTTTTTTCTCCCCTTTATTTATTCCCACATATATATATATATATATATATATATATTTAATTATTTATTTATTTTATTTTATTTTTTTTTTTTTTCTCTTTTGCTTTACACTTTTTTTCACAAAAAATTGCCACTAAAGTTGAGTACCTTTGTGGTCTTAAAACTCCTATTCAATGCATGCAAAGGAAAGAAATAATTTTTTTTATTTTATTCATCACGCCTATTTACAATTTCAGTTCCTTATCAAAATTTACTTCCTTATTGAGTTATTACTGTCAAATAGTTATTCTTCTTGTAATCCATTTCCTTCTGCTAATTTTGTGCGTATATAAGAATGTAATTCTCTCGTTTGTAAAATTTCCCCTTTTATGCTATGCGATAGGCAAAAAGCAATCGAGGAAAAGGAAAGGCGAGGAAAAAAAAAAATAAAATAAAATAATAATAAAATAATAAAACAAAGTGTTTAAAAGATTATTATGAATAGTTAAAAATGAATAATTGAATGTATCGATAAAAAAAATACAGTATTACATCATAATTTAAAAATATATGCACGCAAAAAAAAAAAAAAAAAAAAAAAAAAAAAAAAAAAAAAAATTATATCTATTTTGAAGATAATACACTTTATATACATTTTATTACATTACTACAAGTATTACTCATCATCTTTTTCTTGTTTTATTTTTTTTTTCTCATTTTCATTCTTTGCCGTATGGTAATCTCTATCTTTTTTTTTTTTTTTTTTTTCCTTTTTAATCGTATCTTCCACTTTGAATCCATTAATTTACAGAATTTATTTTTTCTTTTAAAAGTTAAATGTATGAACAAAACAGAAGAACAATGAGCGAGGAAAAAGTGGCAACCTGGAAATTATAAACTCGCAGAACATTATATACATAAATAATCGTGTCATATATTTTGCCCTTCTAGCATATGCCTTTAGGCAAGGTGGTGTAGGTATGTAAAGGGGCGCTTATGTGCTAACGCGCAAGGCGAACAAAATTTGGCTTTGTTTAAAGACGGTTCTTTCACCGTTGCAGTGGACATTACACTTAGCGAACAGGGAACTTCTGCTCATACTACGAACGATTTGCATCTATCGTCCCGTTTTACCTGTGGCATCTTATCTCGTCGATTTGGTCTACTCCACTTTGACTGAGTCATGTCCACTGTAGGCGAGAGCGGGGAGAATAAAGGGGAAGAAGAAGATTGTTGTCGTATGAATTGGAACAAAATGGACAATACAGATTTAGATACATGTAATAACGTAGAGTGTGAAAATGGAGTAACTGCTGTGAGTATCGAGAAGGTATTGCATGAGCATACTGCTTCTTCTGTTGTTAGTACTATGGATGGATTGGATGCCAAATCAGAAGAAAACTTGACCCGTTGTTCTAATCTAAGTAAAAAAAGAAAAAGAAATGATCAATTAATGGGCACGATTCAGGATAATGAATCACAAGATGACCAAAATAATGCCAATCGAGGAAAACATTTTCAACAAAATGGTTGTGGTGTAAACGAAGACTGTGAAGAAGATGAAAGAATCGGAAAAAGTAAAACAGGAAATGAAACGACAAAACAGTATATTTTTTCCGATCAACATGAACACACAGATGATAAAAATATAACACCTATATTTAATAACGAAAAATTCGATATAAATTCAGTTGAAGGATCGGTGTATTCATGTGCATCGACTGAAAGCAACGGTGGCCAAGGAGATTTGGGCAACGAGCGTAGCGGCTTCTCCAGTGATGATAATGAAGGAGAGTCCTTGGAAACATCAACGTTGAGCAATTATGGAAAGTATAAGGACATTAATCCTGATGATCTAATAGACTTATATGAAGAGGAAATTCTGAGTAATAAAAGAAAAAATTACAATAAAGATGTATGTACCGAATACTATGATAGAAATTATAAGGGAGAAATAATTGTAGATGGAGAAAATGAAGTAAATGATTTTTTATTTGCATCTAGGATGGCATACTGTGATATAGCTAACCAAAATAAGGATAAGTCATACGAAATTAAGGAAAACAATTCTGTTCCCTTCTTGAAAGAAAAAAAATGGAATAAACATGATGAAAGCAACGAATTATTCTACTCAGATGATTCTGATAATGACAAAGATGAATACCCATCTGCCAGTGAAATGGAGAACAGTTGTAGCGAAGAAAACGACGACGGACCCTTCGATGCGCATACAGAGAAGGGGAACAAAAACCAAAAAAGCTGTAGTCACCACTCCAACGAGGCTGACGTGGATGCCGAGCCTAACGGGGCTGACGGCTCAAAGAATGGAGAGGGAAACGAAACCCCCAAGGAAGGAAAACAAAATTACGAAGAGAGTGCAGATAAAGTGCAGTTCGGTGTACATGGACAGGGGAAGGACTCTACAGATGGAGCAACGATGAATGGGGAACAAAAAGAAAGCGATTTTATAATGAAAAAGGGGCAAACGGGAGAAATGGTAGTTGAAAAAACAGACATAGCGCCAGATACAGGGACAAATGCAACAGCAGACGTAGTGGATAGCGTATCTGTTGCAGCGGGGGGAAATGAAGTAGGGCCAACGAAGTGCATATATTTTGGTGCGCAAGAAAGCAGTGGAAACTGTAGCAAACACAACCGAATAAGGCTAATGGGTGTCCCGGAAAATGTGAAGGAAAGCGTGAAAATACAAAAAATAGGCAAATTAATTAATATAGAAAGTGATATGTTAACTGTTCATTCGTTTCCCTCAGAATATTATCTAAACGTTGCATCTGTGTTGTGTTTACAGAATCGTAAGACAATTGGATTCATTATTGACATAAGTTCAAACGAAACGGAGATATTTTATTGTGTTAAGGTTCTATTTCCAAAGATCAAAGACGAAATAAAGGAAAACATAGACATATATGCTGATATGCAACATGCAATATATGTGAATGTAGGATCCAAGGTATGTTCAGAATTGTTAAATGCTCTGAAAAATCCAGCAGTTCCTTGCGTTTTTATTAATTATAATGATCTATACAACATTGCAGACGCACAATTATCAGAAGAAGAAAATAATGTCGACCAGGGAAACAACTGTGATAGATGTAGTTGCGAAGCCCGGGGCCATCCATTTAGAAACGGGTTACTCCACAGTGAAACACATATGAAAGGGGAGTACACAAAAGGGGGATGTTCAAAAAGGGGGTGTTTAATAGGGGGTTATACGAAAGGGAGCTACCGGATTGATGGTAATAGGAAAGGCAGTTATAGGAAAGGCTGTCATATGGAATGTGCTTACGCAGAGGAGGGTTATATGGAAGGAAGTCATGTGAGTAAGCATAAAAGACAGTTTAGCAGTACGTATAATATAAAGTTAAATAAAAATAATTTCGCAAAACCGATGAGAACCCTGAGCTCACGTAGATACAGAAAGGGAAAGAATTTTGATAGTGCATATCCTTGCATAGGCGGGAATGTAAAGTATAAGAATCTTACCTATATTCATGCGGAAGAAAATATGAACTCGAGCAGTATCGCAAGTGGCATCGCAAGTGGCAACGCGACGAATATGCTTCATAGCAGCCTGGGGGGAGAATGTCCACGTAATGCCGCAAACTGTGAGGGCAGTAGTCAAATTGCAATTGGGACATGTGGTACGGCTGGCGGAAACAATGCGAGTGGTGTGTGCACCGTAGGGTTATGTGCTGGTTGTGGTAGCAGTATTGCCACTGGTATGCAACGCGTGGAAAATGGAGAGGGGAGAAGGATAGAGAGAAACGAATTCTTTTCCTCCATGTCGAATGTTTCCCGTAACTACCATCCTTCATGGGAAAAAGAAAAAAATGGAAGAAGATTTTTGCGTAGAAATTATACCTATAAGGTTAGCCAGCAGAGCGGCAGAATTGGTACCTATCCAAGTGAAATGGAGAATGATATATACGGCGGAAAATACTATAACAAGAGTAGCGTAAATAGGTCACCACACGTTTTAAACGCGTGCAGTTTAGGACGGAATGTGAAGTATAACGCATTCGGTAATCACATGGTAATTGAGGATCCCCTCCATTTTGGCGTGGAAAGGGGAGGAAGAAATCGCAGAAGAGTGATGCCTACGTTTGCTTCACGACTGAGCAGCACACACTATCCGCATATATTGTATAACGATAAGCGCAACGCACCTCTTCCCAGTGAAATTAGTTCCCATGCTGCTAACATTGCATCCGCCACTTTCATCCCAAATAAGGGTTGTAACCTCTTTTGTAACCAAGGAGGATTTAACACGAAGAAATAATTTTGTGCAGGTACGCAAAACGGATAAAGGTGAGACAGTTTCCTGCTAACGCATGAAGCTCGTGTCTACGAACGTACCTGTCACGGTGCATCTGTTGCGGTTGTATATGCAAGTCACCGTTATTTTAAAATTTTTTTTTTTAAACCACCTCTATATTTGCGTGTGCCCCTTCGTTGTAACCCCCACACCTTACGCATCTTCTTTTCTTTTTTTTTTTTTTTTTAAAGCATGTGTTGTATACTATCCTATTTGAATTCAAAAATGGCTATGAGCCTTTTGTTATATGGTCCTAAAAATGTTCCATTTGCGCAAGTACATATAGGTGTAGATATGTACACATGTACATCTCTTATGCCTTCACATTCATTGAATATGTGTTGCGTAAATGTGTTAATGCCTTTGACCCCGTGCTATTTCGCATTAGCATTTTTGTTATATTTTTTAAAACTATAATTTGCATGACTATTTTCATTCATTTTTGTTGCTCCCTTTGTATTTACAAACAAACCGGGATATATGTATCATCTTCATTTTACAATAATGTATCATTTTCTTTTTTTTAATTTTACAAAATTTTAAATAAGATGAACGCATTAAGTAAAGGAATATGCCATTTTGACTTTCTTTAAACACTACAACGGGGTGTTATCTTGAAGGGATTGCTATACCATTGAGGTTTTTCTCCCACCCGAATTTCCATTATTGTGTAGATACCTACTTTAGCCACACATACATATATATATATATATATATATCTAAGCAGTTAATTTTTCTTCCTTGAATAATGTAAAGTCTGGTCACTTCCCTTTAATATATATTTTTTTTCGTCTTCATTTATAGTGAAAAAAAAAAAAAAAATAAAATAAAAGAGAAAGGGGTAGCGATTATGTTTGCTTATTTTCGCAAAACTGTTTTTTTTTTTTTTTTTTTTTTTACATATGCAAAACTGCCCTAGTGCTTGTGTTAAGAGAAGTTTAGTGCAATTAAGAGGCGTCGCGTAGCTTTACACGACGTTATGTGGCCTTACGCGACACATAAACCCTTGCGCAAATTTTTTACCCCTGCTGAGTGAAAGAAAAAAAAAAAAAAAAAATAGCTTTATCTTAAAGTTGTTTATATTTGCATGATAAAGGAGCATATATGCTTACTGTCCATACGATTTATTGCATATACTCGCATGGGCTTATTTTGTTTTCCCATTTTGTTAGCCCCACTATATGCAATTTTATTTTATTTTATTTTTTTTTTGTGAATTCTTTTTATTTCGTAATGTTATCTTTGGAAAAGCACATGAATTAATAATCTCTCCCGTTTTAATATCACATTAATCTCAACGTTTTAAGGAACAGGCACAATAACGGGAAGTGGGGACAAAAAGGGGGAAGAGCCAACATGGATAGCCTGTATGGGGATTTGCCCCCACCCGTTTCTAGTAACAGGAACAGGGTAGAAAAGGGGGACCATAAAAATTCGTCAGGAGAGACGAAAAATAGTTACATCGAAATTAACAAGTTTTTAATAACTCCAGCCATTATTCAGAAGAAAATTGCAAACATACGAAACGTAAGTAGAGAGACAGACGGGGGGAAAGACGCAGAGAAGGACGAGAGGGACGTGGAAAACAAGGGTATAGGTGCAGATAATGGTGAGAGGGACGTGGTGAACAGGGGTATAGGTGCAGAGAATGATGAGAGAGACGAGGCGAACGGGGAAAACGGGGTAAACAGGGGTGGAAAAATTCCCACTGGTAGTGAGAACAAGTTGGCAAGTAAGGATAAGCAACACAATCGTGACGAACATTCGAGCAACGAAACGAAAATGGAAATAATAAATATAAATAAATCGATTCAGGACGACTTAAAAAAAATTAGTGATCGATTGAATAAAATACAGCAGGGCAGTAAGAGCGAACACATATTGGGGAATTTTAGAAACAACCAAGAAAAAGAACAGAAATATAAAGGCATAGAAATAAAATTGAAAGGTTCACAAACACATGATAGTAATTGTAAGGGAACAAATTCCAGTAATGTTATGAACAAATCATGTGAATATTATAAAAATGAATTGTATGATAAATACTTTATTGCAGATGCTAATGAAGATTATGATCCAAACAAACCAAATGATTTAAATAAAATTATAAAAGAAAGAAAAAGAAAAAAACTAATTATGCTAGCTGCACATAAGAAGAAATTAGAAGAACAAATTGAGGAAACAAAAGATATAGATAGTAAAATAAGACCAAAGGATTATGAAAGAAAAAATACATTTACATATCATGCTTATGATGAAAATAGGAAAGATTCCACTAGGAATGTATCTCCATGGCATGAGGATGGAGATCGGACAAGAAATGGTGAACGCGAACAGGGAGAAGGAAGAAGGACTACGGGAAAAACTTTTGGACCGTTTGGACCTTTTGGACCATTTGATGGAACACTCTCTGGGGAATACCCTACAGACGAAGGGAATATCGAATCGAGGGATCAAAGTAAAGATAAGGTAAAGAGTAAAAATGTGTACAGTTTTTACGATAACAATGCAACAATTAATGCAACAGATGATAATATTAATGAGTATACTAAGAAGAGCAAAGAAATGTTACCACAGAATGCAAATGAAAGAGAAAATGATCAGGTGCCTGTGAAAAAAGATTTCGCTACAAGAATGATGGAAAAAATGGGATGGAAAAAAGGAGAAGGATTAGGTAGAGACAAACAGGGTATTAAAGCTCCATTAATTTTACAAAAGGTTGACAAAAGAAGTGGTGTTATAGTACAAGCACCAGTTATTTTAAAAAAAAACGAATTTAATAATGATAACAATTCGTATGATAATAAACATATATCTGCAAATGCTCAACATAGTAATCCCTCAAGAATTATTCAACTCACAAACCTTGTCACTATCGAAGAGGTAGATGATACTTTAAAGGAAGAAATAGAAGAAGAAGCCTCAAAATTTGGAAATTTACTAAATATAGATATAGTTACTGACACAAATATGACTGAAGCGCTTGCTGTAAAAATATTTTGTGAGTATGAGTCATGTGATCAGGCACAAAATGCTCTAAACACATTTAAAGGAAGAACATTTGCTGGTAGAAAAGTGGAGGCAATGTTTGCAAACGAACAAGAATATCATTCCCAAGCTAAAAAGGATTAACTAATAGTTGTACCTTATCCTTGGGGTTAAAAATGTGTGTTTGTGTTTGTGGGGGGGGGGGGGGGGGGGGGAAAAAACAAACTTCCTTCATTTTATTCTTCTGTACTTGCAGATATATAGGCAAAAGCATATCATCATCCCACGAATATAATATGTACGGTGTGTATGTATTTTTGCGCGCCATCCGTTAATTTACATATCCCTAATTTTTAGCGATGAATAGCGCACGTACAATTTTTTTTTTTTTTTTTTTTTTTTTTTGAAGCTTTGTTATCTTGGAAATGGCGCTATGGTACATATTTCAAATTTTATTTTTCTTGATTTTTTTTTTTTTTTTTTTTTTTGCGTAAAAATAAACACGTTGCACACCATCCCTATCAAGTTGATTCCTTTTTTAAGTAGTCAAATAATGTGCACGTAAATACGTGTAGTTATATGAACATAAAGCTTACAGCAACATACTCGTTCTAACAGTGAATGACACATTTCCCCTCTTTGGAAAAGTGACAACCTAACCGACTTTATGATTACATGCACGTATTGTATTTACGAATTAGCTCATAATTTGTTAAGATATATATAAAAAGAAGAAAATTATGACTTATATGGGGTGGGGGTGGGAAAGGCGATAAGTGAGGAGGAAAAACCGTGCTCTTTTTTTTTTTTAAGCCTCCTTCGTTTACCCTTTCGTTTAAGTTTCATTTACTTTTTTCTTCGATCAATGTCTCATAGGAGTGCCATAAGGGAAGTCGCTTTTGCCGATTTGAGCAAATACTTTATAGCGGTGGATGGCATGAAATATGGAGCCGACTTTGTGTTGTACAGAGGTTTGCCCACACCATATACATATGCTTAAGAATCGATACAAGACGCGTGAACGTCGTCACATACGCAGTGTCGCATTAGCAACGGTTTCAACTCGTAAACTGGCACCTCGTCTATGCCACCTTTTTAGGAAACGTGGACACAGAACATGGCTTTGCCCTCGTTTTTGTCAAGGAGGAAAACGAAACCCTAAATGAGAAAGAGAAAACCATAATTTGCAGAATATGCGAAAGTGTTAAAAAGAAAGTAAGTCATCAAATGGATAAAAAAAAAAAAAAAAAAAATTAAAAAAAGAAAAAAGAAAAAAGAATTCGGGAGGGACGACATGCATAGGGGTTAGAACACGCGCATACCTTCTTGCTCTATCCCTGCTTCACCATGCCCTTCGACACGATTGCGATCGTACATCCAATTTAAGACGAATACTTTTATTCCTCCTTAATAGGGCATAATCGCCTATGTCAACGAGAAGATGCAAGAGATTAAATACGAGGAGCTGTTCAGACGGAAGAAGTGAACGGGCACGCGCCAAAGGGGAAACCGGAAAAGGGAAAAAGGAAAAATAGGAACGCGGGAAAAATGAGACGGGAGCATCTTTTTCCTTTCCTTCCGTTGGATTCCATCCATTTTATCCGTCCGACAGAAGACACCATCGGTAAACGTTCCCCATGTACATGCGTGTTGCAAAAAAAAAAAAAAAAAAAAAAAAAAAAATGGTTTCAAAATTATTTTCAAAGTAAAAATACGCATAAATGTATCCCCCGCGGAATGACACTAAGGGGAAAATGTATTTGGTACAATACAATGTTACTGTATCTAAAAAAAAAGAAAAAAATAAATTTCCAAAAAAAAAAAAAAAAAAAAAAAAACTGTCACAAACACGGTTTTATGCCGCAATGGCGACAAGGCGGAAGAACATCCGCAAGGATAAGTAGTGCAAAAAGATGGCACATCTTGGGCACAATTCCGAATGGGGAAGTTTTTTCACCAAATGGAAAATAATTTTGAAGAAGTGCGCTTGGGGAGGAGGGGAAGAGAGAATTCACAAACACACTTGCAATATGCATATGAAAGAGATAGGAGGTCAAAAAGCACACTTCTGCACATCATGCTTTTAGGTTGAATGAGATTTTTTCCCGATCTATGAGATAAAAGTTAAGTTTTTTTAAAATATCCCCCATACTCATAGTTACAAGAGACAAATGGACTGGTAGCTTATTATCAGTTAAACATAACTGTATTAGTAGGATATAAATCATGAGTTTGCGCTTCATTTTTTCTGTGAATATATAATGCTGATTTTTTTTAAGTAAAAATGTTTCTAAAAACTTGACAAGAAAATTTAATGGAAAGTAGCTATTTTTCTCTTCAAAAAGTTTGGTAGCTGTATTCCTTTCTTTTACACTTCTCTCATATATCATATATTTCCATATATTAAATTTGGTAAAAAATGTATTTTCACTGGATGTTACAAAGCATATATAGGCATTTAGAATAATAAAAAGAATTGTTATTTGTGACATTGTTAATTTATTTTTAATAGATGAGCTGTTTTTATTATTAACATAATACAAGATAGTTTTATAACATACTGGATGTATTTCATTTTGTACATCTTGTATATTAATTGTTCCTTTTAGTATATTGAAAAATAGAGAAGTTCCAAATGATTCTGTAAAGTCAATTAATAATAAATTTTCTAACGAAAATGCATTTAGAATATCTTCATTATTTTCATATTTCATATAAAAAGGTAGATAAAATTTTCTTGGATCTTCTTTTTCTTCATATTCCATTGTAATTAGATTTTTTTTTGCACTTTTTAATGTCTTTTTTTGTGAAGAATAATCTTTTTGTGAATCTTGAACATGTTTATCATCCTGTTCAGGTAATGCCATTTTAATATTTTCCTTAAAATTGTTTACATGAATTATATTTAGAATATGTAAAAACTTGGGATATGTATAAAGCAGATAGTAAAGAAATATATATCGATATTTATCAATAAGTGTATCAAAAAATTTTCTATTTTCATGATCCCATTTATAATTTAATAAGTAATCATTAACTAATAATTGTATATTTTCCTCTGTTATATTATTTCCATCTCGTATGTACTTGTTGTTAATAATATCACCTCTAATCGATTGTATTAACTTTTCATATATTTGATTAACATTGTAACTAATATTTTTAAGGTTAAATTGTTTTGTTGGATCGTAATGCCCATAGTAAGAACTTAGGAGCAAATTTTTGGAAAGATCATATCTTTTCTCATAATATACATTAACTAACAAACCGTAGAGATAATTCATAAGCACTTTTAAATGTTTTTTTTTAAAAAAACTGTTCTTATATATATTACTATAATTTTGTAATTTAAATTGAAGTTTGTTAATCCATTTATGGGTATATATTTCATTTCTTATAAAATTTGCATAAAATTCTTTTTTCTTTTCTTTCTTTGAATTTACTATATATGTAGTCAAATCGGCATAGTTATAAATATCTATCTTATACTTATCATCATCTACATTTTCGTCTATAACAACTATATATTCACATATCCTATTTTCGTTATTCTGTGCATTATTTATGTAATTTCTATTTCCATCTCTCCATATAGATTCACTTACCTTTCTTGGATTTATTTGATTTTGTTTTATCTGCTTCTTCATATTTCTATACTCAGTATAGTTTTTTTTCATTTCTGCATTTACATTGTTTTTCAAATAATTAATTGTGTTTCTATAAGCATTTACATATTCATCATTATTAATACAGTACATATCCAATTTTCGATTTGTGATATCGTGTACACTTATTTTGAATCCTATACATTTTGAATTAATCAGCGGATGCAAAATTATATTTCTACTCAAGTTAGCTACTTTGCTTCTTTCCAGTATGGCATTATTCCTTTCATTCGAAATATTTGTGGGTAATTCGTAATTTCTCCCTTGTAAGTAATTCATTAAATGTTTCGTTTTCCCATAACTGTTCTTCATTTCCTCATCACTATCATCACTGTTCACTACTATTGCGATCTCTTCGTTTAATTTTTCTAAATACTGTTCGAAAGTGTTGGATAAATAGCCCGCTATTCCCCCTGTGCCAGCGGAAATCTCTTCTCCTGATGTGCTCAATGTGTCCGCTATAGCTGCCTTCCCCGCTGTAGCGGCCTTCCCAGACACGTTAACATCCACGCGCTGTGCCTCACCGTCTCTGTCGCCGGCTCGTTCGGTCTTATTGATGTAGTAATACTTCGGAAAGGTGTTGTTATCCCACGTGTTCTCGTCTATATATATATCGTCTACATTCTTCATCGCCTTTACATTAGCGTACAATTTGCTAATTTTTTTAATAGACACATGTTGAAAGTTCTTTCTTTTTATCTGTGTCATTAGGTCGGTGGCGTATTTTTGATCACTCCTCCGTTGATTCGGATTCTCACTGATGGAATTCAGAAGGAATGTATCATCTGAATCGGAATTATCCATATGTTTATCAATGAATTTCATTTCCATATCTTTAAAAATTTGTCGCTCTTTTACATTTTGTCCCTTTGCATTAAACAATAGTTCATAAAAGTTAGAAAAAAACTTGTCAAGAAATATGTCTGCGTTTTTTTCTCCCTTAATTTCTCCCCCATTAACGATTTTATTTTGTAATATATCATAGAAAGACTCTCTTAATGACATTTTCTCTTCACTCTTCTTAATATGTCCTTTAGATGAGGTAGGAGAAGAATCTAACAATAGCCTTAACTTTTTAACATCTAAATAATGTTTATTTTTATATTTATTAAAAATTATATGTAATAAATTATATCCTTTACTTCCATTTTTAATTCTCAAGAGTAAGTCGTTAAAATTATTTCTTATATAATTCTCATGTAATATGTGACAAAAAATATTGTTCTTTGACAACATATATACGTACTTATCTTTATGATAACAAATGTCATATTCCACATTAACGGTTTTCCTTCTCTCTTTCTTCTTTATAAAAATATGTGTCAATAAATGTTTCATTTTATTCACCTTATAATTTGCATTCTTCAAAATAGATCTATAATTTAAGTTATCATAAAACATTATATAAAAAAGAAGCTTTATCTTTTCTCCACACGTTTTACATGTCTTTCCATCAGAATAGGTACACTCATGTGAATCAAATAGATTTTTAATATTTTCCACACTTAAATTGTTATAGTTGCTACTTTTTTTTAGAAGCTTTTCAAGGAAAATATCATGATTATTATAGATGTAATTTAACATATTGTGTCTAACTATTCTGTATAATAACCTTTTTTTCTTTTTCTCAAAATAGTTTTTATTATTCATATAACAATTTTTTAAGTATAGTTTATTAAATAGAGTGTGTAGTGTGCTTCTATCAGCATCTTCCATATGTTTGTTTAAAAACTTTATAAGCAAAATTTTTTTCTCTCTATTCTTTGCAATTTTTACGATTCTTATGAGATCCCTCAGGTAAGCAGGATACCTACTAAGCAAATTTATTTTCCTCTTTTCGAATCTGCGTCTGCTTGTGTCATTTACCACAACATCCATATATTCATCGCATTCCTCTTCGCTTTTCAGTGTATCCTTCGAGTCCCCCACTAAGCCATTCTTTTCATCCTCGTATTTGTAATTATCTCCCTTGTTGCATCTTATCCTCTTTCTCGCTGCGCCATCTATGACAATTTCCTCTTCACTCGAAGTGTATATTTCGCTGTCAACATCGTAGTCGAACAGGAACCTGTTATGATGAATAAGCTGGTTCTTCTCTGCCAAGCTGTAGAGCAAGTCACCGACGCAGTCATTACTATCAATGCTATGAGCATTGGATGTGGTGCTACCACTGCTGCTTCGGTTCCTGTGCTTTTGTTCGTTACAGTCTTTGTAATTTTCTTTCCTTGGATCCCCTTTGGAGTCGTCAAACTTTGCTCCGTACTCCGCCCTACCTCCAGGCAACTTCCTTTCCGCTAACACATCGTATACTTCTTTATACATGAGCAAATATCTGTTAATAATTTGCAAACACTTATCGTAGAATGCGTCAAAATTACATTTACTAATGGAGTCATCGAACGAAAAAGATTCGATTTGATTTTTTAATGTTATCTTTGATGCATTTCTCTTTTTCATTATATCCTCTTTTAGCATTTTCATATTTTTAAAATGATCTCTAAGTATTTCGGAATTATAGGTATCCTCATTTTCAATAAAACTTACATTCTTTTTATTTATAGTAGTTCCACCCAAAACCAAAGTGTAATTTGCACTCGATTGTACCATATGCTTTCTCATTTTGGCCTTTCTTTTTTTCTGTTCACCAAACTGTGATTTGGTTTTCCACAACAACTGCTAACCTTTTGCAGTGTTTATTTATTTATTTATTATTTATTTATTTATATATATATATTTTTTTTTTTTTTTTTTTTTGGGGTTGGGGGGGGATGCCTTTTTCTGCCCTTTCTTCACATTATCATACTTTCTAAACGCCGGAAAATCGCTAAAAAGTTTTTAAAAAAACCTTTTTAACTTTGTACGAAATGGATTTAAAGGTTGCCTACACCTGCTATACATTACTGTTTCTTTGTACTCATTTCTTAAGAATATTTTTATTTCTCAGAATGTTCATATAATACCTCAATATTTTTCTTGTAGAAAGGTATTCTTTAACTTCAGTGCATTCCTGTTAAACCTAAAATTTGCTTAACTTAATTTCGAAAAAGGTTACAGTAACAGGGAATTTTACTTGTTTCGGTTCGAATGCATTTTCGCATTATTTTGCTACACTATTGCGTTTTTTTTTTTTTTTTTTTTTATGTACATTTTTTTATGGGTCAGAAATTTTTTTGACAATTTTGAAAATCGTGAAAATATGCAAGTATAAAAAATGAGAAATGCCAAAAAATTATGACCTGTACATATGGTTATGTAGCTATATATGTTTTTCTTTTCTTACCATGTAAGGTTATTCTACAATGTCAAATGGTAATATGCTCTTTGAAAATCACCAAAAACGGTTTTTGCGCCTTTTAGCGTTATGCCTTTTTACAAAGATGAAAACAACATTTACATATGCATGCGCCATATATTTTTGCAAGATTCGCACGTTTACATAAGTATTTTGCGTACACAATTATATGCAAACCGTATCTGACAAGTCGCGTTCGAAAGTTCCGTTCAAAGGAGGAAAACTTCAACCCCTTTCATAATTTATGCGATTATTATATCTTTTCCTTCTTAACCAGTCTACACAGTTTTCTGGACATTTTACGAAAATTAGCAAAATATAATTTTTGAAAAGAAAATTCTCTTCATTTTAATTTTTTTTTTTTTTTTTTTTTTTTTCCAAATGTTCATTGACTGTTCTTAAATTTCGAACAATTTTTTTTCTTCCATTTTAAAAGAGATATATATTTTTTATCGTATGTACAAAAAAAATCAATATTATATTATGGTGGAAAAAATTTCATTTCCCTTGGTCATTTTATGTAAAAATTGTATTACGAAAGTTCAAAAGCTTTAAAATATTCTGGCTTGAGGACTATGAAGAAAATATCGAGGAACAAATTTTATCATAATAACAAATTAAAAACTGTCTTTTTGCACAATAAAAGGAAAAGCGAGAGGTAGGCTCCTTCCCAGTGGGAAAGTATACATGATATATAAATATGTATATTTGATGAGTGCATTTACGCAACCCATCTGTTTAAAGCCTTTCCTTTTGTGGTTATTGCAACTTTTTTTAACAGGCTAATTTTTGTGCCGTTGCCAATTTTTTAGTGAGATTTATTCTCAAAACATTCTAATTCCACTTTTAATTTTCCCATTTTGAAAATGAAAAAATTGCCAAATATTAAGATAAATTTAGGGGTGTGATATACATACCTATGTACATACATACGTGCATATATATGCCCCCCAATTATTGTGAAAATTCACCCATTTCTCCGTGATCAAAAGTTGTTACGTTCGTTCTTGAGGGGAAACCATGCCTTAGTTTATCATGTGTACGAAATTGCTTAAAAAGGTATATTCCCTTTTTTCCAAAGTTCTTAAAATTACAATTTCGCGAAAATGCTGGCACACCTACGTGTACATGCACATATTCTTGCGTAAACCAAAATGGACAAAATTACTGGAAAATTAAAATAAACGCTTGGGAACATATCACCGTTAATTAAAGAAAATAAAAGATACCTTAAAAAAAAAACAAAAAAACAAAAATTAGGTTTCCAAAATGTTTGGAAATTCCATTTTTATAGTCCCTGCTCACTCATTTCTCATGCATGCGTATATCTTTCCTTATGCGTAAATTTCCCCGTAGTCTTTTCGCCCTTTTAACAAAAACGAAATTGCACTTCTCCCTCAATACGTACATACGTCTCTGTGTGTGCCGTGGAATATATAGTAACATGTGCAGTAGCGTATGTAGTAGCCTACACTTATGTAAAGTTATTCCTCTTCTCTCCCCCAGAGAATTACTATCCTCATTTTATCACAAAATTTTGGAAGTATGGCAATTGCTGGTAGCGCGAGCAAAAAGTTGCCCATGTCTGGGGAGGGGAAAAAGCACGTTTCACTTGTTTCCATAGGAAAAAAAGAAATAAGTAGTTGTGAGATTTTCAGGAAAAATAGACATAGCATATTTCCTTTAGGTACAAAAAATAGTAATGAAAAGGGAAGAGAATCATTATCACAAGAAAGGGAGCGTAAAAGTAAGGATAACCCATGCGTTGCTAACAAAAAAGCGTGCATCTTAACTGATAAGGTAAACAAACGGAATATTTGTGCTAAAAAAGAAAACTGCGAAAAACTAGAAGTGCATATTCATGAGATGGAAAAAGCGGAAAACTTATGCACACGTTCTGATAATGTACATATGAGAATTCCCTACAATCAAAGGGAAGAAAAGAAAAAAAGTGCTTGCACATTAATTCCTACAAGTAAGGAACACAATTATAAAAAATTCCCAATACAACCTTCAAAAAAAAACATGGAAATGAAAATTGTAAGAAAAGAAACTATACCTTGCACAGATAATACTCGCAATATTGATAACAATGCATGCACCCTTTTAAGAAAGAATCAGAAAATGAAAAGTAGCAATCTTAAAAAGGAAAATGTGCATGTGTATAAAATTCCATTGAAGAGAAAAGAAGAATTTCCTAAAAATTTGCATGTAGACAAAAATTTTCACCTAGTGGGGAAATCACAAAAATCCAATTTTCCCCTTAAAACAGACACAAAATTAAAAAATAAAAAATTATCCCACTGCTGGAGATATGATGTACAAAAAAATAGGCACGAAAATATTAGCAAAAATAAGTTAACCAGTAAATTTCAAAATAAACCTAAATATTTATTAAAATATGACAGTGTTCAAGAGGGATATAGACGTAAATATGATAAAGACATCAACGATGAGAAAAAGAGCACAAGCTGCAAACAGACAAGCGGACAACTGAAGCAGAGATATTTTCAGAAAGGGTGCCAAAATAGAATAAGTTGCTTGCTAAATGGGAGAGATAACCATGCAAAATTTGAAAAACTCATAAAAGAAAATGTAATAATAAAAGAAGGAAATGCTAACAGTGCCGATAAACAGGCAAAGTCTACTGTAACCGATGGAAAAGGCACAAGTTGCGATAACCGTATACACATATGCAAAGCAGGCTCCGCTTGGTTGGGCAGATACGGAAAAAATGTGCGCATCGTTGAAAAAATGATATCCGTGAATACAAAGGGGGAAGCATTAATTGGAGCTACGCTAAGCGATGGACAGTCAAGCGGTGCAACGGCAAGCGGCGGAACGGCAAGCCGTGGAAAGGCACTCAGGAAAAATCCACACGGGGGAAAGCGACTCGGTGTTATTTCCCAACTGGGTATGCGTTTATTGAGCAAGTCGAACTTGAATTCATCCAAGCAAACCTTACCAAAGCGCAGCACGTCGAATGAGGAGTTACCTGATAATGGCGAATGGAAGAAGGAAGGCAAGAGACGATATGCTAAAAAGGAAAGAATCAAAGGGGATTATGAAAAGGCCCCCCAAAAGGGAACTACGATAGGTAATGTCTCAACAAATGATGCACCAAAGGCAAAGGCAGAGACGAGAGAACGCTCTAGTAAACGGTACAAAATAATTGTCGTCCAAAACAATAATGAAGAAGTAGGACATTACATAATAACGGGAAAGATAGGAAAGGGGACATTTGGGAAGGTGTGTCTTGGAATTCATATGTACACATGCGAAATTGTCGCTATCAAAATTTTAAATAAAAAAAAATTGTTGCATCTAATTAGTTATGAGAAGATAATGAAAGAAATAAAGATACATAAAAATATTGAACATAATCATATATGTAGATTTTACGAAGTTCATGAGAGTAAAAATAACCTATACATGATTTTGGAATATTTACCTAATGGTGACCTATTAACATATGTATATAAAAATGAGAATATTAATGAAAATAGTGCAAGAAGAATTTTGTATCAATTAATAAGTGCAATTGATTACCTTCATAAAAATAGTATAGTCCACAGAGATTTAAAACCTGAAAATATATTATTAGACTATAATAATAATGTAAAATTAATTGACTTTGGTTTGTCTACCATATATAAAAAGAATAGTTTATTAACAACATCTTGTGGTTCTCCTTTTTATACATCTCCTGAAATTTTATTAGGCAATAAATATCATGCAGAATTGACAGATGTATGGTCCTTAGGTGTTATCCTATTTTTATTATTAAACAGAAAATTACCATTTAATCATAATGACTTAAATCAATTGTTTCTTAAAATTATAAAAGGAATTTTACACTTTGAACCTAACGTTTCTCCAAGTGCAAAAAATTTAATCCAAAATATGCTCAATGTAAATTATAAAAAAAGATATTCATTATTTCACATTAAAAGTCATTCATGGTTTTGCAATCATAATATGAAAAGAATTAATATGAATTGTTCAGGTGATGGATGCAACTTAATGGATTGTAGCACTTGCTTGTATATAATGATTACTAAAAATAATGTCCATTATAACGACCTCATTATTAGCAGGGTTAGTAAAGTACACAAGATAGACAAAGATTTCATACACAGCCAGTTAAACAGTCAAAACGAAAACTTTGTTAAAACGACTTACTACCTCCTTCTGAACAAGACCACTCGCATGTTGGCAGAAAACAGTTTCCTGCATTCCCATTATGCTCTCTTGAAGGGGAAAGCCATGCAGGAAGGAGTAATAGAAGCGGGGGAGGAAGAACTTTCGGAAGACATTTCGGTCACAAGCAGGAGCATACATTCGCATCCATCCAACACACTTTCCCCTTCGTTGTTACCACCTTGTGTACCCCAAACTAACGATGCACTTACGGTTGACCGCCTTCCCAAGGGATCATCTCAGCCGAATTGCTATTTATCCCTCTTCAACTTTCTTCATCCTTTAAAAAGGAACTACCTCTTTGTGAAACTCAAAAGGGAAGAACAAATGTCAAACGAAAACCATCACAACACTATCATCAGTGGTTATTACAGGCAAAATAGCCATGTCCTTAATTTTAACCATACAAATAATGACATGTTCGATGAAAGTTAGACATGTAATGATAATAAAGGAAGAAAAAGTAGACGATATCATATTGACAATTTCTTCTAAATGTAACGAAATTAGGGGTAAACAACCACTCGAGATTACTAGATGCTTCACATAGTGTAATAAACAAAATGACTATTTAAAAAATGATTCTAATGAAAAAGAGGAACCATAAAAATGTTAGAACTAGTAGTCAGTTGTTATTACCGGGGCTATTTGAAGGTGAAGTGACGAGTGGCGCAAAATCAACATATCCGATATATAACCCGACGTAACATGAGTCGCAAAATAGCGCCACAAAAAGGTTCTAACGTAAACGGGGAAAAGCGTTTTCACGCCTATGGAACGTTTATATGTACATGGCTATTAAAAAAAAGAAAATAACAATTATGATAAAGGTGATAAAGGTGATAAAGGTAAAAAGGAATACATTCACTTCAATGCAGCTAAGATAAAGGATTAGATAAAAATTTTTAACTGGGGAAAAGAAAAAAATGGAGGAAAAGTCCCTGCCTGAAGAAGAATTCACCCAATAAACAAAAAAAAAAAAAAAAAAAAAAAAAGAGCGATGTATAGAATAAAAATGTTAATATGCACTATTTGTAAAATGACCAAAGTAAAATTGTAGACTGATTCCTATGCGAGCAATGTTCATTTAAAAAAAGAAATCCCGTGTAGTACACATACATGCGTATGCGTGACCTCCTGTTACCTGTAACCCACTGCGAACTGCTCAACATGGAGTCCTGATAAATAAAGGAAACTGGAACTTTAAAATGAAAAATCTAAGATAAACCGAAATGCTGAAATAATCTGCTGTGTTATTTTTCCATTTTTATTGTGCATACTATTGCAACATGGAAGCGTACGCGTGTTTATACACACGCATGTACATACATATGTACAGAGAAAAAGGTTATTCGTTGCGTGGATTCTTCTGTTCCTTGTTGAGAAAGATGGAAAAATAAACTGTGATAGGGAACAAAGCATATTTCCATCCTCATGCAGGAAAAACAGACATGTGTCCTTTTGCACATAACAAAATTAAAAAGAAGACACGAAATATTCACCAGTTACGCAGATGCGCGCTATTATATATTATTACAAAATGGACACATAAAATGTATGTACCGTTCCGCAGTATATATATATATATATATATATATATGTATACTTACAATCAGCATGTACACAGAAAGATACCCTTTCCAGTCCTTTCACCCGATTAAAACGCCAACAGTGCTTCTCGAAACAGCTTTATTGCATCAACCATGTGGAAAGAGTTGTGTTACTGTAGGGAACAAGGTATGTGGTTTTAAGCTTCCCTTAAAGTTTCCTTTTAAGCTTCCTATTTACCATAGCATACACCCCATTTATTCTTTCAGAAAAAACAAAAAAAGACCCCTAGGTAGTTTTTCGAAATTTACCAAATGATATATTTCTTTTTTTCGTGTTTCTTACCATTTAAAAGTTAAAGTTGGAAAAATTGCGCAAGTTCTCATGCGCATAATGCTATTACTAGGATTCCCATTAACGTTAATTTTTTCTTTTCACAAAGCTGTTTTGTTAAACGCATAAGATATTTCTACAGTAACGCATGTCATTCCCCATTTGTTAGATGTGCTAGTCCTTTTTGCAGAAGTTGCTGCATATTCAATGATAATAAAGGCAGCATATATGCACATGTATGTGTGTGATATAAATACCTATGCGTGCATTTTTAGCGTTATGGGTACGTGCTCAGTTTCCTAATTTGTATATATAGAAAAAAGGAGTTTCCAAGTGTTATAAATAATTTTTAATTTTTTTGGCTATTTTTTCAGCGGGGGAAAATCTCTGAGCTTAACGCATCTTAAAACGCGATAACATCCTTATACTTATTTAAATACACGTGAACGCATGTATGTATTTACTCATAATAATCGCACCCGGTTTCGTACACTATGCAACGGTATACCTTTTTAACGCTAATCTTTTTTGGACTGCTATGTATGAATAAAACACATTTATGGTCACAGAAAAAAGCTTCCATGGATTTTTTTTTTTTTTTTTCTCTGTTCATTTTTAGTGCACTATGGGATATGTCATGGGGATGTCGTATATAAGAGAAAATTTCAAGGAACTCCTTACTTTTGAAAATCCCCCGTGCAGCGCAAAAATAGGCACTTATTTTGTTTTATTTTGTTATATTTTGTTTTATTTTGTTATATTTTGCTTTATTTCGTTTTCTTTTGCTTTATTTTTCTTGTGTTAACATTTTTTTCTATAATTCGAGCTTTATTACTGCCTTTTTTTTTTTTTTTTTTTTTAACCTCTTCATTCCATTCAATCATTTTCATGTGGACCCGCAATTTGGAAGAGAGCACCCAACCCACTCCCCCCATTTTTTTTTTTAACTTTTTTTACATTAACCGTCGTTGACCCATATACATTTTGGCAAATTTTCTTTTTAATTAAAAAATATGATAATGTACCCTTTTTTTAAAAAAGAATGCACTATTTTTTAAATCGTAGTTACTGGTACATATCTATATATATATATATATATATATATATATACATACCTATATACGTATATATACATGTATATTCTTATGTACATATATTTACTTCTCTATACATACATATTTAATTACGCATAACATGTAAGGCGTTTCGTTCTTTTAATTTGAAGGAAACGAAATCATTCTAGATTAGCAAATTCGCAGTCAACCTAACATTATGTTTGAACTGTAGTACGCTTTTCCTTTTTCCTGCGAACGATACATTAATGAGTTATTATGAATAAACATAGTAAGTACCCCTGACGATTCTACCTTAAAGATATTTTTAGCCACTAAAAAATCTTCCTAGCTCCTTTCACCTCCGTTCTATTCCACCTCTTGCGTTTTTTACTTTGCACCTTTTGCTTAATTGGCCTACATGCCATTGACGAGGGGAAAAATCAAAGAACACAACTCGATAAATTAGAAAGAAGAAAAGAAGAATATATTTTACGCATTTATAAATGCAAAGTGGCATGCATGCGTTTACGATATTGAAAAATGAACAAGATCGTCTTTCATTGTGAAAAGAACATAACGCAACATTATTTTATTTTTTTTTTTTAATTTTTTTATTTAATTTTTTTATTTAATTTTTTTATTTAATTTTTTTATTTTTTTTCTGTATTATTTTTAACTGGCTGAATATATATACAGCATTAATCACTCCAAAACTAGCTCGTGACTCTTTTACTTATGACTGTTGTACTTGCTCATTATTATATATACACTCTACTCAACCTTCTCCATCCATCCTATTTATTTTCATTTTCCCCCCTTTTTGAAATATGCGCGTGAACTCTCTTGTATACTCGAGCTTGTTGTTAATGGTATTGCATGTAAATTTCCTTTTTAAAGGGAATCGGGTAAATTACGTTTCAGCGTATATAAGTGCGATACATAATTACAGCGGCCACAGCAAACACATCGAAGCCAATGATTTTAACAACGGCAAAATTGATGCAACAGGTAGTAACTCAAAAAATATAAGCGGAAACTTTTTTAAAAACAAGTTTAACAAGGGCTGTGAAAAGAATAGTAACTTTTTGAGGGAGAGCAAAAAGGACGGCATTCAAGCAACAAACAGCACAAGCACGACAGAGCGCGGTAACATCGGCAACAGCGGCAACAGCGACAACGGCGACAATAACAACGGTACAGGCAGCGACAGTGGGAGGAATACATCCACCATGGGGCCCTATGTGCAGCGATTGAACGACCTTAAAAAGCTTATGGACCAACACAACATTGATGTGTACATCCTAATAAACAGCGATGAGCACAACTCGGAAATTATTAATGACAAGGACAAGAAAATATACTACCTCAGCAATTATAGTGGAGCGGATGGTATTTTGATAGTAACAAAGGGAAAACCAATACTTTACGTAAATGCTCTGTATGAATTACAGGCGAACAATGAATTAGATAAAGATGTATTTACGCTTCGAGTTAGTAAGATTTCCAATAGAGATGAAATATACGAAACTATTGCATCTCTAGAATTTAGTAATATTGCATTTGATGGTAAAAATACAAGTGTCAGTTTTTACGAAAAATTAAAAAAAAAAATTGCCAGTACATACCCAGAAAAATCAATTACAGAGAAAGTAATTTACGAAAAGGATGTGGATGATATTAACAAAGATGGCAATTTAAATTTTCTCATATTGGAAAAATCCTTGGTAGATGTAGCTAATAATGATGTAAATGATAAGAGTATTTATATACATGATAGGAAATTTAATGGAGCTTGTTCAGGAGAAAAACTTGAGAAATTAAGACAACATTTTTCCTTTGAAAATAAAAATATAGACAGTTTGTTACTTTCCGAGTTAGACGAAATTGCATATCTATTAAATTTACGAGGTTATGATTATAAGTTTTCTCCTCTGTTTTATTCTTATGTATACATTCATTTCAATAGGGAGAAGGACGATTTTGATAAAATAATTTTGTTTACCACTAGCAAGAATCTGACGGATGGTTCGAAAAGACACTTAAACACTATCAATGTTACAGTAAAGGAGTACGAAGAGGTTGTGCCATACTTGAGAGACAACGTTTCTACGAAAGGTAAACAGGATCATACAAAAAAGGAAGTGACAACAAGTTCGCCATCTACTCAAACGTACGATATATCACTTAGCCCGTATATCAATTTGATTGTATATATGCTTTTTGATAAGGAAAAAATTCAGTTACAAAAGTCAGCAGTTGTGGATATGAAAGCAGTAAAGAACCACGTGGAGATAGAAAATATGAAGGAAGCACATGTGTTAGATGCATTGGCTTTATTACAATTTTTTCACTGGTGTGATGAAAAAAGAAAAACGAAGGAATTGTTTAACGAAACAGAAATCTCTTTAAAAAATAAAATTGATTATTTCAGATCTACGAAGAATAACTTTTTATTCCCATCCTTCTCAACCATATCTGCCATAGGAGCAAATGCTGCAGTTATTCACTATGAGTCTACAGAATTAACAAACACAAAAATTTCACCAAGTATTTATTTACTAGATTCAGGAGGACAGTATTTGCACGGTACTACAGATGTAACTAGAACTACTCATTTTGGAGAACCAACTGCAGAAGAAAAAAAAATTTATACCCTAGTTTTAAAAGGACACTTACATTTAAGAAAAGTTATCTTTACCAATTATACGAATTCTATGGCATTAGACTTTATAGCACGTGAAAATCTGTTTAAACATTTTCTCGATTACAATCATGGTACAGGACATGGTGTAGGATTATTTTTAAATGTACATGAGGGAGGTTGCTCCATTTCCCCAGTTTCAGGAACTCCACTAAAACCAAATATGGTGCTTTCAAACGAACCGGGATACTATATGGAAAACCACTTTGGTGTTAGAATTGAAAATATGCAATATGTTATTAATAAAAAAACGGTAGATGGTACTGAATTTCTCTCCTTTCAAGATTTGACCCTTTATCCCTATGAAAAGAAGTTACTGGATTTTTCTCTTCTGACAACCGAAGAAATTAAAGACATCAACGAGTATCACGACACCATCAAAAAAACACTGTTACCAATTTTGAACAAGAACCCGTCAGAATACGGGGAAGGAGTCGTTAAGTACCTGATGGAAATCACTAAACCCATTGCTGTTAATTAGTTTGCCCCCTAATGCACTCGTCGTCCGTACATCCCTGTTGCGTATATACAAATACACATACCTGCATACATACACACCTACATACCTACATACCTACATACATACACACCTACATACCTACATACCTACATACCTACATACATATATATATAAATTTATATATTTATTTTCTGAAGTACGCGCCCAGTTTATTCCTTTTTTTTTTTTATGTACATACGGTAGCGCACGCCCATGCACGTGTATATATGTATATACGCGTACATACATATATGTGCAGACCCTGCGTTGTGTGAATTACTGTATATCAGCTCTCCAGCACTGCAAAAATTGCACGGAAGTGATATAATCATGCGTATAAAGAAATATCCACCAATGTTGGAAGCTTCACTTGTAAAGGCAAAACCGTTCTCATTTCACCAGTCCAGTGCTTCTTATATCCGGTGCTACATCAGTGTAATATTAAAACTAATACGTGCATGTAGTATGTTTAATAAAGTAGGGGAAAAGTTTATGACGTAAGATCATTTTTCTACCACTGTACTAGTACAGTTAGTGCGCAAAACAAAAAAAATAAATAAAATAAATAAATAAATAAATAAATAAATAAATAAATAAATAAATAAATAAATAAATAAATAAATAAATAAATAAAATAAAATAATTCTCATTGGGCTTCTCCCTTCAAAGTAGAAACTGTTTAAAAAATAGAATTATGATTACTGTGTTCTCTACATGTTGGGGGGGAGGGGAATTTTTGTTGGCTATATTTTTCCACCACATTATGAGTAAACAACGCAAATGCCAAACGCAGTATAATTTGATAAATTTCACTGTTGCTAATTAATAAGATTGATAACTAAATAATTTGGAGAGATTGAAAATGAGGGTAAAATGGAATAAAAAATTAGGATTATTCCCCATACCCTTTCGTTACAGAAGGCTCTGCGCAAAAGTTGCTTATTCATAAAAGTGAATTAATAGAACATTACAAATTTAAGAGCGCCACTTTAATCTCATGATTCTTTGTACTGCATACAAAAAAGGGAAACTTCCGCAATTTTTTTGCCTACATTTTGGCCCTTTTTTAGTGCTCTCTCATTTTTTACGCAGTTTTTTTCTCATACGTGCAATTTGGCTACATGGAACAATTAAAAAAAAAAAAAAAAAGCAGTGGCTTTCCTTCAAAGATGGCATTTTAACGTATTTAGACAAACAAATAAAATATTATGGCATTCTTTTTTGTATTTTTTACAAGTTTCGCATCTTGCTGGAATCCCCTCTCCAAAGTTAAATTTCCGCTTTTACCAATTTTGCGTAATGGCTTCCCTTTTATGATATGCTAAAAAATTCTTAACAGTTCATATTTTTTTCTTAAACTTCTACCTACAACGAAAACAAAAACCAACGTAAACGTGATTTCCCCACCGTCTTTATACCCCATTTTTATCCCATAATTTACCTTCTTTTCCAATTCGTTTGAACACGTTGAAAATTGACGCATGTGGCATTCTGGAGTCCTTTTTTCCCACCGTGTACATGCGTGGAAAGTGCGAATATAACACCATGCATTTTTCTGGAAAACCAAATCGGCTTTCCATTTTAACGGATATTTTTTTTTTTTTTTTCATCACCAAAATAAAGTATAAAACTTTTGAAGGGTCTAATATTTTTGGTTGTTATGCATATTTTACCAATGTACTGTTAATTTGTTTACGTTAAAAAATTTTTTTTGAGACATTTACTTTAAAACGTTTTATTTTTATTACTTTTTTTTTTTTTTTTTTTTTTTTTTTTTTGGCGTCTTAACATTTTTGAAACCATATTTAATATATTTATTCCCAATTTTTTTTTTATACTTAAAATAAATTTTTTTTTTTTTTTTTGTGATTGTTATGTTCATAAATAATATGAACATTTAATTTGTTCATGCAAACAACAACAAAAAGCGAAAAAAAAAAAAATAAAATAAAATAATAAAATAAAATAAAATAAAATAAAATAAAATAAAATAATAAAATAAAATAAAGTAAAATAAAATAAAGTAAAATAAAGTAAAATAAAATAAAGTAAAATAAAATAAAAACACAACACGAGGATGACTCAATCGTTTGTAAATTTAACCCATAACGCATGAAAGGAGAAGCTGTTTTTGTGTCCCTTTAAATATTTACAATACCATTATACGCATGCTTACGTGTACAAAAATATTGCCGTATATGCGTCCATTTTGAGTAAGGGAAAGGAGAGTTACGCTCCATTCACCATTTCGCCATTTTAAAAAAAACAGAATGCGCAGCAAACTTTTTTCCCAGTTTTGCCATAGGAGAGGCGGATTTTTATATGCAAATTTTTTAAGAGGAAATAACACGAATCATAGCAGTTTGGTGTGTGCTCGTGGGTACAGTGACAACGTGAAAGATCATTTTAATAAGCCAAGAAACGTTGGTTCATTTGACAAAAATGAAAAGAACGTGGGAACATCTATTGTTGGAAAGGCTTCCTGTGGTGATGTTATAAAATTACAATTGAAAATCGAAGACGATGTAATAAAAGATGCACGTTTTATGGCATTTGGCTGCGGATCAGCTATTGCTAGCAGTTCTTATGCAACGGAATTGATAAAGGGAAAAACTATTGACGAAGCTCTAAAAATTAAGAATGTTGATATTGCCTCACACTTAAGTTTACCACCTGTAAAAATTCATTGCAGTTTACTAGCTGAAGATGCAATAAAACATGCCATCAAAAATTACAGAGAAAAAGTTATAAACTAACCAACCCGTAAAAAAGTGAATGGATATATTTTTTTTGACATAAAAGAGGCTCCAAGCGTTATTCATCTTTTCTCTTTTTTCTACATGAGAAGTATACCATTTTGTAAGCCAAATGAACTGTTTGTTTTTCTGTTTTTCTGCCCATGCTGTATCTCATCCCACGGCAGGAATATGGCCTCATTGAAACAACAGATGCAGCAAAGGACATGTCCCGTAACTGTGCATTTTAAATGGTAAGAAGAAAATGTAATATAACATAGGATACAGTAATATTAAAAAGGTGTATGTACAACCGTGCCAGTGGTGCAGTAGTATATACTGTTGTCTCCTCTCTATTCCGCACACACAACATTGCAGAGAGAAGTATTACATTAACCGTTATTTCAGCGCACGGAAATAGCTAAAGGGAATGCCTCTTCCTCTCAACCCCTTTTTTATGTATCATACAAAAATTAGAAAATTTTTGCAGCACATGTGTGTTTATGTGCAACAATTTGTTATTATTATTTATTTTTTTTTTTTTTTTTTTTTTTCCATTTTTGTATGTTTGCCTTTTTTTTTAATATTCACCTTGAAAAGAATAAATGAACAAAACTAAAAAGGAAAATTTTTTTCAAACAAGTTTATCACGAATGTTAGAAATGATGAAAAGGGAGCAAATAATTTTTTACCAAAGATGTAAAATGGTAAAAGGCACTTATCAAGGGGTTAAAAGCTATATATAATAATACTTCTTTTTATACGTCAAAAATTTCGAAAAACGCTCTCGAAAAGGCGAATGCACAGTATAGGCGGGGGAATAATAATAATACAAAGTGGGAACCATAATAACATGTTTATGCATGCATGTGCGGTACCATTTGGTGCAATTTCCCGTGTCGCGCAATTGCTACATACGTATGACGTTTGTAAGTCTCCTTAGACACGTCTTCTCTTCCTCGGTTTTGACGCATTTAATCCACATTTTGGAAGTCGAGGTTCATGTATTATTTGTGTTATGTTTAAGTTATTAGCATACATAGCTTGTAAAACAGTTTCGACTCTCATGATTCTTCTAAATTTTATATCAATAGAAAAAATACCTAGTCTTTTACATTTTTTAGCAATATTTTCTCCAATTCTATAAGCACACCTTTCACTTTGTTGCAACGATTTTGTAAATCCAACATTCCCCGCAAAAGAACCAAATATGGTTTTATAATTTTTACTCTTGTTTACAACCTGAATATGTACATTATTTTTTGACGTTGTAATAACGGCTCGAAAAGAATCAGTAGGTTCTATTATTACGTTATTTTTATCCCTATCTACATTATGAAATTCTTCCCTATCTCCAAAGAGTTTGTATCTTCTTTTATGCCCTTGGCAATTTTTAAGTGTTTCCCTAGTAATGTTCTTTCTTTTCTTATCAGGCTTTTTCACAACTTCCTTCAAATTTGTAATTGCCTTTACTGCTTCCTCAGATAATGTTGTAAAACTGTTACAAGCGTTAATACCTACGTTAGTCAAGCGCGTTACGCAGCTTGTTACACATCCCTTTGGAGAGATATAATCTTGGAAAAATTTCTTACAATTTAGGAAAATTATTTTTCTATTCAGCAGTCCCATACCTTGCAGCACCCTATAGCTCCCACTTGTTCCAAATTTCTGTTAGTTATTCCCGTTGTGTTTGTTATGTCACTTCTAGCATTAAGGGGCAGAAAAGAGGGGGATGAACTAATCTTTCGCTTTAATCGCGTCCACAATTTATCGGCCTTCGTACTCATCCACGTTTGTATTATGTACAAATGTGCGAATGTATATGTACACTATTCATTATGACAGATAAATGAATTCTTTCCCGAATTTTTCCTCATAGCATGCATTTAAGGGTCACCCGTTTCGTGTTCACTGTGCCTTTTGCGGTACATTATTTTATTTTATTTTTTTTTTTTTTTTGCAATATGAACTGCTTCAACTTTCCCTCTTTGTTAGGTATAAAACGATTAATATACACTTGACAAGGGAATCCTGAACATATCTACCAAAATGAACAAATCCTGTATAAGCCTGGTAATGGAAAAAAATGGAAAAGCTCCTTTTTAGAGAGGATGAAGACAATGAGAAAACCTGGAGAAAGGGGAATACTCATGTGCATATCCTACTACGCGTTCTGCTTTTTTTAAAATGTAAATAGTTTTTCGATATATGTATGCAATAATAAGCGGCAAAAGTGCCGTTTTGGGGCATGCACGAAAAGGAATACTTCGAGAGTGGCATAAAACACATAGAAAAACAGAATCACATGCTTCCTTTATGTGGTTTCAATGTATCATGCACTGCTTGTACATGCGCTGAATAAGTAATCGTCTCCGCAATTTTTCCATGCACCGTTTTCTCTCACCAATTTTACGCCCCTTTTCAAAAGAACTTGTAGTTGGGGAGGGGTAAAATGCGTACATAGATATACGCGGTGATAATATACTTTATATGTCCTCACACGCGCGACGTTCGGCGTGAAACACGTTTAAGCAATTTTCGAGACCACGGAAATGGAGTGGCGAAGGAATGAGCACAGCACTTCTTCCACGGCTAAGCGCCTCCCAAGTGGTCAACAAAATGCACTTACTTCAAGTGCATTTTCTTTCGCTAAAATTTTTGCTTCTCCCTTGTCAGTTAAAAGCATTGTTGCGTATACTCCATTTGATGGCATAAAGGAGAAACCTCCCCCAAAAAAAAAAAAAAAAAAAAAAAAAAAGCAAAAGATAAACTAAGATATACAAGCAATTTAACCATTTGAGTTTACTTCAAAAATCGAGGTATGTTCATTTTTCCTCGCTTTTTCAAAATCATAATTGTTAAAACGCTGCTGGAGTAGAAACTAAAACGCTCAGTCAAAATACACAAGGCAGAAAAGGATCGAAATTGCCATTTCGCGTGCGTGAGAAGAGAACTAAGAAATCGCTCCAAAGAAGGTATTACAGTATACGCATACGCATATATACATACATATGTGTGCGTACGTACATATACGTAAGTACCTACATATATGTGTAAACGATTGAGCGCTGCGAAAGGGATTCCACGACCGCAAGCAAACGGCGACGCGTGTATATAAATACTCTCTTACAAGATTGTGCCCATATCATTATTACATAAAGGAGCAATAAAATTTATAGGACTCTGGTTTGGGCAATTGTGTGACGTTATATCAATACCGTAGAAGAATACCTGACACATACATACGAACAAACCTAGAACATACGCACAGATGGCGGAAGCATGCGACGTAGGACTGGTGGGGTTGGCCGTGATGGGACAAAATCTGAGCCTGAATATTTCCAGTAAAGGATTCAAGATAGGAGTGTACAATAGGACGTATGAAAGAACGGAAGAAACTGTGAAAAGAGCAGAGGAAGAGAAGCTATGTATTTATGGTTACAAAACATTGGAGGAATTGATTCAAAATCTGAAGAAGCCAAAAAAAATTATTCTTTTGATAAAAGCTGGACCAGCTGTAGATGAAAATATTAACAACATATTAAAATATTTTGAAAAGGGAGATATAATTATTGATGGTGGAAATGAATGGTATTTAAATTCAGAAAGGAGGATAAAATTATGTAGTGAAAAAAATGTAGAATATTTAGCTATGGGTGTTAGTGGAGGGGAAGCAGGTGCAAGATATGGTTGTTCATTTATGCCAGGTGGTTCGAAATATGCATATGATTGTATTAAAGATATTTTAGAAAAATGCTCAGCTAAGGTTGGAACTTCACCATGTGTTACATATATAGGTCCAGGATCCTCAGGTAATTATGTAAAAATGGTTCATAATGGCATTGAATATGGAGATATGCAATTAATATCAGAAAGTTATTTTATCATGAAACATATACTAAAATACGATAACAAAAAATTATCTCAAGTTTTTAAAAAATGGAATGAAGGAATATTAAATTCTTATTTAATCGAAATTACTGCAAATATATTGGACAAGACAGATGAATTAACAGGGGATAATAATTACATTGTAGATATGATTTTAGACATTGCAGGTGCAAAAGGTACAGGAAAATGGACCATGTTGGAAGCTATTGAGAGAGGTATACCATGTCCTACTATATGTGCAGCTTTAGATGCACGTAATATAAGTACTTTCAAACAGTTAAGGACAAAAGCAGATGAACATTTTGCAACTACAATGAAAATGAATTGTACAACTGAAAAATTGGAAAATCTAGAAAATGACTTATTAAACGCATTATATTGTTGTAAAATTATTTCGTACACACAGGGATTATTTCTTTTAAAGCAAGTATCTCAAGAAATGAAATGGAATTTAAATTTAGGGGAAATTTCTAGAATATGGAGAGGTGGATGTATAATCAGAGCTGTTTTTCTTGATCGTATAACAAATGCTTATAAAAATGATGAAAAACTAGAATTGCTATTTATGGCAAATGAATTTTCAGACGAAATGAAAAATAAATTACCTTCCTTGAGAAAAATAGTGAATTTGGCAACACAGTGTGATATTCCTATCCCCGCATTTTCTGCTAGTTTAGCATATTTCCAAATGGTTACATCAAAAAATCTTCCTCTTAATTTGGTGCAGGCCCAGCGCGATTACTTTGGATCCCACACATATCAACGGACAGACCGAGAAGGGTCTTTCCACACACTCTGGGATTAGCATTCCTCTGTATAAAATGCGACTTCCCACTGGTAAAGGCAGAATTAGCACAGGTCCCCCACCCCTTTTGCTTTTCCCCATTTCAAAAATTATTGCTGTCTCATTTTTCCCAAATCGTATTTTGAATAATGCACACACTCGAGCGCATGTATATCCATATATGCGCATGCGTATGCACCTGTTCATTTTTGGCTATCTATGCACCGTCAATGCATGGGCGCAATTCGTTAAACCCCTTTTTTCAATTAAGCACACCCCAACTGATAGTTAGCAATTGACGGTTAACAGTTGATAAATGGTAAGTGGATAATTCGCTCGATCGCTTGCCCGCTCGATCGTTCTCCAACTAGCCCATTTGCTTACCCGTTTGAATATAAACCTTTTGTGTGTGACAAACGTGAGGCACTTGACGAAAAAGAAGTGATAAATCATTATGTTTAACTGATTACTAAAATTTTTACGACTGCTGTAAAATGGCACACACGTGATGGGGTGTGGGGGGAATAACACATCCCAAAGGTTTAACTGTAGAGACAAAATAGCCAGAGGAGTTGCCTCAAAGCAATTCAACGTACCAACAGTAAAGGGGATGTGCTACACATCTTACACCTCCATTTTGTGTTTTTTTTTTTTTTTTTTCCCTATTTGGAACTGAAATTTATTCTATTAAAGAGGCCCATAAAAATGTGAAAAAGATAAAAAATAGCTTCAAAAAAAAAAAAAAAAAAACGCTAGAAAAAAAAAAAAAAATTGTTTAAAAAAAAAAAAAAAAGCGAGTGGACATACAAACACACAGTTGCGCACGTCAATGTGAAATAATTTGTAAGATTATAAAGTATAAATTCTCTGCCTCAATTACAGCAATTTGCAAATGTACAGAGGTGTTATTAGAAATTCTTCTCGTTAGTAAAGGAAAAATATCCCCAAGTTGTAATATTGTGCTCACTTAAGTTATATATGAACGCGCGCATAAGCCTATAGACGCCCTTGAACGTATGTGTATATTCCCAAATTGACGTTGTAAACTTCAACAACTTATATGCGCAAGTACTCACTATTTTTAACCCACAGGAAGCTTAATTTTGTATGAAAATGTTTATAATTCTTTTGGAGTACCGCTTTGTATCAACGTGGTAGAGATTGTTTATTTGGATGAGCATTTCTGAACAGTGTCAGATATTTGAAAAAGGGAAAAGAAGAGATACACGCATGCGTATATTTCCCTTTCCTCACTGCGTTGTCATTTTTTTGTGTGTAACTCGCTTGTATGTAACTCTCTTGTGTGTAACTCGCTTGTGCGTAACTCTCTTGTGTGTAACTCGCTTGTGCGTAACTCTCTTGTGTGTAATTCGCTTGTGCCTAATTTGTGCGCCTATCTACCTGTGCGCTCTCGTGTCTTTAATCTACTTGTTCGCTCTTGTGGGAGTTTTCTCGTTTCATTTTCTTTTCTCTCCGCCTTTCCGCCCTCATTTAGCGAAAAATGGACAATTTGCACTATTACGTCATGCTGCAGAACAACACAATACAGCCCATAATTGTAAGGCAGCCGTCAGCCATTATTATACACTCACAACCAAAAATGCCCATAACATTGGACTTACCTCCCCAAAATATAATTTTAAAAAATGACGAACCACAACCCATAATAGTTAGACAGCAAAACCCAAACATAATAATTCAAAACCCGCAAAGTGAGTTTTATGGCAATACCAATTTTGCTATGGGAGACCATAATAAGTGTAACGAAGTTGGTTTTAATGTTATCAATAGTGCTAATATGACAGAACAAAAAATTAATGAAAATGTAAATAGCTTAGATGCAATACAGCAGATTGATCGCATTGATTCCCCTTACATTTATACTAATCACAATTTTGCTTATGAAAATAAAAGAATGCCTATGAACAATATGTATTTCTCCAATGTTGCTTTAAATAAGGAAAATAATTATTCTCCCTATAGCACAGTTTTATATGCAAATAAAAACACAGACTAATTGAATACCTCTTAAAAATAAAATTGGAACTATAAAACGATCTATGTTATTATTAAAACATGGGAAGTGTTTTCACTCAAATAAATTAGCCTTCATAAAAAGGGAGATAAAAGTAGCTAAATAGATACTCACGACGAAACGGTAATAATTAAATGTTTTCGAAGATATTCGTCAAAAAGAAATCAAAAAGGAGTCGCTACATATTATGCACAGATGGATTACTGCAAAAATGGGTTGCCACGATTTGTGCACATGCGAGACATAGCTACATGTGCTCTGCATAGTAACACGTACCGCATGTATCTGTTCATTTGTATATTCCAGAGTAAAATCCCCTTGAGAAAATCGCCCACCATAAAAAGACGAAGACGACACGAATGACGCAAGCGACATAAATGCACATCCTCACGGGCACTCGCATCCATGAACATCCCAAAAAAGCACACACTTTGAGGAAAATAAAATTATTTCAGTATAAATGGGGGAAAAAATTAAAAAAATTCTATTCTTATATAAGCTTGAAGAGCCCTCAACTTTTTTATTTATACTCATTTTGATAAATAAAATCACCGTTTTTAATTTAGCATATTAAGAATTTTTTTTTTTTTTTTCTTTTCCATTTTATTATTTTATTTTTACCTTTCCCCCGTTGTATTCTCTCTTTTGCCACATGAACACACCCCATAAAACTGTTTTAGTATTTAACATTCTCTTGGAAGAGAGTATCCTTATTTAACTATCAACTATTGATAACAATAACCATGAGGTGAAGAAAAACATTGTTTATCTTTTGTAACATACTACTATTAAACAATTATGCTCTTTAACGCAATAAAATTAGAGGTTTTTCATCTTAAAAAAAAAAAAAAAAAAGACGAAAATCTTGAAGTTACAACACTGCAGATTTGCGCATAGAAAATGAACAAAAAAAAAAAAAAAAAAAAAATGTGGCACCAGATATTGCAAGCAGTATTCCTATTTTTCGTAAGTTATAATAAGTATAGAAAAAAAATATATATAGCATTTCTACACATACGACTTTAAAACTTTTCAAATATGAAATCTTCGCCTCTTCGCTCGTACGTTTTGCGTAAACAGAATGGCCAATAAAGGTGTACATATTCGCATTTTTACAATGTGACGTCTTCGTGTATACTTTCATTTAATTCCCTCCCCCGAACTGTTAGTTAATACGCCCATTTTATTTTTTTATTTTTCTTATTCTCTTTCACTTTAACTTCTGCTCACGCTTCTTCTTTCCCCTTTTAATATTAAGTTTCCGCTAACACTGTTTCTATAGCACGAAACGGTGAGAGCATGTCTTCCTACATTTACAATATGTTCTTGTTCAAGGTTGCCATCATTGGGCGATTCGGATCTGTTACTACCGTTTCTTGACATGCCTCAAGACCTTGTATGTAGTTTGGTGGTGCTTCATTTTTAACAACTACATTAGGATTAGACTGTTTCACAAAAACTGATGTAGGTGGATTGTTTTTTACGACAATGTTCGAAGGTGGCTGACTGAGAACCATCGCGGGCTGAGACTCATTTTGAACAACTACCGTTGTAGGCATTTGTACCAAAATTGGAGAGGGCAACAACTGATTTTTCACATAAATTGGTGGTAATGGCTCGAAAAAGATCGGTTGATTATATTGCTGTGTACTATCAGGATATGCTTGAGGAAATATTACATTCTGGTTAGGGACATACATTTGAAAAGGTTGCACTGGAACAACATGCATTTTGTTATCAATTTGTGGGACGAAATTAAAGGGCTGCATTTTATTAAGTAAAATAAAGAACAAAAAAAAAAAAAAAAAAAATAAAGGGTCAGCAGAATGAATAATTTGTATAAATAATCAAAGTGTAGGGAGGAAAATAAAGGGATGACGTTTTTCCGCGAAAAGTTTAAAATTTGTAAAAATGTTTCGAATTTAATACAACCCAAATAATATACAACAATTATAACTTTGAAATAAAAATTGTTTTAAAATGTACTTCACAACAAAAAAAAAAAAAAGATAAATAAAAAAAAGGAAGAAAAAGATATTTTAATCTTATTTATTTCCAAATCGGTTAGGTGAAAACGTAGCTAACTATTTAAAAAAAAAAAAAAAAGACATATATATAAATATGTGTGTATGAGCCTAAGATCTGCTAAATTGGTAATGTGCATTGCGAAGTGGGAGTAACAAGAATATCTTGGCTGTATTATTGCACAGAAAAAAAAAAAAAAAAAAAAACATATTTGTTTACATACGCATAATATTACTCACTGTACGCTGCTAAAATTGTAGAAAATGTGAACGCGTTATGCTTAATTGTAGAAGCGCACGTTACATATATATGTATACATATATATATATTCTTTTTTTTATAGCCATTCAAAACTTTCACATTTTGTTCAATTTACCTTAATTGTTCAGAAAAAAGAACAAATGTGTAGCTATTATTAATTCGTTTGTTTGTTAATAATAGCTATTTATAAAAAAAAAAGGAAAAGGAATTAAAACAGGAGTTGGGAACACACATGTATATACATACATACGTACATACATATAAATATAGGCGCAAGGGAAAAATATAGTAAAAAAAAAAAAAAAATTGTTTTAAGATTGTGCGTCTCTTTTGCATAAATCATATTCTTGTGCCACTTTGTCAAATACATACCATATGGTATACCTTTCTTTAAGTCCACTTATTTGAAAAATAGAAAGTAAAGTCTGGGTAAGCAATAAACTTAATAATTCGTACACTTAAGAATAAATGAAAAATTAGAAATACGCGTATGTATATATGCACATATATATGTAGGAGTGTATTGGAATACATGTCATTTTTTTTTTTTTTTTTTTTTTTTTGCCTTCCAAAACGAACACCAACTCACACGTGATATCACACGTTGGCTAGTCATATATAGATCGAGAAAAAAGCGACCATAATTCGGTTACGCACATTCTCGTGAAAAAGAATGTCAGCCACTACAACAAAATAGATAAATACAAATCGAAAAGAAATTTATATTGAGATATGCACATGTTATGCTTTTCATTGATAAAAAAGTAATAATATTAATAAAACAATTTTTAAGTCATAATTTATTCACTGCCATTTTGGCGATCTGTTCCTACGAAAATTATAACTGTGTTTATATCAAGTAGCACATACAATTGCATGCATATTAACGCATTTTCTGGTAAATACAAATACAAACGAAAAAAAAAGATGTTCCTTCTAGCGTTTCTGATTTATGGTATATTAACGCTTATTTTTTTCTTATCTATTCTTTTCTTTTCCAGTTGGAGTTGTATAATTTTGCTTTCTCTTTTTTATTCCAGAAAATACCCAAACGTTATATTCTAATATTAGTGCCTCCCGCTTCGTTCAGCTACTAGTCGAAGTTTTAAGCAAAATGGAGGTGCACTTTTAACCTGCAAATGTGATTTATTCTACATTTTTATTTGCATGCACTTTATTTTAAAATATCTCTAAAACGAAGAATTGTACTATTCTGTCAAAAATTTAAGTATATTATTTATGCATGAATGTGTTTACCTGTATGCGTATTTTTTATTCAATTTCTCTTTTTCCTTTTCTTCAAATGATGAACTATTTTTCATTTTTAAATAATGCAAATGCTATTCAATTGACTTAGTTCAGTGGTGATGTTATGCACCTTTTTTGTGCTAATTTGATCTGGTTGCTCTACATTGTAATTTCCGCATAATTATACATGGGCATCGACGTGGAAGAAAGGTGGTGAATTGTGTGAATTTGAAGGGCGTTTCCATACATGGTGCATTATGCGCGCTATGTTTCCTTGTTTTACTTCCGCGTTACCCGTCCGAGCATTTCCCCCCTTTTAGAAAGTTACCATGTTCACTTTTCTGTCGTATTCCCTGAAGAATTCTCGCATGCTGTTAAAATCGCTTTGATCCATTTTATTAAAAATATTGTTTGTTATAAGATCTTCTTGCAAAATTGGTAATGTTAAATATTTTATATTTTTGTTATTTCTCCTGTTCAGCATGATATGTGTGTTTTTATTTTCTCTTATTTTTTTTAAAAACGGTTCAATAGAACCATACCTATCTTTAATTTCGGTGCAACTTTCCATCAAATTGTTTATAATATTCCTATCATTTATATGATATTTGTTCAAAAAACTCCCATAAAATTCGTATTTAGTTATCTTATCATTATGTATATAAATGCCAGGTATCAATTTTTCTCTAAAATGAAAGGTATCTACCATATCGTTAAAAAATTTAACTACTTGTATGGTTATATTATCCTTAGACCCAGATAATAACGCATAATCTAAAATGTTTATTACGGCATCGCTTAGTGCATATCTATTAATACATTCATAACTGAATTTTGCTACGTCACTCCATGACAACATTTCAAATATTCCATCACATCCTAATAGTAAAATGTCGTTTGGATTTGCATAAAAAATTTTTATATCTGGTATACATGTTATCATTGTTTCATAAGGATTATATGGAGAGCTTGGCTTGTTTTTATAATTCTAAAAATGAAAATATCACAAGGAAAAGGTGTTTCTCATGAATCTTCGATGGTTAAAAATGCATAAACATCTAGCTTTTTTTTTTGATGGTAGTATTAAAAATAAAATAAAATATGAACAATGCATAAACAAATGGTGAGCAAAAATAATAAGTGTTCTAATTATTTTATTTTTTCATATAAATATTTTTTAGTATTTCCTTTTTGAGTCCTACTTTGTCGCCAAAAGATCTGGACACACCGATATAGCCGAGTATCCGTCCATTTTCAACAAACCCCCCAATTTTATCAATTCTCTCCTTTTCTGTTTTATTATAGGGTTTGTGGTCTTCACTTAATGAGATAAATGAACCATCGTTTTTTATTAGCATAGCCCGGGAATCACCTATGACAATTTACAATGCAATAAAACATACTTATTATCACGCGCATGCCTACACAACAGAACGCTTCACGAAAGGAGAGACTCGCGTTAAAAAAGGGTTAGCCACAAAAGATAGTACTTGCAAGATGCACGAGTGAATAAGTGTGTTATTATGTGCACATTGAAAAGTGTTGACGCTATTTAAGGAACACTCGGAAATCTGTAAAAGCGATTAGATATTTTGCACTATGCGATACTGTACTAGGCCATACGTTGTCATATAACGTGATGTATGCATGCATATGGTTGTATTTCTCATCAGTTTTACCTAAGTTACAAATATAAAGTTTAAAAAAGTCCTTGTCCTCAATTTTTTCTATTATAGCAATTATTGCTGAAAAAAAGTTAGCACATAATTACTTGTATCTACGTTTGTAATTTCGTTTATTCCTAGTTAGTTAACAACTGATTTATGTCACTTCGAGGGTTACTTTGAAGCTTTTAAATATATATATATATATATATATATATATATATATATATATTTTTTTTTTACCTGTGGAACCACTGTTGGCAAAGGTGCTATCTATAACGGGGTAAGGGAAATTAAAAAAAAAAAAAATTAGCCAAGACTTGTCATGTGTTACATGCTAGTATATATTGTTACTCCATAAAATGAGCTACAGTGAACATGATCACTACTCGAAAACGGTTTGATACGAACAAAGTTTCCCTCATTTGTTCATGTAAAAGAGTATTCAATTTCAGGTAAAGCCAAGTGGAGAAATATGTGGTGTAAACTGGCGTATAACGCAGCCTCTTAATATTTAAACACACGTGTACTCATTCCCTGATATATCGTTTCAGACTAACTGAATGTCTGCTCGTACACGCACTCGTTAGTGTATCATTTCTGGCTGGGTGAATGTCTCGCTTACTTAGTATTTCCCTATCCATATGGATACACGCGTTCGTAATGTTTTGAGGGTCCAATGTTTCGCAATTTCCTGAAACGGACAATTTTTACTGCATTTTGCATAACCCTGTTTTATGTAATGGTACGCACAGTTTACGTGTTGCCATAATTCTTATGCATGCACTATAATCGCACTATGGCAAAATTTTTTCATCTTGTAAAGGTATACCTATGAAATCAGCTACATTTCGGGCGCAATATAAAGCCGTGTCTTTCCCTATGTGGCTGCAGGGAACCAAAATGATAAAAATTTTATTAAATGTCAAGTGTCAGCAAAAGGGAAAGACGAAAGAATTCGAGACATACGATAATGTTTCTCCATCCAATCTACGTTTTCGCATTCGCATTCGCTTTCCGTTATGCTTTTCCTTTCGCTTTCTATTTCGATTTTATCTTGGGGGGACTGCCTCATGTTACGAGTTTACCCGTCGAAGATGGTGCACATCCTTATTTACGATAAAAAAAAAGGGGGGAAATAAAAAAAAAAAAAAAAAAAAAAAAACATAAAAATGAAGAAAACAATTATGCAGTTGTTGTAGAGAGAATTCTTTTGAAAAAAAAAAAAAAAAAAAGTCACTGCTTAATTTAAGCACATTTATGTACATTTATACACATTTCTAGGAAGGAAAAAATTCTCTTTTTTTGCAGGTATTAAAATGTGCAACACTTTACCTGCATGATGGGAAATTTTTCAGGGGTGCTAAAATAACCGTTGCCTGAGAGAGCAAAAAAAAAAAAAAAAAAAAAAAAAAAAGACGTCGCGACGCGTGTGTGCATAAATATACATGTATATATGTTCTTCCACGCTCCCATGTATGTCCATCCGCATCCTTTTCGCACAAATATCAAGTCTATATTGACCATTTTTCTCATAAATTAAGTATAGATTAGGATAAAGCGCAAAATGAGCAAATTAGCAGAGTTCCTTTTGTGATATGATTTAAAGATGGAATTTTCATATTGCAATAATCATGTTCAGAGGAGGGGCGTAAGGTTTTCATTCAACAGGACTAAACGGGTGGATACTCATACAAGGGAAGAAGAGGCAAGGTTTAACGAAAGGTGCAGCGCGGATGGGCGTGCGAAGAGGGACCAGTGGACTGAATAGACATATATTCGATAAAAGGTCGCATTACATCTTCCTCCGTTGCACGATAACCCTGCATGGTTCCAGCGCAGGCATGGGCATACCAACTCACAATTTCGGAAATTTCTTTTGCGCTTATCATATTGCTTCTATTCATAATTACACTCTGTTCTGAAATAAGAGCTCGATTCGTCTTTTTTTTCTTTTATTTTTATAGAATTACACCACATTTGAAAGTTCGGAAAAGGGGAAGCAAAATTGAAAGGGGGAAAGAAAGCTTCAAAAAATTGTCTAACCCTTGTGCGTACTTGACATAAGAATATCAGTAAAGATTTTTTTTTTATTTTTATTTCTCTGCTGAATGTCACAAATGCTATTTCTAAAAGTGGCTTCTTCTGTAAGAAAAAAAGGAAATTGCCCTGGGGGTACATCTCTAATAATGCATGTATAAAATAGTACATTTGGAAAAAAAAGGCGGAAATGGAAAAAGAAAAAGAAGAAAAGCATCTACATTTCTACCTCCTTATACACACTTGTGTACCCTCGCGAAAACGCGCTTTGCGTAAAAATTGCTTCTAACCATTTTCATTTTTCCATTTATGCGTAGAATTTACATGTCTAAAGACAAATAGTGCTATAAATTTTTTTTTTTTTTATGAAAAATTGAAGCCATGGTATGATATAGACGCGTAGATTTAGAGTCTTCTTTACGCACGTTCGATTATCTCACAAAATGGAAATTTGCGTAAAAAAGCACTCGAAAATGTTTCTTTTCCTATCAGCATATGCAGAAATACATATACCACATTTATTCTAAATTACACCAAAAATGTGATTCCTAATCCGTTTACATCTTGAAGGGAAAAAGAGCAAGTAGGGTATATTTTTTGAACAATACATTTTAGAATAGACAGGAAAAGGCCATTCTAAGCACTCCTTTCGCGCGTACCCTATTTTGTTGTTATTTGCTTCGTTTCGCTTTGGAGCATATTCCCCATTCCCTATGTTGGCACTCTAGCTATATGTGGCACAGAATGTAATTAGGTTCGCTCCATATGAAGAAGCAATATATATAGGAGGAAGAAGGAGGGTAAAAAGTAGCAGCTGAAAGAGGTGCGCCTTCTTTTTCGTACTTCCCACTTTACTGAATTTACCATATCAGAATTACATATGTACGAGACTGTGCCCGCATGCGCGAAAAAGACAAGCGTAAAATGGATGAATATGAAAATTGTAAGAACTAAATGTAGAAGGATTTATATAGTGTGCCCCTTTTGTTTCTCCCCATTTTTTTTTTTTTTTGGGTCACATTTTTAAAATGGAGGAAACTTACAATTATGCGTGCAGAGAGAGACGCATAAACTATTATGATACTTAAGTGTGTAAAAAATTATTCACGAAAAATTCGAAAAAATCTTGTGCTTTTAAAATTCTTCATGTGCATGCATATTTTTGCGCATCACGGGAGAAAAGGCAAAGATATGAAAAAAGAAAAAAATAAAACACACACAAAATTTGTACGATAACTTAAAAGGGAAATAAATATGTCATGGTAAATACGCATAACAGCACAGAGAACATCCAGCTCAGGTAATAAGTTTTACGTATTTTCAAATTTTTCTAAGATGGTTATAGAACAGATATGTAACCCTTTTTTTGTGGGTATTTTTATTAACCATGGAATGGAACTAATACGTATTGTACCGAGAAGTGCGCCTCTTTTCGCCTGTTAAATGGAAAACGTCACTATAATCATCACAGTAAAGTCTTGAAAATGATCTTGGACCCTGATTTGGAATTTTCATTTTTTGATTATAATAAAAAATTTCCTTTTTTAAGCTATCCATATTTAGCTTCTTGCTCAAATGAATTGTATAAAAGTCTGATATGGTATAATTTCCCATTTCTTCTATTTTGAAAGTGTTGCTCTCCTTCCGGTGCCTACCTTTTGACGGACCTTTTGACGGACCTTTTAACGGACCTTTTAACGGACCTTTTGACGGACCTTTTAACGGATCTTTTGACGGACCTTTTGAACCTTTTGACGAACATGGATGGGTTGATGATAACACTGATGAAGGTGTTTTCAACAAGGACGAGCCAGTCCTGTGATAGTAATTACTCTCATTGAACCCCTCCACAGCAATGCATTCATCTCTATCAAATTCGTCCACGAAAAGACAGTCATCCTCCTCCTCATGGAATTCCCCTGCCGCTAGACAGTCATCCTCCTCCTCATGGAATTCCCCTGCCGCTAGATAGTCATCCTCCTCCTCATGGAATTCCCCTTCCGCTAGACAGTCATCCTCCTCCTCATGGAATTCCCCTGCCGCTAGACAATCATCCTCCTCCTCATGGAATTCCCCTTCCGCTAGACAGTCATCCCTTTCAAGATATTGATTCCCTTGTGAACAATTTCGCAGAAGCGGTTTGGTCTTCCCCCCAGTGTTCAAAAAGTCGACAAATTTATGTGTCTGTAATGTGTTCCTATTAATTAAACCGCTTCTAACAGAAAAAGTTAAATTCTTTAATTTTTTTTTTTGTTTTTTGATTGGCTTGATATGAAGACTTATTAGTAAAACGATAAATGAGAGAAAAAATATAAAGTAGGATGTGTTCATATAATTTGATATGTATGAAAAAAATGAGATAAAAATAGCACTGATACTGAATGAGATTACTTGAAGAATAGATGTACAAAGATTAGAGCTTATGGGATATACCCTAATAGATGCCATTTCGATAGATAATGGTTGTAGTGGTCCACACCAAAATCCAATCAAACTTAAAGTTAAAATTATTACAATTTCATTATATATAAAATTTAATAAAAGGCATATAAGCATAATCATAAATATACAAAGTACAATCAAGTTTTTAAACTGCTTATTATTTGTATTAAAACAAAGTATAATACTACCTAAAATTGTATTAAATATAAATAAAGATCCAGATATTGAGAAATAATTTTTGTTAATTAATTTTTCTTTTAAAATTATAGAAATATCAGTTGAAAAACTACTAATTAAACATTCTGAATAGCAAAATATTATTAATATTTTTATAAGTTCTAATTTAGATAATATATTTTTTATTTCTATTTTTAACTCTTGTAAAAATTTTTTTAATTGTTTTAAAAAATGAGTTATATCTCTACACATTATAAGATGATTTTCTCTCATAATATGATCATCATAATTAAAATGATCTTCTCTTTCCTTATATAATTTGTTCTTTAATTTTATATTAATTGAATCTTCTACAATAGATGAAGATGAATTAGAAATGTTAGAAGGATATGAAGGACCACTTTCAAAAAAGGAAAATACTAATATAAATCCTATAAAGCTTACAAAACAAATATGTCCTAATAATAATTCTATGTCATCTTCATTTGTAACAATAAACGGTGCATATAAATAAATTATAGCTGTCCCTAATATATTGGAAATTATAGAAACACTAGTTGATATTATTCTCTCTTCATATGGAAACCATACTAACGAAACTTCTGGTGGAGCATTTACAAAAATTATTTGACCAATAGAAGAAAAAAATTGACCTAACATAACTATTTTTAAATTATTCCAAAATATATACCTTAATAAACTTCCTAAAAATTGTAATAAAGAACTAAATACCACATTACTTCTCAGTGAAAATTCACTTAAAAAAAAAGACAATGGAACAGAACAAATGGAATATATAATAAAATATACTTGTGGAAATATATTATTTGAAATTCCATATAAATTATATGATATACTATTTATAGGGGCAAATGTAAAACATATTAAATTATCTACCATACAACAATAAGAAAAATAAAATAGCATCAACCATCTCCTTCTGTGTAACTTCAAACTTTCCGGCTTATTTTCTACATATATATATATATATGCAAAAAAAAAAAAAAAAAAAAAAAAAAAAAAAAGAAAATTTTTTTTTTTTTTTTTTTTATGCAAAAGGGAAAGGATGCAAGTGGACCGACACTAAAGCGCGGTAACACATACATCTGCCTTGCATATAATGATACGTATGCGCGTTTTTTTTTTTTTTTTCCTCTTTAGTAACATTTTAACGTTTTACCTGTGACGTAACGGTGATGCATTGTTCTCGAGATTTACAAATGTCTCTCCTTTTCAGGATCTCCTAATCATTTACAGCAAAGATGGCTATACTATACTCCAGTCTCCGATACGCGTTTCTCTGCCGCGTCTGTGTCTGCCTTTACTGAGAGAAACTTTTGCTATATTCTCATTTTTTCCCGTAGGTACTTTTTCCGTTCCTTTGTTGTATTTGCCCACTCCCCTGCGTCTGCTCCTCACTTACCGCGCACGGTCTCGTCTGTCCCCTCCTGTTTCGTGTTTCTTTGCCTAGTGCGCGCGTCCCTGTGCTTATTATAGTCTTCCTTGTGTTAGGAAAAAAAAAAAAAAAAAAAAACAAAAAAAGCTGTCATCTGAGCAGTAAGACTTATCTGAAGTATGAGCACGATAAATAATTTTCCAGTTGGTTTAAAAGACTTACTTCAATTTTTAATCATTCTTTTGCGCATTTTTTTTTTTTTTTTTTTTTTTTTTTTTTATAATGGAAAGTGCGTACCACGGAAGGAAATTCTCTTTGCAGGGGGTATAACATTTTTGCATAAGCTCCATTTTTCCTCACCATTTTTTACTGCCCAAAAAAGGGGTAATGGAAGTATGGCTAACCAAAATGCCTTTCGCTGCATTCGCGTCATTATGGTCACTCTCGCCATTTATCGGGCGTAGGGAGTAGCTAGTGCGAGGTGCAACCCTTTTTTCTGTGCCGGTGCATACACGTAGGTACATGCACATGCACATGCACATACAGATACAAATACAAATACAAATACAGATACACTCATGTGTCCCCATTTTTTTACACGCTCCAGGAGCTACAACAGCAGTTCCGAACCACGCAGTGTGATCATTTTTATTCTTGAACATGTGTCCATTTTGTAAAAGCTATTAAAATTGCTAGCCACCTTGGGTGGCTATACTTTGCGAAACACAAAAGGGTTTCTGTCATCCATCATCATATCATTCATTTTAAGAAAGGAGAAAAAAAAAAAAAAAAAAAAAAACGGCAAACCCCAAAATTCGAAATTTCGTATGTACGATGAGACATACTCATGGTGTGTCCCACCATGGACTAGTCACAAGCCAAATGGCAAACGCACCGAAAACTTAGCGTATACTATACGCGCGCGACGCCTCTTTTGATTCGAACATTATTGCAATGAAAATTGCCACACGTTGTGTGGAAAACTGATGGATGAGTGAATTTAACTGCTTATTCTTAATTTTTAAATTGGCACATTTAAATGAAAATAGTTCATATTTAAGAAAAGAGAAAAGAAGCAGTAAAAAGTGTAAGAACACATTGTTGTGCCTTCAAAAAAAATATGTTTTTACGTGTTCGGGGACGTTTAAAAAACACTCTTTGTGCGTCATTGGATGGGTGAAAGAGAGGATATAGTTTACAAAATTGACTCGCACTATAGGCGCTTCTTTTCTCACAAATAAATGGATTCCCATTCCGTTGGTTGTAAACAGAAACATTGCAACGGTGCATACGTGCAGGTATACACATGTGCGTATGTTTATGCGTGCGAGTTATGTGCTAACATACGCTTGATCGGAGTTAATGGGAAATAATATTTATCACCTACCTTTTCGTCAAGTACTCTAGCAAAAATGATCGTACCAAATACCAATTAAAAAACAAAAACAATTTTTTATACACACACATATTATGCATATATATATATACATTAACACGTGTCATTTGTATGTACATTCAAATGTACCGATTAAAAATAAGGTAGGTGTAATAGAGTTTCTATTATTTTTCTAATTCAAGGCTAAAGTCCACAATGGTGTTATTGCCACACATGTCAGATGTGTACCAATTTATATACTTTTTGGCTGAAAAGGAACTTTTATTTTTTACGCTTTTTTCGTATTTACAAAGCTGCTCTATAAAGCCAATGTTCGGATATATGTTTTTTTTCTGCATTATAAATGAGAAGGCCTCGTTCAGGTAATAATTCTACAAAAAAGGCAAGACGAAAAAAATGAAGATAGCAAATGCAGGCTATGCAAAGGCTGCTGTGTTGGACGGAACGGAAGGGTTGTCGTAGAGGGAAATTTAAAAATGCTTCTTACAGAATATCGTTAATTTGAAAAAAATAAAAAGTGTTACCTGTTTTCCCATCAAATATGCCAAGGATATGGTTGATGATCTACTTATCCCGTGACTACAAAGAAAAAAAAAAAAAAAAAAAAAAAAGGGAAAATACATAAATGGTGATTCATGCATGTATACACCCGTGCGTGTATGTGCACAAATTTCTTTGCATGCGTCTCTGTGAACCGTGAAGGTGACCAAAAATAATTTTTATGGGTTCTTTCCCTCTTTTTGGTAAATTAAAAAAAAATAAAGCAAAATAAAATAAAACATTGTGGGATATTATTATATAATACCTGCACAAAATAAGGACCGCCTGCTTCTTAGAAATGTAGGAATGTATAAAATTGTTAGATTCATCAAAATACGATGATATTTTCTCTACTCCTGTATCTTCCAGATTAATTCGTAAATGTGCATATCCATTGGGTACCTTATTTTGTGGGTATTCAAAATAAGTACAGCAAATAACCAACGCTTTTATTTTGTGTTTTTCAAGATTTTCAACATTATCTATATCATTCCTTTTACCCAAGTATAAAAAAGGCAATATTTCAATCATTTAATTTTGTTAAGATAGTTAAATAACAGGGAAAAAGTAAGCAGCAAAAAAAAAAAGGGGAAACTCGTATTTACGCTGGGAAGCAAACATACATATATATATATATATGTATATACACATGTACATATATATAACTGCTTAAAACAAATCACTTGTATACGTTCGAGTATCTATACTCATACCCAGATATATATGTGTATATTTATGCCCGTTCCTGCAATATACTTTCGCATGTTAATTTTACATGTAGGCATACTTATCCCTTACGCTTATTCTTGTACGCGAATATGCTCTAAATCTAATGCCCATTTGCGTCCTCGATTGCGAACAATTTTCTGATTAGTCAGCTTGCACATCTACACGTTTACTAGCATGAGGGACTATCCTGAAGGCATACGTCACCGTACATACAAATGTATAAATATGTATGTACGTATGCGTACAATATGCGCATACATAAAAGCACAGCAAATATGCATATTATGTAATTCGCACGCGTAAAGGTACGATTATGCTGAGAAAAAAAAAAACTTCTAGGCATTGTTCACCCAAAGAATAGTGCAAAAAAAAAAAAAATAAAATAAAATAAGGCACATAAAAAAGAAAAAAAAAAAAAAAAACCTTCTTTTTTAAAAGACAAATAATTTAAATGGCGACTTGTTATTACGCCAATTTTATAAAACTTTGATGAAAAATTAGTTTAGAAAAATGTACATACGCTTATATATTGCAAAGTGATGGTAAATTTTTCCTTTCCTGTGGATATTTTTATTTTTTATATTTTATATTTTTTTTTTTTTTTTCCCTTTGCTATAATTATCTTGGCTTTATTGCATTTTAATATTCTTAATAAAAAAGGGTATCGAAAAGTAGGCAAATTTATATACACATAAGTCCTTGCAATTTGGAAGTGAAGATCTGCGAAAATTAAGGCACAGCTTGGTAAGGAGGTAAAATAAAAAATATAGACATTTTAACACAGTACAAAAAAAAAATAAAAAATAAAAATTAAGGTGAAAAAAAAAAAAAAAAGCAAGTAAAATATGAAGGAGATATAAATATTTTGTATAAATTCTTGAATGATGTTTTTATATCTATTTTAAAGAAGTAAAATAAAACTTGTATCCTCTACAATTAAGAGAACCCTAAATAACTAGCCTATAAGAGCTAAGTAATTTTTTTTTCCGAGTAAAATTTTAATCTTGCATATCCGAAATTGTGCCATTTTTTCTAGATTGTATAAATTGTTTGCATTTTAAGACAACTCCGTGTAATGCACAACACGCAAGGGGCAAGACACACATACGTACATATTTTTGTTCTTATGGTGTACTGTGCTATTACAGTTTACCACTGGTGCGGTGCAATTCACGCAATAAAGAACAAAACCATTTGCTTCATGACATTCACACCTTTTAACGCCTCAACCAATCTTACAAATAGAAGCGAAGCAACCTTGAAACTTAACCAAAATGAAGAAAGAAAAATTATCAAATAGCTGTGAGAAAAACGAAAAAATAAAAGCCCTCATCAAACAAGTAATCATTCATGATGTAATTTACTCAAAGAAATGCTCTTTTATGAAACGTCTTAGAAAGATGTAACTTTCACAAAATATCACATTTCTGCGCATTTTATTTGCGTACAAAGAACGATTTTTTTTTTTTTTTTTTCCCCATATGCATTATTCACCTGTCTACATATATATGCATAACATACGTGCACATGTACATTTATGCATTTATTAAAAAAAAAAAAAAAAAAAGGCACAAATGGTCGTTACACCCCCGACGTGACTCAACACTTCTTACTGCATATACCCGCGATTGTTACGACGCCGCGAAAGGGTAGAATATAGCACGGAAATTAAAATGTGGATAGGCAGATTATGAACAAGAGGGAACACATATGTATATGTACGTATTTATTTATGTATGTATATGCACCTGCCTAAGAGTATACGCAAGCATGCTCGTATACAACCCGATATGTATACATACAGCTATGTAAATCGTTCGATCCTAAGACTCCCTTGATCCTCTTACAAATGCAGAAATTCACACGTTAACATTTTTATTCTCTTATGCGTAGATAAAAGAGTACTTAAAGAAGGTCGAAAAAAAACAAAATAAAATACTGGATTTATTTTGCGATAATGAAAAGTTGATATAATAAGAACCATACATGCAAAGGGAAGGAGAAAAAATGGTAAACATAATCCGGCTCCCCTTATTCTCACAAATGTTAGCTCACTAAAGTGCATGAAAAAAAATGCCTTTTCTCCTTTTATATGCACACCATGGGTTGGGTACATTCTACTATTTGACTTATATACTGTTTGTCTAACAGTGTACTATAGTGAGATGTCCAATGATGCTACGCCTTATACTGCATCGCAAAAGTTCGTCATTAAGAAGCACTTTTTGCAAGTTGCATGGAAAAGAAGGTTCATCATTCATGTAAAAAAGTACTTTCTAGCGAACCTCCTAGTTAAGTTCTGAATGCCCAAACCATTGCGCCTATTCGCCTATTCGCCTATTCGCCTATTCATTTTTAATTCTTCACTCAAACATTCTCTACAGGGAGTTAAAATATATATGTATGTATATACATACATACTTATATATTTTAAACGAATAACACATTCGTACAACCCAAAAAATTAAAAAAAAAAATTTTTTATGTCTTATACATATGCGTGTATATATAGAGGAAACTCTGCATTTTTAATGCCTAAATATGGGGGGAGAAGATAAAATGCAATTTTCTCGTTTAAGAGGACAATGTTACGTGAGGTCCTCTTTTTCTATGTGATGATGTGATACACTCTTTCTTTCCCATAATGCATCCTACCGTGCGAGTTAATTATGTTCATGTACATTCGCTTATTCGTTTGCGTGTTCCGCTATTATTTTTATTGTTTCTCTTAAGATCGACTAAATAAGTTATGCCAAAAAAAAAAAAAAAAAAAAAAAAAAAGAAAAAAAAAAGAGTACGTGAAATGAGCACATGAGTCAATTGCCAAATGGGCCCATTGTCATACGAGTGCATTTAAAATTTCAAGTTGAGAGAAATCCTTGGATTGCTAAAAAATACACATTGTAATAAGAAAAATAAAAAATAATTTAAGGAACTTAACAAATTTTTAAAATAAAAATAAACACATCATGCTTAAGAACGTTGAACATTTCCCTTTCTTAACAAAAACAAAATAAGCATACCACTAATTTTTTCCCCTTGATAATTCTTGTACATCTTTTGCTAAATCAAATATTCCCATTCAATTCACCATGGCAGTAGTACGTTAAAGCGAAAAAAAAAAAAAAAAAAAAAAAATATAGAAACATTAAAAAGAATAAAGAATGTATTAAATACATTTTGTATAAACATGAAGTTAATGTAAAAAGTGAAATACGACAAAACGTGCGGAACGCAGTGAAGCAACGATTTATGCCCAAGTACACCACCGCCTCTAAGAATATTCAGCTAAATTTTATCCTATTTTTATGTCTTTGTTTCTTTACTACAGTATGGGAACATATCCTACTGGAATGAGCGATACACAAAGTAATAGACATACGGTGCACCTTCTGCATAAGAAATTTTACCTTTCTCGTTTCGCTTCAGAGTGCTTATTTACAATTCAAAGTTTGCATTTATTTATTTTCCTTTAAAGGGAGGAAGAACAGTTTGATTGGCATCAAAAGTGGTATGGTGTAAAGCACATTTTCGCAGAACTAAACATACAAAATGATGCGAAGATTCTGAACGTTGGGTGCGGGACCTCAAGTAAGAGCGAATAGATGCGTTCGGCGCATACATGATTCTATGTAGGCTTTTACATTCGAAAATGTAGAAGGGGACTCTTGCCATGTGGGCATATACTCATGCATACGTGCTCATACGTGTGTGCGCAAGCGTAAGCACACGTATCACAACGTGCACGTCATTTACTGCCTCAAGAGTTCAGCGAAGATATGCTAGACAGCGGGTACACAGACATAACTAACATCGACGCATCTACTGTGTGCATAAATAAAATGAAGGAAACATACAAAGACAAACCAAATCTAAAATGTAAAGATACTTTTCACAATTATGCATTTTTTTCATTTTATAATTGCATAATTTAGTTATATTCACGAATACACTTTGCTCTGAGTTGCACGTTTGGAGTTATATACGCGCACGGGTTCATGTGGAACTCTGCTATGGAACCCTACCATTCGCAATTCACCCATTTGCAATTTTCCCCTAGACATGCTAATGGACGTCTGCGATATGAAACAATTCAAAAATGCAGAATTTGACTTGATCATAGACAAGGCCTGCTTGGACTCCATAGTGTGCTCTGAAGACTCGTTGAAGAACGTCGAGGAGATGTTGTCAGAAATATCAAGGGTTTTAAAGTAATGAAGTACATGCATGGGCATAAATATTTATGTGCATGTGTGTATGTGCGTGTATTTATGTGCATGTGTGTATGTGCGTGTATTTATGTGCATGCATGTATGTGTGTATATTTATGGGCATGTATGTTTGTGCATGTACGTGTAATGCATAAATTTTCCCCATTTTTTTATCCTTTTCCAATTTCAAGTGATGTTAAAATTTGCAATATTTATATAATTATAATGAACGAAATTAAACATTTTTAGATCTGAGGGTTCGTTTGTTGTTATATCCCACGCACAACCTACATATAGATTGGGATATTTGCAAAAACAAGATTATAAGTGGAATGTCACAGTCAAAACGGTGAAGAGGCCCATGTTAGGGATAGTAGGTAATTTTTTTTTTTTTTTTTTTTTTTCCTTAAATATAGGCTTAAGGCGTATATTATGCAAAAATATCTCCTATTTTGTAACGAGTTTATTTATCTACTTTACAAAAAATTTTCATTTTGTTATAGCTCCTCCCGTAGATGATAACTTACACTATGTATACATTTGTAAAAAGGGGAATGAAACAACAAAAAAATAATTTTCCCTTTTCAATTTATTTTTTTTTTTTTTTTTGTCAATCTTTATCAAATTAACATTTTGGCTTTTCACAGTTTCGTTATTTATTCCAAGTTGTCGCATTTTAATAACGAATTCGTTATATCATAGTAAATTAGGAGAAACCGTTTTTAACACTTTACCGTTGCATTCATATTTTCCGTATGTTGTATTATGTGTGTGCCAATGCATATGCGTACAACAGCATATATATGGTCCCATGTATTTATGTTTATTTAATTTACGGTTTATGTTAAAATTTTGATAAAAAAAATAGTGCATAGTTTATTGTAATTCTTTTTTTTTTTTTTTTTTATAAATCAATTTTTTTATGAACATTTAAAAAAAAAAAAAAAAAATGGCTACATATTTGTGTGCAAGGTTAATATTGTCACTTATTTTCTGAATTATAGCTGAATGGTCAGAAAATTTCAGTGTATTTTTTATCATGAAAACGAAATACCTATATTTCTTTATTTATTTTTTCTATTTAAATAATAATTCTACAAGTAACTGTAAAAAATGAACATACAATGCACATATATCATTTTTCCTATTTTCTTTTTTCTTTAAATTTAATCATTTATGGTTCACAAACATACGTTTTGGTGAAAGAGGTACACACACCTATGTGCATAATCGATTACAACAGTGAAATAATAGGGCAATGGAAGAATAATTTATGAATAACACATGAACTTGGAGAAAATGAAATTTTTAAATTTCGTAAAGTTCAAATATGCCGTTTTTGTACAGTTCTAAAATTAGGTAAAATGCAGAAAATACCAAAATGGAAGAAAAAAGGAGGATATAAATACTGCTTTTACATATATATATATATATATATATATATATATACATATATCTACGAAAAAGTTACAAATTAACCTGACTAGAAATATACCATGTACGTTTTACGCAAAAAAAAAAAAAAAAAAAAACCATTTATGCACACGCACGCACGCAATCACGTACATTATATGGAATTGTTTACCCTCATTCGTTGCATACTCGTACTACCTACATTTCAGAAAAAGTTCACAAAATCCACTATGTGTTTAACTCTCTGTATGTACACTCTTCTACATTATTGTAAAACCCTTATCTGCAATTAAAGCTGTTGCATATCAAATTGTTTTAATGCGCAGTTCGTACTTATGTCCTTACCTTCGCATTGCATTTATGTAGTGCTAAACACCCTGACATGCACATGTTTTTTTTCTTTTTTTCTTTTGAATTTTTGGGTTACAACTGTTTAAACTCGTTTTTCCGTTTTTGTCATAATTAACCAATTTGCGAATTAACAACTATATATTATATGTTGCAAAATGTGCGATAATCGTTAAATCCATACTAAACGCAACACTTAAAAATTTTCTACAATATTTTATTCAGCAAAGAAGTTAACTCTTCAGTTGCATATATATATATATATATATATATATTTGTAAATGTTTATGCGCTCAATTTTTTTTCAAAACTAAGAAAAAAAGAAAAGCAAAAAGAAGAGGACGAAGAAGAAGAAAATGCACTTATACTACGCGTTTCTTTGTTAATAGGAAAAAAGTGTGCTTTGAATATTCATGAAAGTATAAAAAAATTGCAATTTTTTCTCTTTTTATATACATGTTTTTAATGGTAATTTTTGTTTTCAATTGGCGCACTCAACCATTTGCTGTTGTTTAATTAGGCAAAACCGTTTTAGTAAAGAGTGATCGTAAAATTGTTTTCTATGCATGGTCGTTTTGCGCATTTTTGTTTTTCTTAATAAAATATTTTTGTTGGCGCTTTTGGCGAAACTATTTTATTTGTTGCTTTTTTCGTACATTCACTTTTCACTCTTTTATTTGTCGTTTTCTTCTTTCGCTTTTTGCGCTTTCCTTTTTCGTTCACTTTTTTAGTTCGCTTTTTCGTTCGCTTTTTCGTTTGCTTTTTTTATTCGCTTTTTGCGTTCGCGTTGTGCATTCGCTTTGTGCTTTCTCTTTTTGTTTTCGTTTATTTATGCACCTATATGTTTGCGTGCATATTCGTTTTTTGCGCATTTAGGTGTTTACTTAATACCGCGTACTCTGTAAGCGCTATATTAAAATTTTGCCTAGATTTTATTTGTTTGCAATGCCATAGGACTCATAAGATTACCTTTCAAGCATAATTTCTCTAATTTTTTAAAAAAACTGAAAGCTTTTTTCTTATTTAGTTCTTGTGTTTTCGACTTTGTGCATATATATTTACACATATATGAATTATATTTATTTGTACACTCCAAGTTATATAACCAAAAAATGCTGTGAACACCACAGAACAAATCTAGATTGAGAATCGTTGCCTTTGCCGTAATATCACAGTTCGTTAGTTTTCAAATTGTATGCAAACGTTTTAAGTAGACATATGTATTTACCCATGATAATAAAAAAATGTATATAGAAAAAATTGAACTTCATTTTGTGAAAAATCAATGCATAATTAACACCAAGAAGTTTGCCGAATTTTATTTGTCATAGATAAAATGGCTTAAAATCCAAAAAGAAAGAAAAAATTAGAAAATTTGCATACATTTCCCCACTTATTTCTGCGTACATTCCTGTGTGTATTCCCTCTTTTTCCCCCACCATACAGACGATTTATCATTCTGCGTCATTAACTCAACCTCCAACGTAAGCATAAATTTTAAATGTACTTTTAAGGGGCATCTATACGTTTTAATATCAGATAATTCCTTTTTCTATTTATTTATTTTTTTCTTTTTATTTTTGAAGTGAGAAAAAGAAAAGCATGTTCACATTAATTGCGTCTTTGAAGAATTTTCAGTAAGAAAAAACAAAAAGAACAAATAACTTATTATTATGTAAAAGTTACATTTTGGTGAACATACAATACACGTGCATGGAATGTGCAAACAGCTGTAGAGATATGCAGATGTACTTATATATTTATATGTATATGTATGTATACAGAATAGCATAAAGAACGTTACATATATAGGGAAAAAAAAAAAAAAAATATGGATATGACTAAGTGCAGGAGTTCAATTAGGAAACACAAAATTTCCAATGCAGAGCCAACATACGAAAAACCGACAGTAAGGGGATCTATGCTGAATGAGACTTGCAGTGATGAAGGCGAAATCGAATTTGAGGGGTGGGTAGAATTTGTTACAAAGAATGATAACGATAGCGATAACGATAATGACAACAGGAATGGGAACAAAAATGAGTACAAAAATGGGAACAAAAATGAGTACAAAAATGGGAACAAAAATGAGTACAAAAATGAGTACAAAAACGAGTGCAAAAATGAGTACAATAATGGGTACAACAATGAGTGCAATAATGACTATAACGACAACTGTGAAGGTGATGCGTATGGGGAAAAGGGCAAAAAGCGCAATACAAAAAGGTATAGTACCTTTAACATACCGTGGACAACTGAAGAAAATACCTACCTCAATAATATTAAAAGGGTGGATAGAAACTCGAGAAGAGAATCCAGTAAAAATAATGTAATTAGAAATGAACAAAATCCAGAATATTTGTATACCTCTTCGAATTATCAATATGAACAACCTATTATGATGACAACAAATGGGGGAGAAATGGTATATGCTTCTGAAAATAGGATTTATCCTGTTATCACAAATACTCAAGAAAGGGAAAATAACGCAATGAATGTGTTAAGTCCAAATTATGTAGATCCAATCCCCCCTGTTGTTTTAAAAAATCAACAAATTCTTCCACAGTTATATATAAGGCAACCACCAACAGTTATAGTAACAAATGAACCAAGACCTCCACTAGTTATAAACCCACCACCTGCTAACATTGTTTTTAAGAATAAAGCACCACAACCTATATATGTAAATAGTACAAGACCGAATATAATTATTAAAAATGATCCAGCAATTATACAAAATCCAGTAGATATGGATACAACACCCATTCAATTAGATATGCCTTCTCCAAGTTGTACTAGCCCCATAAAGGAATCGATAAAATACTCCACTCCAGTAACTTTTAAAAAAGAATCGGTTGTTGATAATAGAAATTGTTTTTTTAAGACAAACATAAATACTCTCCAAAGCTCCACACCATCTGCACATGTAATACAAGTAGACAATAACATAAGTGATATTTCACAGCAAACCATTCCAAATGTTTATATGATAAATGACAGTAACCATCAGTTGGCCCATTTATATCAAACGCATATCCCCCTTTCTACAATAAACCCAATTAACAACGTAATTCATGCGCAACAACCACTCAATCAGGGCATTAATTATATAGTTCCCGATTTACACCAAACAGGGCACCCTACCTATGCACTAGCACTTTCGCAGCCAGATACAAGCGGAGGGCACACCATGCACCAACAGATGGCATATCCAGCGACTCAACCCGTGCAACAAGCGGCGTACCAAATGATGACATCTCCATCTGTACAAGCAGTGCCTTCTCAATCTGTCCAAGCAATGCCTTCCCAATCTGTACAAGCAGTGTCTTCTCAATCTGTCCAAGCAATGCCTTCCCAATCTGTCCAAGCAATGCCTTCCCAATCTGTCCAAGCAATGCCCTCCCAATCTGTCCAAGCAATGCCCTCCCAATCTGTCCAAGCAATGCCCTCCCAATCTGTCCAAGCAATGCCCTCCCAATCTGTCCAAGCAATGCCCTCCCCATCAGTCCAGATGATACCACCCACGCAGCAATACGAGGTTTATGGAAGCATGAACAACCAGTTACCGTACGAAAATGGGTATACAACACAAACGGCGCAGCCTATATTTGCAAATGGAAATTCCCCATCGTACATTTATCCGAATAGTATGCCTCGAAATACAATGATGCACGCGCAAACGGCCCATAATACTTTACCCAGAACGAGAACAATACTTCCAAATAATAACATGATCGAGTCATCTCCAAATTTGATGAGATATCATAACCCCTTGCCCCATAACATTGGTGTAAATAAATCTATAATGCAACAACCTGCTGCGTCAAGTGAACATATACCTTCTTGTGGACTTGTAGGATGTGCATCACCAAATAAAGGTACCCACACGCATGCACTGAGAAGGAATACATACTCAAATACATATGCCAACATGATGCAACCACTTCCAAAAAAAGTTCAAATAGTTGCACGTCCAGTGTACAATGAAAGCACAAGGTCTTACAACGTGTACAGATAAGGAATATTCCACGCAAGAAGGGGGGAGAGGTCATCCACATACGCACATTATGTAACAGTGTAGGTGTGTTATACCAAACATTTTAATGATGCATGTGCCAAAAAAAAAAAAAAAAGGGAATATACCTTGGCATGTTTAACCCTTCCCCTCGAATAACTATTTTGGGTCATTTATTTTCCCATTCCGACTACTCCTTTTTTAATTTCCGTTTTATTCAATTTTGTTCTCTCATTTTTTCATTTTTGTCAACACGTTCTGCCATCATAACTTCTCCTCCGCTTCCCCTTGTTTATCCCCATTTTTTTTGTCAATTTTTTTTGTTTTTGCCATTTTGGAGAAACAAAACGTTAAAAAACAGACAGGCTATAACAATCAAATTTTAAGAAATCCTCTTTTAATATGTCGCATGATGGTTTGCATCTACACCCACTCAGGTATTTGCTTTTTTTTTTTTTTTTTTTCCTTTTTTTTTAACACATATTAATGAGAATGTGCATGTATGTACACATGCTAAGATAGTGATAAATATACGTGGTTTAAAAATAATACATTCGCACTTGCTTCATTACGAGCGGGAGAAATTCGAATACAAGAGTAGCTGCGTTCTTCACGCTGTTACTCCTCCAAGACTGTAAAGAAAAACGTTTTGACCCCTCATAAATGGTAAGTTACATAATTATCCCTGGTGATCTGTTCATATCAATGCAATACTTGTTGTATAGAAGAAGATACACGGTATGTTGAGTGCGACATACCACATGGAGGAGGACAGTATGAATCGGCTTTAATTACTCTAAATTGGGCACTTGCAAATTTGATGTTTAAAAATTGGAACAAAACGAAATTACGTATGGAGAAAAAAATATATATATATATATATATTAAAGTAAAAGTACATTTTTAAAACGGTGGTTTCCACCTATTATACATAAAGGCGATGTAATATTAAATTTAAAAAAAGAAAAAAAAACATTCTGTTCTTTTTACGCACGCGTTGTAACACTCTGTTATACATAATAATTTACTGCATAATCTTGAATGAAAATACACATATATATATATACATAAATGTATATGTATATGAATATACGTACATGTGTGTGTATGTATGCATATATGTGTGTGCGTTTGGATGTATATATATATAACAGCACAAGCCTATACAATTTTAAGATAAAATGGAATTAAATTAAAAGGGTGAGGAGGGGAGGCTTGATGAAATGCTACTTACGTACATAATCAACAGAACTTACACATTTTAACGTAAAAATATTTTCGTAAATATTATAAAAGATGTCCTTCCTTATAACATCTCAGTTGCACTAAAAAAAAATTTAGCCTCACATATACGCATACACACAACACATACGCGTAAAAATATACGTGAGCAAACGCGTGAACCGACGAATGAACCTACGCATACACATACATATACATATATATATATGCATGCATGTAAGACTTTTTTATGTATAAAAATCGTATAACACATTATTACATTCAAATATACATCTCCCCTCTTTTAAAAAAATTGGGGGGTAGGAATAAAACCGGTGTATGCTTATATGAAAAGATGTAGATGCACGTATATATATATATATATATATATGTTCACGCAAAATATATGGAAAATCCACAAAAAAAAAAAAAAAAAGAGTTCTATGTTCTTCTTTTAATGACGCTGGAATTCAATGCAAATGTGCATAAGACACTTCCTAAGCAACATATGTGGAAAACATCGTGAAACTCAATGATGCCTAAAAGGAGGGGGGGAAAAAAGGAAAAATATGGTACATTCGAAAGGCTTCTTCGGATATGTTCCCCACACATATAGGTATGTATATCCGCATATGGACATATATAACCGCACATCGCTGCATATATGCATACGGCTAAAGGCAGCCGCTGGAGGGGACACGCACCTGAAATAACGTTGGGCTTCTTTATTGAATATATGATGGCTCCTACGATATACTGCACAGCGAGGAGTATTAGGAAAATAAATTCCCTTGTGTATAGTGCCGAGTAAAAGTCCATAACAAAAGCGGCGTGCACGAATCCTGCTACTAGGAAGGTACATGATCTCGTAATTCTATTTCCAGAGGAAAAACAGCTGCAACAAATGAAGAGACTTCCAAAGAATACACATAGGAAATGTAGAGTTATATAGACTAATAGTTTCATTTTATCAAATAATAAGGCAGGTACAGGTATGCATGATCCACTAATCATTAAAAATATTCCAATATGATCCATCTTTTCAATTAAGAAGAACAGTTTAGGTTTCCAATCAAAGTTGTGTAGTAAAAAGGAAGCGAAGGAATTAAAAAAAATACATAATACTGAGATGGATGTAAATATTTTGGATGTTAAGGTTTTTGATAAATATAACATATAGAAGATCCATAAGGGGGATGAAAATACCATAAATAAATGTATTTTTCCTCTGAATAATGTTCTGTCTTTTCTTTCCATATACTTAATTAGCATGGGCTTATTTATTTTTTTTTCAAGATATAACTCCACTATTTTTTTATCATTTTCCTCTAAATTTTCCGATTTCAAAAAATTCATAATTGTATTATCGTCTATATCCGTCGTTCCTGACACATCAAAAATGTCTATACTTTTGTAGTATTTTTTTAAATCGGTGAATGCCTTTTTGTAATACCCCATGGTAAAATAACTTCCAAAATGTCTCATGTTATTTTTCCTTATGTTCTTTTTCCCAGCCTTGTAAAAATACTAATAGGACTGTTGTCTTTCGTTATATTTTACGTTGCTATTTGTTTCGTTTGCTTTTATTTACGAGCTGCGATAACAGCTCGGATGATAACCTATTCGGATTCGCCTATTATGTGTAATCCTCTTCGTATTCACTTACTCGTGTTCTATCCGTAATCGCTCTATTTGCCTATTCGCCAATTTGCCTATTTTCCTATATGCTTATTTTCCTATTCTCCTATTGTGCTTGGCTATTTTTTGATATTTTTTTTTTTTTTTTTTTTTTTTTT